>LR738712.1:91984809-92041447 GCA_902687465.1 Secale cereale
GGAAGAGGATTATGAACCTCACATTAACCCAGACACATATGAAGGAGAATTCTTCCAAGAGACACGTCTTTCCAAAAAGCGTTTCAAGAACCGCTATACTTCACCCCAAAACATTGAAGTAGACAGCGACAATGAATCCGACATCACCCCAGAGGAGGAACAAGAAGAGCCGGAACAAGAAGAGGTTACTGCTGCGGATGACCTGTCAATGCTTGACCGATTACGTCAAGGTGGCCTTGCACATGTTGATGCCAATGAACCCTATGAGCCCGTCATTGATTATAGTGATGATGATGATTATGCATTTATTGATGATACTGATCGAGATTATTAGTAGTGTCAGGTATTACATTTTTTTATGTTGTACTTGATGATGATACACTTAAGTGATACACATATTATTATTCATGTCGGTCTTTTTTTATGTTGTACTAATTTTGTTTACTGTTTGTCATGGCAGGTGTTGAAAGATGGTGGGCGCTGGTCGGGAGCGTTGTCTGAGGTCTTCCATTCCAGACGCACCTCTCCGCCGAGCGTTGCTGGACAGTATGGCCACACCGCCGGGCCCTTCTTCGTCGACCGTGGTGCCCAGCAGGGGACGAGGTAGGAAGAGAGGAGGTGGGGCACGTGGTCGTGGGAGAGGAGGTAGGGTGACTGCTACGGTGCCTTCCTCGCCGCCACCCCCAGCCGTTTCACCCGAGCACGTGACTGCTAGGGTGGACTCGTCCGAGGAAGAGGCTACACGGACTCCGGTCCACGAGCCTCCGGTCCACGGGTCTTCGGCCCACGAGAGTTCGGCCCACGTGACCCCGGAGGAGCACACGTCCGGATGGGGTACCTGGCCGGATCAGCCCGAGGAGCCGAGTGGCCATGCTGATGATGGCGGGGAGGCGACTGATCTTGAGGAGGAGGGGGGCACCGTCTACCAGCGTGGTGCTACACGGCTCCCGTCCGTGCCGGTGACCCGCGAGCAGAGGTGGTTGATTTTCCCTGATGGGGAGAGGTACGTAAGTGCATTTAATATTTTTGTACCTTGTGCATTCACGTTTTTTCAAATAACTAATGCGTTGGCCTTGTCATGCTGCAGGGGTTGGGACCACCATCATAGTGTCCGCCGGCCCAACTCCGTCCTTGGAGTTCTTTGCCGGCAAAACTTCCCGGGGTTTGTCACGTTGCCTGGTGAGGGTCGGCTTCCAGAGCTTGGATTGAGCTGGGAGCACTACGTGGCTGCCCCGGCCCCGCCAAATGAGATTATCGACGGTGTCGTGTGTGACACGAGGGCAGACATGGTGATCAGAAAGTTCTGGGTAATTTCTCCTTTACACATTTAAAAATCTTCAACTAGCTAGTTATTAATTGTACTAATCAACATTGTCTCATTTGATTGCAGACATTCTACAGGTGTGAGGAGGGATACGAGGAGGACGTGGCACATGTTATCGAGAACGTCTGCAAGTGCCTACTCCAGAACTTACGGCACGAGGCTCGGGTGCAGGCTGTTCGAGACTACTACGCCTTGCGTGGTATCAAGAAGACCAAGCCGGCGTGCCGCGATAAGTTCCTGAGTAAGGAGCAGTACATGAAGGTAATTCTTAAGGCCTTCTCTACTTAAGTTCCTTCATTTAGTAATTCTTAGCCGTAGCGCTCAAGTTTCTATTTGCTAACTTAAGCGCCTCCGAGATGGTGTGCGGATCGGATGGATTGTTGGGAGGTGTTGGTCGATGAGTGGTGCTCACAACGATGGCTAGCCCTCCACAAGGAGGCCAAGGACAAACGTGCCCAAATGGAAGGTGTGCCACACCATCAAGGCAGCTCCAACTTATATCAGTTCGGGCGCAACTGGGTATGTGGTTTGCTTCATGATTCATGCAATTCATTCATCATGCTAGCTTGAGCCCTTTAATTACTAATTTTCATTGTTTCTCTCTTTCAGGCATGCTACAATAAGGCGGATAAGGTGCCAGAGGTGTATGACCTGTATGCCATGGCCCACACTGCCTCTTTCAAGAAAGTCAAGGCTTTCTCTCAGTCTGACCTCGATGATGCAAACAACTTCACCAACATCTCCTCCCACAACAAGCTCGTGAGATATAGAGATGAGGGGAAGGCGAGGAAAGGGGAGGACTTTAACCCGAGCCAGGGTCCCATTGATACAGAGCTGTTGATGATATCTGGTGGTGGGAGGTCCCATGGCTCCATAGCCATTGGAGATGGACTTATCCGTTGTCCTAGCACTCTCCCGGAGATCAAGGCGCGCCAGTCGAGCTCCGCTCCTGAGATAAGGCCTCGTGAACGGCCAGTGCAACTCGCCATCAAGGTTAGTGATACGTACTTAGTTATCTTTCTCCATTACATTGTGTGCGCTTCCATCAATGATTACAAATGGTCATGTGAGTGGTATTGCAGGCTGCTATACAGAGTGAGAGAGATAGAACAGAGAAACTTCTGGCGGAGGCGGCGGAGAGGCAGCGGGAGTTGGAGGAGAGGACGACAAAGATGCTGGAGGAGGAGAGGTCACGGAATGACATGCAGGCAAGGGCCATGTACGAGCTCCTTGTGGTAAGTTTCTTCTGCAGATTAGCCAAAACATTCATGTAGTGTTTGTCTCATTACTAACTAGTATGACTGAGTCGTCAAAACCAAATGTGCAGTCTGTGTGCGAGAAGACAGGTCAGACCGCTCCGCCGATGCCAGTGATTGCTCCTGGGACCACGGTGAGTTTTATTTGAATGGACATTACTTGCTAGTCTTAACATTTGAGTGTCATCATGCTAACAAGACATTGGAAATGATCTTTGGTGCAGCATAACTCCAGACAAGCATCACACGATCCTTCTCCAGCTACTGACACGAGCCACCCCGCTCCTACACCTCCTGGATCTTGGTAAGTTTATCTAGTGTTTTGCTTAACACATGCATAAAGACCTAGACTTAGCTTTATTTCCTCCAATGCTTACCATAATGACGTAGACTTAGCTTCTTCTCCTCCAAAATGACTTAATAAGCTTACTGACCTCCAAAACCATCCATTTTACCTAAGTTAGCTCTAAAACGATCTATACTTAGCTTACTTATGTCAAAAATTGCATAATTAGCTTAGTTAGCTCATATACGATCCATTTTACCTAAGTTAGCTCATAAATGATCCATTCTACCGAAGTTAGCTCTAAAATGACCCATTTTACCTAGCTTAGCTCCAAAATGATCCATCTTACCTAGGTTACCTCTAAAATGATGCATTTTACCTAAGTTTGCTCATAAGCGATCCATTGCACCTAGGTTAGCTCATAAACGATCCATTTCACCTAAGTTAGCTCACAAATGATCAATTTCACCTAAATTAGCTCATAAATGTCATATATATTCTTCTTCTTCTTCATTTTCTTCTTCTTCTTCTTCTAATCTTCTTCTTCTAACTTTCTTATTTCCCATTTTGCAGATTTCATTCACTTGACGAAAGCTTGCATAGATGGAGTGCTCCTTATCCCTTTCTCTGTTTATTTTGTATCGTTGAACTATGCATGTATCGTTGGATGAAACTATTGTAATATATATGGTTGGATGCCTCTATGTTGAACTTGTTATGTATGATGGAACTATGCATGTAATATATATGGTTGGATGATGAAGTTATGTGTTAGATATCTTATATGTTTGCTCTGTAATGGCCTTTTGAAATATATCTATATATGTCATATATATTTGTGATGAAAATTGTTGGATTTAATGAAAAAACAGATAAAAGAGCCAATATGCAGGCTCTTTGCCGTCTGCCACCGACGATAACGGGCTCTTTGCCGTCTGCCGCGGACGGCAAAGAAGCCACGTGGCGTCTACCTGTGCTTCCTGGGAGCTGACCCATTTAGTCAGTTTGCCTACAGTGGCAGACGGCAAAGACTTTGCCGTCAGTGGCAGACGGCAAAGAACCTGCCACGTAGTGACGTGCAGATGACATCATACGGCGGACGGCAAAGACCCTAGAAATTTTGCCGTCCGCGGCGGACGGCAAAGGCCTTCCGTTAGCCACTTAACGGACTGACAGCGCAATTATTGCCATCCGCCGTCTTTGCCGTCTACCGCTCTCTCTTTGCCGTCCGCCGCAGACGGCAAAGACTTTGCCGTCAGTAGCAGACGGCAAAGAACCTGTTTACCGTAGCCTACTTTGCCGAAGCCTTTTGCCGTCCGCCGCTGACGGCAAAGGCCTTTGCCGTCCGCCGTTCGTGCCTTTGCCGTCCGCTATGGCGGACGGCAAAGTAGCTGATTCCTGTAGTGTTAGGATGTTCTTGACCGCTGTCCAGTGTTCCGTACCGGGATCACTTTGGTACCTCCCTACCAAACTTATGGCAAGGTTCACATCAGGTCTGGTACACAGCATGGCATACATGATAGAACCTATGGCCAAGGCATAGGGAATGACACTCATCCTTTCTCTATCTTGTGCCGTGGTCGGCGACTGAGTCTTACTCAATCTCATACCTTGCAAAACAGGCAAGAATCCTTTATTTGACTGATCCATATTGAACTTCTTCAATATTTTGTCAAGGTATGTACTTTGTGAAAGACCAATGAGGCGTCTCGATCTATCTCTATAGATTTTGATGCCTAATATGTAAGCAGCTTCTCCAAGGTCCTTCATTGAAAAACTTTTATTCAAGTAGGCCTTTACATTTTCCAAGAATTCTATATCATTTCCCATCAGCAATATGTCATCCACATATAATATGAGAAATGCCACAGAGCTCCCACTCACTTTCTTGTAAATACAGGCTTCTCCATAAGTCTGTATAAAGCCAAACGCTTTGATCACCTCATCAAAGCGAATATTCCAACTCCGAGATGCTTGCACCAGCCCGTAAATCGAGCGCTGGACCTTGCATACCTTGTCAGCGTTCTCTGGATCGACAAAACCTTCCGGTTGCATCATATACA
The DNA here is from genome assembly GCA_902687465.1 of Secale cereale. Lineage (NCBI taxonomy): Eukaryota > Viridiplantae > Streptophyta > Magnoliopsida > Poales > Poaceae > Secale > Secale cereale. Next base: position 91,989,739 of record LR738712.1, read on the forward strand.
ACTCTTCCTTGAGGAAGCCATTAAGGAATGCTGTTTTGACGTCCATTTGCCATATCTCATAATCATAGAATGCGGCAATAGCTAACATGATTCTGACTGACTTCAGCATCGCTACGGGAGAGAAAGTCTCGTCGTAGTCAATCCCTTGAACTTGTCGATAACCCTTAGCGACAAGCCGAGCCTTATAGATGGTCACATTACCATCCGCGTCTGTCTTCTTCTTAAATATCCATTTGTTTTCTATGGCGTGCCTATCATCACGCAAGTCCACCAAAGTCCATACTTTGTTTTCATACATGGATTCTATCTCGGATTTCATGGCTCCAAGCCATTTATTGGAATCTGGGCCCGCCATCGCTTCTTCATAGTTCGAAGGTTCACCATTGTCTAACAACATGATTTCCAGTACAGGGTTGCCATACCACTCTGGTGCGGAACGTACCCTTGTGGACCTTCGAAGTTCAGTAGCAACTTGATCTGTTTCTTCATGATCATTATCATTATCTTCCTCCCTTGTTGGTGCAGGCACCTTAGGAACAGTTTCCTGCGCTGCGCTACTTTCCGGTCCAGGAGGGGTGACTGTCACCTCATCAAGTTCTACCTTCCTCCCACTCACTTCTTTCGAGAGAAACTCTTTCTCCAGAAAGTATCCATTCTTGGCAACAAAGATTTTGCCTTCGGATCTGTGGTAGAAGGTGTACCCAATATTTTCCTTTGGGTATACTATGAAGACGCATTTTTCCGATTTGGGTTCGAGCTTTTTAGGTTGAAGTTTCTTGACATAAGCATCGCAACCCCAAACTTTCAGAAACGACAGCTTCGGTTTCTTGCCAAACCAAAGTTCATATGGAGTCGTCTCAACGGATTTTGACGGAGCCCTATTTAAAGTGAATGCGGCAGTCTCTAAAGCATAACCCCAAAAAGATAGCGGTAAATCGGTGAGGGACATCATAGATCGCACCATGTCCAACAGAGTACGATTTCGACGTTCGGACACACCGTTACGTTGAGGTGTTCCGGGCGGTGTCAATTGTGAAACAATTCCACAGTTTCTAAGGTGTGTGCCAAATTCATGACTCAAATATTCACCCCCACGATCCGATCGTAAGAACTTTATTTTTCTGTCACGTTGATTCTCAACCTCATTCTGAAATTCCTTGAACTTTTCAAAGGTCTCAGACTTGTGTTTCATCAAGTAGATATACCCGTATCTACTCAAGTCATCCGTGAGGGTGAGAACATAACTGTAGCCTCCGCGAGCCTCAACACTCATTGGACCGCACACATCGGTATGTATGATTTCCAACAAGTTGGTTGCTTGCTCCATTGTTCCGGAGAACGGAGTTTTGGTCATCTTGCCCAAGAGGCATGGTTCGCACGTGTCAAATGATTCATAATCAAGAGACTCCAGAAGTCCATCTGAATGGAGCTTCTTCATACGTTTGACACCAATATGACCAAGGCGGCAATGCCACAAGTATGTGGGACTATCGTTATCAACTTTACATCTTTTGGCATCTACACTATGAATATGTGTATCACTACGTTCGAGATTCATCAAAAATAAACCATTGACCAGCGGGGCATGACCATAAAACATATCTCTCAAATAAATAGAACAACCATTATTCTCCGATTTGAAAGAATATCCATCTCGCATAAGACGAGATCCAGAAACAATGTTCATGCTCAAAGCTGGTACTAAATAACAATTATTCAGGTTTAAAACTAATCCCGAGGGTAGATGTAGAGGCAGCGTGCCGACGGCGATCACATCGACCATGGAACCATTCCCGACGCGCATCGTCACCTCATCCTTCGCCAGTCTCCGTTTATTCCGCAGCTCCTGTTTTGAGTTACAAATGTGAGCAACTGCACCGGTATCGAATACCCAGGAGCTACTACGAGTGCTGGTAAGGTACACATCAATAACATGTATATCATATATACCTTTGACGTTGCCGGCCTTCTTGTCTGCTAAGTATTTGGGGCAGTTCCGCTTCCAGTGGCCCGTTCCCTTGCAATAAAAGCACTCAGTCTCCGGCTTGGGTCCATACTTTGGCTTCTTCCCGGCAACAGGCTTGCCAGGCGCGGCAACTCCCTTGCCGTCCTTCTTGAAGTTCTTCTTACCCTTGCCTTTCTTGAACTTAGTGGTTTTATTGACCATCAACACTTGATGTTCTTTCTTGATGTCTACCTCCGCTGATTTCAGCATCGAATACACCTCGGGAATAGACTTCTCCATCCCCTGCATATTGAAGTTCAGCACGAAGCTCTTGAAGCTTGGTGGGAGCGACTGGAGGATTCTGTCAACGACCACTTCATCTGGGAGATTCATTCCCAGCTGAGACAAGCGGTTGTGCAATCCTGAAAGCTTGAGGATGTGCTCACTGACAGAACTGTTTTCCTCCATCTTACAGCTGTAGAATGCGTCAGAGACATCATATCTCTCGACTCGGGCATGAGCTTGGAAAACCATTTTCATCTCTTCGAACATCTCATATGCTCCATGGTGCTCAAAACGCTTTTGGAGCCCCGATTCTAAACTGTAAAGCATGCCGCACTGAACCAGGGAGTAATCATCACTACGCGACTGCCAGACGTTCAAAACGTCTTGGTCAGCATCGGGAGCAGGTGCATCACCTAGCGGTGCTTCTAGGACATAGGATCTCTTGGCAGCTATGAGGATAATCCTCAGATTACGGACCCAATCCGTATAGTTGCTACCATCGTCTTTCAGCTTGGTTTTCTCTAGGAACGCGTTGAAGTTGAGGGAAACTTGAGCGTGGGCCATTTGATCTACAAGAGATATTGTAAAGAATTTAGACTAAGTTCATGATAATTAAGTTCATCTTAATCAAATTTTAATGAACTCCCACTCAGAATGACATCTCTCTAGTCATCTAAGTGATACACGATCCGAATCGAGTAGTCCGTGTCCGATCATCACGTGAGACGGACTAGTCAAAAACGGTGAACATCTTCATGTTGGTCGTATCTTCTATACGACTCGTGTTCGACCTTTCGGTCTTCCGTGTTCCGAGGCCATGTCTGTACATGCTAGGCTCGTCAAGTGAACCCTAAGTGTATCGCGTGTGTAAATCTGTCTTACACCCGTTGTATGTGAACGTTAGAACCTATCACACCCGATCATCACATGGTGCTTCGGAGCAACGAGCTTTAGCAACGGTGCACAGTTAGGGGAAACACATTACTTGAAATTTTAGTGAGAGATCATCTTATTTACTACCGTCGTTCTAAGTAAACAAGATGCAAAAACATGATAAACATCACATGCAATCAATTATAGTGACATGATATGACCAATATCATCTTGCTCCTTGGATCTCCATCTTCGGGGCACCATGATCATCTTGTCACCGGCTCGACACCATGATCTTCATCATCATGATCTCCATCATCGTGTCTTGAAGAAGTTGTCACGCCAACTATTACTTCTACTACTATAGCTAACGTTTAGCAACGAAGTAAAGTAATTACATGACGTTATTCAGTGACACGCAGGTCATACAATAATTAAGACAACTCCTATGGCTCCTGCCGGTTGTCAAGTTCATCGACATGCAAGTCGTGATTCCCTATTACAAAAACATGATCAAACTCATACATCACATATATCATTCATCACATCTTCGTTCTTGGCCATACCACGTCACAAAACACATGCTGCAAAAACAAGTTAGACGTCCTCTAATTGTTGTTGCAAGTTTTACGTGGCTTCTATAGGATTTCTAGCAAGAACGTTTCTTACCTGCGCCAAAACCACAACGTGATTTGTCAACTTCTATTTACCCTTCATAAGGACCCTTTTCATCGAATCCGATCCGACTAAAGTAGGAGAGACAGACACCCGCCAGCCACCTTATGCATCTAGTGCATGTCTGTCGGTGGAACCAGTCTCACGTAAGCGTACGTGTAAAGTCGGTCCGGGCCGCTTCATCCCACAATACCGCCGAATCAAGATTGACTAGTAACGGTAAGAAAGTTGAACAAGATCATACGCCCACAACTGCTTTGTGTTCTACTCGTGCAAGATGCTACGCATAAAACCTAGGCTCAGATGCCACTGTTGGGGAACGTAGCATAAATCAAAAAAATTCTACGTCTTCACCAAGATCCACTATGGATACATCTAGCAACGAGTAACTAAGAGTGCATCTACATACCGTTATGAAGATTGCGTGCGGAAGCTTTCAACGAAGCAAGGATGAAGTAGTCGTACTCTTCACGTTCTTCGTCACCGATGATCTAGCGCCGAACGGATGGCACCTCCGCGTTCAACACACGTACGGTGCAGAAACGTCACCTCCTTCTTGATCCAGCAAGGGGGGAGGAGAAGTCGTCAGAGATCCGGCAGCACGACGGCGTGATGACGGATGCAGTGGAGATCGCAGCAGGGCTTCGCCGGGCGCCCTGCGTGGGAGTTGGGAGGTGTGACGGGAGGGGGAGAGGCGCCAGGGATCAGGTGCGGCTGCCCTCTCCCCCCCACATATATATATAGGGGCCAGGGGGGGCGCCTGGACCCCCTGCAGATCCAATCTGCAAGGGGGCGGCGGCCAAGGGGGGTTCCTTGCCCCCCAAGGCAAGTGGAGCCCCCCCTCCCCTTTAGGGTTTGAACCCTAGGCGCAGGGGAGGTGGGCCTCCCTTAGTGGTCCGCCAGCCCAGAGGGCTGGACACATCCCCTCGCGGCCTAGGGGGCCCACCGGGATGGGTGGCCCCACCCGGTGGACCCCCGGGGCCCCTCCGGTGGTCCCGGGACGCTCCCGGTGACCCCCGGAGATCACCCGTTGGCCGAAACTGGACTTCCCATATATCAATCTTTACCTCCGGACCATTCCGGAACTCCTCGTGACGTCCGGGATCTCATCCGGGACTCCGAACAACTTTCGGGTTTCCACGTGCATTAATCTCTACGACCCTAGCGTTACCGAACCTTAAGTGTGTAGACCCTACGGGTTCGGGAGACACGTAGACATGACCGAGACCACTCTCCGGTCAATAACCAACAGCGGGATCTGGATACCCATGTTGGTTCCCACGTGTTCCTCGATGATCTTCATCGGATGAACCACTGTGTCAAGGATTCACTCAATCCCGTATGTTATTCCCTTTGTCCATCGGTACGGTACTTGCCCGAGATTCGATCGTCGGTATTCTCGATACCTTGTTCAATCTTGTTATGGCAAGTCTCTTTACTCGATCCGTAATCCATCATCCCGTGACTAACTACTTAGTCACATTGAGCTCATTATGATGATGTCTTACCGAGTGGGCCCAGAGGTACCTCTCCGTCATACGGAGTGACAACATCCCAGTCTCGGTTCGTACCAACTCAACAGACACTTTCGGAGATACCCGTTGTGTACCTTTATAGCCACCCAGTTACGTTGTGACGGTTGGCACACCCAAAGCACTCCTACGGTATCCGGGAGTTGTACAACCTCATGGTCTAAGGAATAAATACTTGACACCGAAAAGCTTATGCATTACGAACTATACGATCTCGTGTTATGCTCAAGTTTGGGTCTTGTCCATCACATCATTCTCCTAATGATGTGATACCGTTATCACTGACATCTCATGTCCATGGTCAGGAAACCGTGACCATCTGTTGATCAACGAGCTGGCTGCTAGAGGCCTACCAGGGACTCATTGTGATCTGTGTATTCACACATGTATCGCTGTTTCCGTACAATACAGTTCAAGCATGAATAACAGACAATTATCATGAACAAGGAGATATAATAATAATGCTTTTATTATTGCCTCTAGGGCATATCTCCAACAGATCTTTATCGGTCAAACCGCATAACAACATACTTTGTTCCTTTTGTCGTTGGTATGTTACTTGCCCGAGATTCGATCGTCGGTATCTCTATACCTAGTTCAATCTCGTTACCGGCAAGTCTCTTTACTCTTTCCGTAATACATCATCTCGTGACTAACTCATTAGTCTTTTGCTTGCAAGGCTTATTATGATGTGCATTACCGAGAGGGCCCAGAGATACCTCTCCGGCACTCGGAGTGACAAATCCTAGTCTTGATCTATGCCAACACCACGAACACTTTCGGAGACACCTGTAGAGCACCTTTATGATCACCCAGTTACGTTGTGACGTTTGATAGCACACAAGGTGTTCCTACGGTATTCGGGAGATGCATAATCTCATAGTCATAGGAACATGTATAAGTCATGAAGAAAGCAATAGTAGTAAAACTAAACGATCATAGTGCTAAGCTAACGGATGGGTCTTGTCCATCACATCATTCTCCTAATGATGTGATCCCGTTGATCAAATGACAACTCATGTCTATGGTTAGGAAACATAACCATCTTTGATCAATGAGCTAGTCTAGTAGAGGCATACTAGGTACACTCTGTTTTGTCTATGTATTCACACATGTACTAAGTTTCCGGTTAATACAATTCTAGCATGAATAATAAACATTTATCATGATATAAGGAAATATAAATAACAACTTTATTATTGCCTCTAGGGCATATTTCCTTTAGGCCTTGTCCTGCTGTGGATCTTTATCGCCATCGTCTTCCTTCTGATTGGGTGTATCCACCATGTATACATCATAGGTAGAAGTGGTCGTCCATCGCCCGGTCACGGGCGTGTTTGTATTTAGATCACCTTCGATGTCGTGGTCCATCCCATTGATGTCTTCAGACACATAGTCTAGTAGATCGGTTAAGTCTTCGACCGAGGCTACCAAGTGAGTTGTGGGTGGGAAGCAAAATTCCCTGTCTTCAGCCCCTAGTTCAAACTGGGCCTAATTCGGTTCGGAATCCTATGTTAGGGTGAGAGATTGTAGTAAGCCCAGCACCTCATTTAAAAGCGAGTGTTGGATATATGTTTCGGAATCTGCAGGGCTGGGCTCGGTGACTACCGCTCCATTGGGCCCGGAGAGTGTGGATTTAGTACCGGTTCAGCACGAACCGGTGCTAAAGGGCAACCACGTGGCATGAGCCAGCTTCGGGGGCCGGGAGACCTTTAGTACCGGTTGGTAAAACCAACTAGTACTACAAGGTTTGGGATTTTTTGGTTTTATGATTTCTTTTTCATTTAATTTTGTGTTTTCCATTTAATTCTTTTTCGTTTGCTGGTATTTTACGATACTACACATGGTACACGTTATGCATATATATATATATATATATATATATATATATATATATATATATATATATCATCAAATGTCTCACAAACCACCAATTCACACGTACACAAATGTATAGCTATATACAATTTCTCCTACATGTTGCCTTCGGAGCCAGTGGCATTAGCCTAATTAGTGCCTTCGGAGGACGATGATAATTGGAAGTGGTTCATGGGGGCGGTAGCGGGTAATGGTATTCTCCGTTCGGATCTATGAACTGGTCGAGCAAAAATCCCGCTATTTCCTCTTGAAGTGCTTGTACGCACTCCATTTCTAGGAGCTTGTCCCACACCTCTTTGAACTGTTAAGAAGAAGATCAATACGCATGTTTATTAGTTGTTTGACTAGATATCGATAATGGTGTAAAAATTGTGAATAGTGTTTTGACAAACGTACCCATTCCTGTCTTTGAGATTTGCTCCTTTCGAACGCCATCATGCGAATGTTCTCGCAAACGCAGTATGCACACAGATTAGTCCCCTGCGCCTGCTTCAGGGCCTTTACGAGAATGGAATTTGATCAGATAATAATTAATCAAGCATGATAATTAAAGAGATAATGGCAGCTAGCTAGCAAGCTAGTACTATTTAATTACTTACCTTGGGTCGAAACCATCGCAGTCTTTGTTTCCATTCGCCTGGAGAGACGCTGATGAACCTTGCCCAAGCCCTGCCCGCCGACAAAGAAAATGAATAAATGGGTTATTAAATAGTTCATATCAGGAAATGATAAACTAAATAGGCCGAGATATATAGTTAATAATGATTGAAATTACCTGTTGACTATCCCAAACAAGATGGTGTAGTCACTTTGTTTTTTAAGTAGTGAGTCGAGTACTTCAACTATTCCGGCGTTAACTTTAATGATACACAAGATCCAGTGAAATCTGCATGCACACACGTTTGGATGTCTTAATTAAGCGGACATATGTAAGCAAAAACATGTAGCTAGCTAGTAGGCTAAAACAAAGAATTTGTAGTACAAGACAGTGTGACTCACTAGAAGTTGTAAGGAAGTAGTATATCTTCATTGTATTTGAGGCACTTCAAGAACTCTAGCATGCTGTCCTCTACATGCATTTCATAATAATCATCTATTTTCCATGTGTATTCATTAACGGTGTTTGGGTTAATGAACCCAATGCCATAGCGTCCACCTTTTTTCATTTCATACATCTTCATCCTGCATAATACCACAGAAAAGAATATAGTGAGGATAATTATAGGTAATGATTGATCAAGAGGATCACTACATCTAGCTTGAGACTTAAATTACAGAAAGAAATCACTTACAGACAATAGCAACTGACGATAGATTTGTCGACTGCGTCTTGATTGTATAACGGAAACAGTTCATTATACTCAACGGACACAGCGTTCTCATGGTAGTAATGATCCTTCTTGACTTCCACCATGAGGGACTCTCGATTGGAACTCTTGGTAATGTCCATGTACCATTGATGCAATTCATACATTCTAGTTGGGAGCTTCTTGACCTCGTCTGGCTTGACCAAAGGTTCGCTGATAACTCTCAACCGTAAGGGATCGAGATAGTCTTCGCGGGTAAGAATAACCCAATTTATTGATTCGACACACGGGGAGCCAAAGAGTATTTATAAGCTTTGACAGTTGAGTTGTCAATTCAACCGCACCTGAAATATACTTACTTGCAACAAAAGATAAGTGGTAATAGTGATATGATAGTGATAATAGTGATAGTTAAAGTAAACAGCAAAAAGTAAATAGTGAAGGTAAATGGCAAAAGTAGCAACTAGTGACAAGCAGGGTTTAAAACACTGTAGGCTAGGGAAATGGATGGTTGGGCACTGCATGGATGAGATAGATTCTAATTTGGGGCACAGCACACGGAAAAGTAATGATCATCTAGGCAAATAACAAACATTAGGCATGTATCCCGTAGGTAGTGGTACGTGCTTGCAATAAGAAATTGCACAACATCTTTTGTCCTACCATCCCGCTACGAACGGGGCCAAAAGGAACTTATGGAGATTAAGGTGCTCCTGTCAAAGAGCACCGGAACAAAGCAATGAACTCAATGGATACATGTGATCCTCAAACTACGGACCATCCCCTTTGGTGTCCCAAGCTGTCACTTTTGGGATCGCCGGTTCCGAACCGTAATAGGTGCAACCAACTCATAGATAGGATCACGAACACAAATATATTCATGCGAACACATATGGTTCAGATCTGAGATCATGGCACTCGGGCCCTAAGTGTCAAGCATTAAGAATAACAAGTTGAAGCAAAGATGATAAACACCATAGTAGATGATAGGAAACATGCCCCCAACGATCTGACAAACTATTACATGATCTAACTCATCCAATCCCTACCATCCCCTTCACCTACAGCAGGGGAATTACTCACACATGGAGGGAGAAGTCATGGAGGGATGATGGAGTGGTGATGATGATGACGATGGCGACGATCTCCCCTCTCCGGAGGCCAATTCAGCCTCCAGATTAGCCCTCCCGAGGAAGAACAGAGGGTGGCGGCGGCTCCGTGATGGAAAACTGCGAAAAGAACTTCTGATCTGGGGTTTTCGTGTCGCGAGTAAAAATACGAGGCAAAGTAGGGCACCAGGGGGTGTGGGCCCCACCCAGGCGACCCCCCGACGCGGCCCAGGGGGGGGGGGCGCCCACAGGGCGCCTGGGCACCCCCTGGCCCCCCTCTGGCCCCACTTCTGGCTCCTGGTTCCTTCAGGTGCGTGGATTTTCTGTGATTTTTCATGGATTTTTCTGAGATACTTAAAAATCCGTTTTCCTGCACACAATAAAACCATACAGGCAGCTCTGCTGAAAACAGCGTCAGTCCGGGTTAGTTTAGTTCAAATCATGCAAGAATGAGGTCAAAACAATATCAAAAGTGTTTGGAAAAGTATATACGTTTGAGACGTATCAACTCCCCCAAGCTTAGCATATTGCTTGTCCTCAAGCAATTCAGTTCAACGAACTGGACGCGACAAAGAAAACTTTAACAAACTCTTTTGCTTCATTAGATGTATATAAGCATGCACTACGAAAAGAGTTTAGCAAGTATTGAAACAGTACTTATGAGGACAATGCAAGGAGCAATCCTTCTTTCAAGTGACTAGTCACAAATACTTAAAAGTAAATAATATATTACTGAAAATCAAGACAAGATTACATTGCACATAGCTTGAGCATATTAGGGTGGTATCTCGCTAGCCTCCATGAGTGAAGCAAAACATAAATGCAGAGACTCCTCCAGAGTTTTTAAAAGAGACTAGAATTAAGAATTTCAGAATAAATCATATCACAAGTATGCAGAAGACAATGTAATACTTTGGGACAATGCACGTTACACTCAGAATGACAATTATGCTCTCATAGTTGCACTACTAGGAAAAGGGCTATAGATGGAATTGACACTAATGGCGCACCAGACTTGCGGTGCGCCATTAGTATATACTAATGGCGCACCATGTGTTGGTGCGCCATTAGTATCCAAATACTAATGGCGCACCGTTGACGTGGTGCGCCATTAGTAACAATTTTTTTTTCATATTTTTCTCAAAACTACTAATGGCGCACCAGTGGCTAGTGCGCCATTAGTAGTTCAACTACTAATGGCGCACCACATCCACGGTGCGCCATTAGTAAATTTTTTTCAAATTTTGTTTTTATTTTGTTTTTAATTTCATTTTCAAAAAATACTAATGGCGCACCGTGGGAGTGGTGCGCCATTAGTAAGTTGAACTTACTAATGGCGCACCACTACCACGGTGCGCCATTAGTATTTTTTTTCTTCATATTTTATTTTTATTTTTTTTATTTTATTTTCAAAAAATACTAATGGCGCACCGTGGGAGTGGTGCGCCATTAGTAGTTCAACTTACTAATGGCGCTACTAATGGCGCACCACTCCCACGGTGCGCCATTAGTATTTTTTTTTCATATTTTGTTTTTTATTTTTTTTATTTTATTTTTCAAAAAATACTAATGGCGCACCGTGGTGGTGGTGCGCCATTAGTAGTTCAACTACTAATGGCGCACCACCACCACGGTGCGCCATTAGTAACTTGGCCATTACTGCACCCTCCCCCCCCCCGGTGGACCGCCTTTTTCAGTTAATAAATAAATAAAAGAAAATGATGTAAATGTCAAAAAAATAAAAGAAAATAAGTTTCCAATGTGATATGTGGTCTACTTGTTGGGAAAATTTACAAATATGAATTTTGACTTTATTTGCAAAATATCTCTGGAATTTAGTAAAACGGGTATAACTTTTGCATACGAACTCGGATTAAAAAGTTTTTTATATGAAAAATCATCTACTCGAAAAGTTACATCCAAATTTAACTGGGGGTACCCCGTTAAACATTTTCTAAATCCCCAAAAACCTAACAGAAAAAAAGTTACGGGGCTTTTAAGATCTACAGGCAAAAAAATTCAAAAAATTTCAAACTTACTAGTGGCGCACCGTTTGCTAGGTGCGCCACTAGTAACACAAAAGAAAAGAAAAAAATTTCGAAAAAAAAATTTATAATTTTTTTTCCAAAATATGATACGTAATATGACCGGGAAGTTTGAAATATATTTTCAAAATTTCATCATACTCATGAACATTAACAAACTCATAGACATCAAGAAGGGTTAATAGGATTGATATGATAGATATATCAACAAGTGCGTGTGAAGTGAGCTGGTGCTGGGGTTGGATAGAACTACGAAGTTAAGCGTGCTCGGGCTGGAGTAGTGTGAGGATGGGTGACCTTATGGGAAGTTTGACCACAGAGTGCAATTTGACTTGAGATTAAGCAAATTGACCCCAGATTAAGCCATAATGATCTGAGATTAAGGAAAAAAAAGAAAAAAAATTTGAAAAAAAATTTGAAAAAAAAATTTGAAAAAAAAATTTGAAAAAAAAATACTAATGGCGCACTTCTACGTAGTGCGCCATTAGTATGCCAGATACTAATGGCGCACCAGTGCTGAGCCACTGGTGCGCCATTAGTATGCCAGATACTAATGGCGCACCAGAGGTGCGCCATTAGTATCCAACTACTAATGGCGTGCTAGTAATGGCGCACCGGTAGTGCGCCATTAATGGGCAAAACCGGTGCGCCATTAATAGCCCTTTTTGTAGTAGTGTTGGTGCTTTGAAGAAAGAAGGTGAGACTCTCGAACCGTGGCTTTTATTGGCAAGGTTGAAAACCCGTGGTCGGAAACAAAAACTAAACATGTACCAGAGCTCTTGGTTTTAAAAACAGAGATAAAAAACGTTTTGAGAGGTGCATATTTCGTCAACGAATGCTAGCAGATAACTCAATCACTTCTTGAGCTGGACAAGTTTCGAGGAACGGCTCCCGCATGAGGACGATCACATCCCCTTAATCTCCTTTGTTTATCACTGCCAAAGTTTTCTGATTTCTCATGAACAAAGCGTGAAGGAGGGTTTGTTTGTTATATTATCTTTTTGAGCCGGGCGCACTCAATGCCAGTTCCTTTTCGTATTAGGGGTTTGCACATTATACATGCAATCCAGGGGTGAAACTTGTCCAACTTAAAAAGATTATGAATTAACTACTACTTCCTCATGAGCTAAAACATAGGCACAAAAGAGAAATGCTTTTGATTAATTTCGAGATGGTACACGAAAGTCTTCGTTAGGAATGGCAGGTAAATACCATGCATAGGAAGGTATAGTGGACTCATATGGCATAACTGGTTTTAAGGATTTTGGATGCACAAGCAGTCAGTCCGCTTAGTACAGGTGGAAGTTTAGCAAAAGACGGGGAAGCGACCAACTAGAGAGCAATAACGGTCATAATCATGCAGAGCGACAAAGCAACATTGAGTCGGACATGAAAGTGATATAACTATTCTGAAACTCAAATATCATCAAGGCAGAGTAGACTTTTTAGTCTTAAGCATGTGTAAGCATGTGCCAAGTCAATCCAAAAATTCTCTAAAGGGAAATACCACCTTAGTATACCAGACTATGAACAGTGCAATGCATGTAGATCATTTCAATAACACATTATATACTCTAGTTATTCGAGACTAGCCACAAGGAAAGCATGAACCACCGAAAGAGCATTGTAAACATAGCACTATGTCGCTACAAGCTGGTCTCTAGATCATAAGTACAAGCATATGTACAAAAGTAGAAACAAAAAGAGTTCATACCGGTCTTCCTTGTTGCTTCCCTTCAGTCGATCTTCGTCATTACTGCTTTTCACTTGCACGATCGAACGTAGGAAATATAATTAAATGCCATCACGGACTCGAGCTGAACTCTGAAAACAAAGCAAACTAAAGAGAGAAAGGAAATATTTTTGGAGTTTTCAAAGGTTGAATAAAAGCAAAAGAAAGAGAAAATCTTTTTGTTGTTTTTGCAGAGAGAGAAATAAAGAAGAACAGGCAAAAACTTCGAAAAGATCAAAGCGAATAAAACGGATAATACAATGGAAAAGTGAGAAGGGCACGTACTCCCCCAAGCTTAGGCTTTTGGCCTAAGTTGGTGTGACGACCCCGGCCCGACCGTGCACTATTCTTACACGCAAATGCACACGATCAAGCCTAAGGACTCACGTGAAGGAATCACAGCACAACTCTAAAACATAAATAAGTACATACAAGTTATATATTACAAGCCAGGGGCCTCGAGGGCTCGAATACATAACAAGAGTCACACAAGGTTAGCGGAAGCGTTAGGTATCTGGGTACAGATACAGAACACAAGTACAGATAGGCCTCATACGAGGCGGGGCAAAAGAAAAACTACGATCGAAAAGGCGCAGGCCTCCTGCCTGGGACCTCCGATCCTACTCCTGGTCGTCGTCCGCCGGCTCCTCGTAGAAGTACTCGCCGGCCGGGTAGTAGTAGTAGCCAGCCTCGGGCTGGTAGTAGTACTCGTCAACGGGGGCTGCAGGCACCATGGCTCCGTCGTCTGGTTTATCAAGCGGGAAGGACAAAAGGGGAAGCAAAGCAACCGTGAGTACTCATCCAAAGTACTCAGCAAGACTTACATCAGATCTATACTAAGCAATGCATTATTTTCAAAGTAGGCTTTATGTGGGTGGACTAGACTGCAGAAAGCCAGAGTAGAGAGGGGAAAAGCCTAGTCCTGACGAAGACTAGCATCTTCAGGGTCTTGCAGCAATTAGAAGGGTGCAGATTAGTACATCATAATGTAAAGTGTTTATAGTAATATCAACCTCATATCTCAAGTCACCAGTTCTAGTTGTACCGAAGTGGATACAACTCCGAGTGTCCGTTACCGTAGGACAGGCTATCGATAGATGTTTTCTTCCCTGCAGGGGTGCACCAACTTACCCACCACGCTCGCTTAACTCCGGCCGGACACACTTGCTGGGTCCTGCCCGGCCTCGGCTAAACAACACGACGCAACCCGACCGGATACCGCCAGAGAGGATCAAGCACGTCGGACTAAACCTATGCCCCCGGGGGTCATGGCCCATCGCCCCGGACGCTCCTGCACGTTACGTGGCCGTTCGGTAGCAGACCTAGCAACCCCTTATACAAGCACGCAGTTGCATCCTGGGTCCAATCCGAACGGGCCGCTCAATCGCTGACGTCGTGACGACTCCGGCTGATGTATACGACGCAGAGCACCCACTCACACCCACGTGGTGGTTAGTGCTATCGGACCCGAAGGCCCCTCGGATCAAATATCCAAATCGCTTAGTGGATTGGGAGCGCGCGGTAACGAGCGTTGCCACCACACCGGTGGCCCCGACGTCCCGTCTCGAAGACTTGTGACAAGGACCTTACAGGACCGGCCACGCTTCGTAGTTATCTCGCGGGTACCCTCACTGGTCACCCGACTCCACAGCTCACGCCTCAAAGGCACTCGCGGGTACCCCTCTGGGTCAACCCGTCTCTATCCAACATGTGTAGTAGTAACTGTAAAGTGTCTTCAGACGCACGATACCTCTGGCCGCACGCCTTTGTTCCTGGCGACGTCCGGCCTCGGGGATCGATACGTCTTTAAACACGGTACGGCAAACCAGGGCATCCGTGTGGTTTCCATGTCGATGAGGAATCCGAGGAATCACCCTCGTTGGACTCCTAAACGACAAGTCCCGATAAGGTGATACCGGAGGAATCACCCTCGGCGGTAATCACCATAGCGGATGCACGACAAAAGCTAAGTCGGAAGTGGGAAGAGGAATCACCCTCGGTAACCCACAACGAGCTAGCTATACTACAGGGACAACATCGAAAGTGAGTTCGGAGGTATCACCCTCGTCACCCGATGTTAACTCTGCGGAGTCGAGCATATTAGGGGGTGTGCGGTGGTGTGAAGAAGGTCAGGGGAAGGGGCTCGATCGCTTGATCGAGGCAAGGGTACTATGCGAGGCAACTACGAGAAAGCGGGACCATAGCAGTGCTACCCAACCTATACTAAGCAGTTTATGAATAAAGGCAGGTATCAACAGTATTGCAAAAACAGGCTATGCAACAGTAATAGGAGCAGTAGCAGTAGCAGCAATTCTAATGCAAGAATAAGAGAGAATAGACATAGGCGATATCGGAATGATCAAGGGGGGGGTTGCTTGCCTGATTGCTCGGTGGCAAAAGCAAGGTCGTCGGAGGGGGAACCAATCACCGGGACGGCGTCGGTCTCTGGAACGGCGTCAGCGTCGGACTCTACCGAGAGAGAAGAGGGGGGGGGGAAGAAACAGATAAATACACAGAATACAAGCATCACAAAGCGTGCTAGGCTAATGTGCAGTGCAGGGTTGCCTAAAAACATGTCTAAGTTATATTAGTTATTTTTAGGAATTAACTGGGATTATTAACCGGTGTATGTGCACTATTCATCTACCGGAAACGGGCTAACAGTTGCGGGTTCACCTCCGTAGAGGGTCCCGACACGGAAACAAGTAGCACGGTTGGCTTCGTCTCGTCGTTCTGAGCAACTTTCATGTAGAAAGTTTTCCCATCCGAGCTACGGTTAAAAAGATATGAATTTCTAAAGATTATTGGAATTTCTGGAATTATTTCTATTTAACAGAAATGATTTATGACGTCAGCATGTAGTCATCACTGCGTCAGCAGTCAACAGAGCAGTTGACTGGGTCAAACTGACTAGTGGGCCCCACTGGTCAGTGACTGAGCTAAATAAACAGAGTTTAAACTAACTAATCAGTCTAATTAGCTAGTGGGCCCAGTTAGTCAGTGACTAGATACCTAATTAACTTAATTAACAATTTAGTTAGCATTTTAGGATTATTTTTAAAACGTTTTAGCGCGGGGCCCACACGTCAGCGCCACGTGGGCGGATGACCAGGTCAACTGGTCAACTGGGCCCGCGGGACCCAGTTGCCAGTGGCTCAGGGTGGCCCACCGGTCAGTCCACGTAGGACGCCGGCGCCGGAATCTCTCCGGCGAGCCCTCCACGGCGGCAACTTCGCCGGAGAGGCTCGGGTTTCGCCTGTAGGGGTCCATTTGGCCCGTGCTTAGGCTCGTTCGAACGAGCGTCGCGCCGCACGTCTAACGCGGGTGGTCTCCGGGCCGAAGATGGCCGGAAACGGCGACGGCGGTGAGCTATGGCGGCGGCGCTTTCGGTTGATGAACGGGAACACGGCTACGGGCCGTTTCCAGGCGAGCTAGGCGGCTAGGCAGGGGCTACTCGACGCGGCGAGCACGATGGTGCTACGCACGGGACCATAGGGTCACCGTGGCCACGCCGGCGACGAGCGTACGCGGCGGTGGGTTCGGGCGTCACCAAAACGGTGGCTACGGGGCGCGTACGGGCGAAATGAGGGGAGGAGCAGAAGTGGAGCTCACCGGGCGAGCTCACGGAGGCTCCTCGGGTGGCTTAGGAGCAGCAGACGTCGACGAATCGCCGGGGCTCGCCGGCGTCAGGGAAGAAAGGGGGCGGCAACGTGCGCTCGTTCCCGAGCCTCCCAGCTTCGGCTCGAGGGCGAGGACGGCGTAGTCGAGGCCCGCGCACACGCCAGACACGGTGGCGAGGCCGGCCGGGGACGGTGGCCGCGGGAACGGCGGTCGAACGGCGGCGGGGCTCTCGGCTCCGCCCGGATCTGAGAGGAGGGAGAGGGGAGAGGCTGGGCGAGGCGATGGGAATGGATAGGGACGGAAGGGGGAGAGGGAGGAGCTCCCTCTTATCCTCTCCGCGCCGCTGTAGCGGCAGCTGTCGACGAGGCGCGGCGGCGAGCGCGTGCGGCCGCGGTGGCGAGGACACGGGGAGGGGAGCAGGTGGAACAGGGGAGGAGAGGTGGGCCGGGCCGGCTCGGCCCAGAAGCGGGCGCCAGGTAAGGTTTCTTCTCTGTTTTCCTTTTGTTTAATTCACAGAGAAGGAAAAGAAATGGTAGGGCATCCAAATGACTTTTGCAAAAAGTGTAAGTTGGTCCAAAAATTATCTTGCAATATCCTTTACCACCAAAAATTGGTTTGGGCAAATTTGGAACACTTTTGAAATTTTCAAAAATGAAAAGGCATTTAATAGTGCTGTTATGACACTAATTATTGCCCTAGCCCAATAATGGAGTTGATGGTGATGTTTTTTTCACTGACAACATTTATTTTGGAATATTTGCTGAATGATGAACATTTTTCCATAATTTTTGGAACAACTTCATTTTGCAGCTGAATTTTGAGTTTGAATTCAGAGGGAGAATTTGATTCAAAAGATTAACCATGGTGATTATATTAGACATAAGATGATGACATGGCACCATTAGTAGAGTGTCACAGTGACATGGTACAGAGGGGTGTTACAAATTCTCCTCCTCTAAAAGAAATTCTCGCCCCAGAATTTAGGAGGTAGAAGCAAAGAGGTCGGGGTATTCCGCCCGAAGATTTTCCTCGCGTTCCCAAGTGGCTTCATCTTCAGTATGATTTGACCACTGCACTTTCAGGAACTTGGTTGTCTTCTGACGGGTCCGACGTTCAGCTTGATCGAGGATGCGGATCGGATGCTCCTTATAAGAAAGATTATCTTGAAGTTCGAGCATCTCGTGATCTACAGCACGATGCGGGGACTCCTTGAAGGATCGGCGAAGTTGCGACACATGGAACACATCGTGGATATGCGAGAATTGCGGCGGCAATTGCAATTTGTAAGCCACGAATCCACGTCTAGCAACCACGGGGAAGGGACCAATGTAGCGTGGAGCTAACTTGCCCTTGACGCCGAAACGGTGCGTGCCCTTCATAGGGGTGACACGAAGATAAACTTGATCACCGGGTTGATAAGTCAGACCCCATCGTTTGCGATCAAAGTTGCTCTTCTGTCGATCTTGAGCCGCCTTGAGATTTTCACGCACGATACGGACTTGCTCTTCGGCGTGTTGAATAATGTCCGGACCAATAACTTGTCGTTCCCCAGTTTCTGACCAGTTCAGAGGGGTTCGACACTTACGTCCGTACAGAACTTCAAAGGGAGCCATCTTCAAGCTTGCTTGATAGCTGTTGTTATACGAGAACTTGGCATATGGAAGAGATTCTTCCCATTTCTTACCGAATGATATAACACAAGCTCGCAGCATATCTTCAAGCACTTGATTGACTCGTTCAACTTGACCTTGGGACTGAGGGTGATAAGCTGAACTCCAGTTGATATGAGTTCCCAAAGCTTCTTGAAAACTTTCCCAGAACTTGGAAGTGAACAGGGTGCCACGGTCCGTACTGATCTCCTTCGGAATTCCGTGGAGGGATACAATTCGAGAGATATACAGTTCTGCTAACTGGCTAGCAGTGATAGTCTCCTTGATTGGCAGGAAGTGTGCAACCTTTGAGAGTTGGTCGACGACGACAAGAATGGCATCGTTACCCTTCTGGGACTTGGGAAAGCCGGTAATGAAATCCATCTGCACCTTATCCCATTTCCACAGCGGAATAGGAAGAGGTTGCAGAGGTCCAGCAGGCTTCTGATGTTCTGCCTTCACGCGACGACAGACATCGCATTCAGCAACATATCGAGCAATATCCCGCTTCATATTAGGCCACCAGTACCTTTGGCGGAGATCACGATACATCTTAGTACTACCAGGATGAATAGACAGCGGTGTATCATGTGCCTCCTTCATGACCTTGTCAGTCATTAGGTCGAAACGAGTTACCACGAGGCGGCCTCGGAAATACAAGGTTCCATCTCCGGATATTGAGAAATCCCTGTATTTCGGAAGATGCAGTTTCTGTTTCACAACATCAACGTAAGCATCTTTGGTTTGCGCTACCTTGACAGCCTTCTCAAGATCCGGCTGTATCACAAGGTCATTAAGCGAACCATGTGGAACGATATGCAGATTCAACTTGCGTAATTCCTCATAAAGACGAGGCTGAGCTCGCCTAACCTTGAGGTTGGTGCTGTATGACTTGCGACTCAAGGCATCGGCCATCACATTAGCCTTGCCAGGGGTATAAGAAATACCGCAGTCGTATTCAGAAATAGTTTCCAACCATCGCTGTTGGCGGAGATTAAGATCCGGCTGAGTGAATAAATATTTCAAGCTTTGATGATCAGTATAAATCTCACACCGGTTACCGAGAAGGTAATGCCGCCATAGCTTCAATGCAAAGATCACTGCAGCAAGTTCAAGATCATGCACTGGATAATTCTCTTCATGCGGACGCAATTGGCGCGATGCATAAGCAACTACTCTTCGTTCTTGCATTAGGACACAGCCTAAGCCTTGACGAGAGGCGTCACAATATATCACGAAGTCCTTGCGAGAATCTGGAGGAGCAAGCACTGGAGCAGAAACGAGCTTGTCCTTAAGAGCTTGAAAGCTTTCCTGGCATTTATCTGTCCACTCAAACTTAACGCCTTTGTGAAGCAGATTAGTCAGGGGCTTGGCAATCTTGGAAAAGTTCTCGACGAAGCGACGACAATAGCTTGCAAGGCCGAGAAAACTTCTCACTTGCTTGACATTCTTCGGAGGAGTCCAGTCAAGAATAGCCTGAACCCGTTCCGGATTAACGGCAATGCCATCCTTGGAAATCACATGTCCAAGGTAGGTTACTTCAGAAAGCCAGAACTCGCATTTGGAAAACTTAGCATAAAGCTGATGCTCTCGCAGCTTCTCCAGAACAAGGCGAAGATGTTCGACGTGTTCTTCCTTGTTCTTTGAGAATACCAGAATATCATCCAGATATACCACGACGAACTTGTCGAGGTAATCCATGAATATATAATTCATCAGGCGGGAGAAGGTAGCTGGAGCATTAGTCAGTCCAAAAGACATGACAGTGTACTCATAAGAGCCATAGCGAGTAACAAATGCAGTCTTTGGAATATCCTCTTCGCGAACACGGATCTGGTGATAACCCAACCTCAAGTCGAGTTTAGAAAACACCGATGATCCAGCCAGTTGATCATATAAGTCATTGATCCGAGGAAGCGGATATTTATTCTGGATGGTTGCCTGGTTGATAGGTCGGTAATCTTGTACCAGCCTATTCGTACCATCTTTCTTCTTGACGAAAAGAGACGGTGCTCCCCAGGCAGAGGAACTAGGACGGATGAAGCCCTTCTTGAGTGACTTGTCGATTTCCTCCTTAAGCTCAAGGAGCTCATGCGGTGGCATCTTGTAAGGACGCTTCGCAATAGGAGTAGTACCCGGCTTCAAGTCAATAACAAATTCGACGGCTCGAGCAGGGGGTATTCCTGGAAGTTCTTCTGGGAAGACATCCGGGAAATCACGTACCACTGGTATGTTCTCGAGCCCTTCGAGTGGTGAAGCATTCAATGCGTTGGAGGCGTAGATTTGAGCCTCGGCATCACGAGATATACGAGCGCGACAATTCACGAGTTGATTCGTGGGGTGCCGAAGACGTACAGTCTTGGTGGCACAATCAATTTGGGCCTCGTGAGCCTCCAACCAATCCATTCCTAGGATAAGGTCGATGCCGCAAGATTTCAGGACAATGGGGTACGCCTGAAATTTTCTCCCTTCAATCTCAACACTAACTTGAGGACAGAAGAGGGTAGATCGGCAAGGACCCGCGGAGGTTTGTATATTTACTGGATGACACAGTGTGTCAAATGCAAATTCATGCTTGAGTGCAAAAGGTTCAGAAATGAAAGAATCCGAAGCACCAGTATCGAACAAAACATTAGCAATTACTGAGTTGACAAGAAGTGTACCCATCACTATGGCTGGCTGCTCTGGGTCTTCGCTCAGATTGACGTGGTGAAGCTGACCACCACGAGCATACGAAGGCCTGGTAATATTGTTGCGCTGCTGAGGAACTCCACGTCCACTGCCACGGCCAGCAGATGGAAGAGCCAGCTGACCCTGAACCTGCGGACAGTCTCTGGCACGGTGACCCGGACGGCCACACTTGAAGCAGAGTCCACTCTCTGGACAAATCGCAGGTGCTCGAGGTGCTGGAGCTGCAGGCCTGTACTGCATTGGCGGTGGAGGAGGCAGACGAGGTGCAGCATAAGAAGGCCTGTACACTGGAGCGTTTGGACGATACATGCTCTGAGGAATCCATATGCGGCGCTTCTGAGAAGACGAGCCCGAAGACGAGCCCGACTCGCGAGAGCGCTTAAGAGCGTCCTTGTGTAGCTTGAGTCCAGTTTCAACCTGAATGGCCTTGTTCACTAAAGTGGCGAAGTCCGGAAAGTCCAGCGCCACTAGAGCAAGCAGAATATCATGATGAAGTCCGCGCCTGAACTTCTCTTGGCGTCTAGCGTCAGTAGCAATATCCTCCTCAGCGTAGCGGGACAGTTCCAGGAACTCCCGCTGATAAGCATCAACTGACTTGTTGCCCTGAATCAGGTTACGGAACTCCGTCCTCTTGCGGTCAATAACACCCTCAGGGATGTACCGAGCGCGGAAGGCAGTCTTGAAGTCTGCCCAGGTGATGACAGTTCCAGCAGGCACTGTGTTCCGGTGAGTGTCCCACCATTGGGCTGCCGGACCCTTCAGGAAATACGTCGCGAATTTGACATAGTTGTCAGGGGACACGGCGGCAGAATCCAGCTCAAAGAATATGTCTCGCAGCCAATCGTCGGCATCCAAGGGGTTGGCGGCACTGCGAAATATCGTTGGACTGAGCCGCAGAAATTCTTGCAGAGTGATAGCGGCTGGCTGATGCTGAGCATTGGCGTTGATCTGGGGTATCTGGTTGAGCATACCCTGCAGCACCTGACGCTGCATGTCAATGGTCTGCATTACGGCAGCCATATAGTCTGGCGGCGGAGGCGGAGGCGGAGGTGCAGGGGGATCATTGTTACCAGCCATCCTGATAATTCCAACAGGGGTGGTTTAGCGACAAGAATACACGTTGCATGAATTCAACAATGAAGTAAATATGCACGACCTAAGGGAAGTGCAATAATACAACATCATACACATCATGACATACGGGTTCGTACATAACGTCGGTTACAAACGGGCAGCACAACGGCGCAAAATCAAAAACTAGACATAGTAGGCGGCGCGCAGACCGCGGTAAGGAAGTACACAACGAGACGTAGCAAAGGCTACATCAACGTCGGAGAAAGGAACTGAAACGGGGTAGCTGCAAGTGCGGACGGCGGATCTCAATCGCAGAAGGATCCTGAGCTCCATGTGCACTCTGATGCAGAACCCGGTTTCGGACGGGAATCAGAGGTCCACGAACTGGCGTGTGACCTCCAACCGCAGGCCACTCGACACCTGGAGGTGTGTTGATCCTGCGCGGGCAAAGGATAGACTGAGGAAGTGTCCCTGCTTGGACAGCCGGTACCAACTGCGTCAACGTCTGGTAGAGAGTTGTCCGAGTGATGGACAACTCAACCGCCAGGGCCCGAGCAGTTCGATCCAGCACCTGAGTGTGCTGAATCAGAACCTGCGGGTCATAACGTCGACTCTCGTACGGGGCACAGATAGCTGAGTAGTATCCAGTCTCATCTCCAGCAGGTGCATACGGAATGTACCGGAACTCAGAGGCATCCAAGCTATCTCTGTGCTCTCCTCGGAGGCGTGCGACAGCAGCGTAGGCAGCATCATGGACTGCCATCGCAACCGTCACGCCACTACCGCGAAAGCGGTACAGCTCAGTGTCTGAGTCATCCTGCCGGTCATAGATACGAACATCAGCATAATACTGCTCCTGGTTGAACTCGCGATACTCCTCGTAGACCATGTACTCGGGGTACCAGCGGTAGCCCAGCCTGGTCAGGAGAGCGACTAGAATGGCCGGAAACCCAGGGGCATCTCGAGCCCAGGTGCGAAGCACAAGCTGAGTCTCCGGGCGAGGTGGAAACAGAGGATCCATCTGAAAGAAGAAGAATCAGACTTGTCAAGTCCTGATGATAATTGAACAGAACTTGGTAAGAAAGGTTAAACAAACAAATGGAAAGGAATGATTATCAGACTAATCAGGTCAATGATAAGAAACCGCACTGGTATCCAGCTCTCCGGGTAGATGTGAAAACGAGAACCTAATGGAGTTAGTAAAATTTAACCCGAATAGACGAGAGAGAAGAGTCCCAGAGTATAGACGAGGAATAAAAGAAGCTACACCACCCAAGTGGCGACGTGGGGCCATAAGCCACACAGCCAAGTTAGTAAAACAGTTTTTGACCTCTAGACTCAACTTCGACCAAGGAGTTGGAAAGGGGGTTCCTACAGGCAGTCGGCTCTGATACCAACCTGTGACGACCCCGGCCCGACCGTGCACTATTCTTACACGCAAATGCACACGATCAAGCCTAAGGACTCACGTGAAGGAATCACAGCACAACTCTAAAACATAAATAAGTACATACAAGTTATATATTACAAGCCAGGGGCCTCGAGGGCTCGAATACATAACAAGAGTCACACAAGGTTAGCGGAAGCGTTAGGTATCTGGGTACAGATACAGAACACAAGTACAGATAGGCCTCATACGAGGCGGGGCAAAAGAAAAACTACGATCGAAAAGGCGCAGGCCTCCTGCCTGGGACCTCCGATCCTACTCCTGGTCGTCGTCCGCCGGCTCCTCGTAGAAGTACTCGCCGGCCGGGTAGTAGTAGTAGCCAGCCTCGGGCTGGTAGTAGTACTCGTCAACGGGGGCTGCAGGCACCATGGCTCCGTCGTCTGGTTTATCAAGCGGGAAGGACAAAAGGGGAAGCAAAGCAACCGTGAGTACTCATCCAAAGTACTCAGCAAGACTTACATCAGATCTATACTAAGCAATGCATTATTTTCAAAGGAGGCTTTATGTGGGTGGACTAGACTGCAGAAAGCCAGAGTAGAGAGGGGAAAAGCCTAGTCCTGACGAAGACTAGCATCTTCAGGGTCTTGCAGCAATTAGAAGGGTGCAGATTAGTACATCATAATGTAAAGTGTTTATAGTAATATCAACCTCATATCTCAAGTCACCAGTTCTAGTTGTACCGAAGTGGATACAACTCCGAGTGTCCGTTACCGTAGGACAGGCTATCGATAGATGTTTTCTTCCCTGCAGGGGTGCACCAACTTACCCACCACGCTCGCTTAACTCCGGCCGGACACACTTGCTGGGTCCTGCCCGGCCTCGGCTAAACAACACGACGCAACCCGACCGGATACCGACAGAGAGGATCAAGCACGTCGGACTAAACCTATGCCCCCGGGGGTCATGGCCCATCGCCCCGGACGCTCCTGCACGTTACGTGGCCGTTCGGTAGCAGACCTAGCAACCCCTTATACAAGCACGCAGTTGCATCCTGGGTCCAATCCGAACGGGCCGCTCAATCGCTGACGTCGTGACGACTCCGGCTGATGTATACGACGCAGAGCACCCACTCACACCCACGTGGTGGTTAGTGCTATCGGACCCGAAGGCCCCTCGGATCAAATATCCAAATCGCTTAGTGGATTGGGAGCGCGCGGTAACGAGCGTTGCCACCACACCGGTGGCCCCGACGTCCCGTCTCGAAGACTTGTGACAAGGACCTTACAGGACCGGCCACGCTTCGTAGTTATCTCGCGGGTACCCTCACTGGTCACCCGACTCCACAGCTCACGCCTCAAAGGCACTCGCGGGTACCCCTCTGGGTCAACCCGTCTCTATCCAACATGTGTAGTAGTAACTGTAAAGTGTCTTCAGACGCACGATACCTCTGGCCGCACGCCTTTGTTCCTGGCGACGTCCGGCCTCGGGGATCGATACGTCTTTAAACACGGTACGGCAAACCAGGGCATCCGTGTGGTTTCCATGTCGATGAGGAATCCGAGGAATCACCCTCGTTGGACTCCTAAACGACAAGTCCCGATAAGGTGATACCGGAGGAATCACCCTCGGCGCTAATCACCATAGCGGATGCACGACAAAAGCTAAGTCGGAAGTGGGAAGAGGAATCACCCTCGGTAACCCACAACGAGCTAGCTATACTACAGGGACAACATCGAAAGTGAGTTCGGAGGTATCACCCTCGTCACCCGATGTTAACTCTGCGGAGTCGAGCATATTAGGGGGTGTGCGGTGGTGTGAAGAAGGTCAGGGGAAGGGGCTCGATCGCTTGATCGAGGCAAGGGTACTATGCGAGGCAACTACGAGAAAGCGGGACCACAGCAGTGCTACCCAACCTATACTAAGCAGTTTATGAATAAAGGCAGGTATCAACAGTATTGCAAAAACAGGCTATGCAACAGTAATAGGAGCAGTAGCAGTAGCAGCAATTCTAATGCAAGAATAAGAGAAAATAGACATAGGCGATATCGGAATGATCAAGGGGGGGGTTGCTTGCCTGATTGCTCGGTGGCAAAAGCAAGGTCGTCGGAGGGGGAACCAATCACCGGGACGGCGTCGGTCTCTGGAACGGCGTCAGCGTCGGACTCTACCGAGAGAGAAGAGGGGGGGGGAGAAACAGATAAATACACAGAATACAAGCATCACAAAGCGTGCTAGGCTAATGTGCAGTGCAGGGTTGCCTAAAATCATGTCTAAGTTATATTAGTTATTTTTAGGAATTAACTGGGATTATTAACCGGTGTATGTGCACTATTCATCTACTGGAAACGGGCTAAAAGTTGCGGGTTCACCTCCGTAGAGGGTCCCGACACGGAAACAAGTAGCATGGTTGGCTTCGTCTCGTCGTTCTGAGCAACTTTCATGTAGAAAGTTTTTCCATCCGAGCTACGGTTAAAAAGATATGAATTTCTAAAGATTATTGGAATTTCTGGAATTATTTCTATTTAACAGAAATGATTTATGACGTCAGCATGTAGTCATCACTGCGTCAGCAGTCAACAGAGCAGTTGACTGGGTCAAACTGACTAGTGGGCCCCACTGGTCAGTGACTGAGCTAAATAAACAGAGTTTAAACTAACTAATCAGTCTAATTAGCTAGTGGGCCCAGTTAGTCAGTGACTAGATACCTAATTAACTTAATTAACAATTTAGTTAGCATTTTAGGATTATTTTTAAAACGTTTTAGCGCGGGGCCCACACGTCAGCGCCACGTGGGCGGATGACCAGGTCAACTGGTCAACTGGGCCCGCGGGACCCAGTTGCCAGTGGCTCAGGGTGGCCCACCGGTCAGTCCACGTAGGACGCCGATGCCGGAATCTCTCCGGCGAGCCCTCCACGGCGGCAACTTCGCCGGAGAGGCTCGGGTTTCGCCTGTAGGGGTCCATTTGGCCCGTGCTTAGGCTCGTTCGAACGAGCGTCGCGCCGCACGTATAACGCGGGTGGTCTCCGGGCCGAAGATGGCCGGAAACGGCGACGTCGGTGAGCTATGGCGGCGGCGCTTTCGGTTGATGAACGGGAACACGGCTACGGGCCGTTTCCAGGCGAGCTAGGCGGCTAGGCAGGGGCTACTCGACGCGGCGAGCACGATGGTGCTACGCACGGGACCATAGGGTCACCGTGGCCACGCCGGTGACGAGCGTACGCGGCGGTGGGTTCGGGCGTCACCAAAACGGTGGCTACGGGGCGCGTACGGGCGAAATGAGGGGAGGAGCAGAAGTGGAGCTCACCGGGCGAGCTCACGGAGGCTCCTCGGGTGGCTTAGGAGCAGCAGACGTCGACGAATCGCCGGGGCTCGCCGGCGTCAGGGAAGAAAGGGGGCGGCAACGTGCGCTCGTTCCCGAGCCTCCCAGCTTCGGCTCGAGGGCGAGGACGGCGTAGTCGAGGCCCGCGCACACGCCAGACACGGTGGCGAGGCCGGCCGGGGACGGTGGCCGCGGGAACGGCGGTCGAACGGCGGCGGGGCTCTCGGCTCCGCCCGGATCTGAGAGGAGGGAGAGGGGAGAGGCTGGGCGAGGCGATGGGAATGGATAGGGACGGAAGGGGGAGAGGGAGGAGCTCCCTCTTATCCTCTCCGCGCCGCTGTAGCGGCAGCTGTCGACGAGGCGCGGCGGCGAGCGCGTGCGGCCGCGGTGGCGAGGACACGGGGAGGGGAGCAGGTGGAACAGGGGAGGAGAGGTGGGCCGGGCCGGCTCGGCCCAGAAGCGGGCGCCAGGTAAGGTTTCTTCTTTGTTTTCCTTTTGTTTAATTCACAGAGAAGGAAAAGAAATGGTAGGGCATCCAAATGACTTTTGCAAAAAGTGTAAGTTGGTCCAAAAATTATCTTGCAATATCCTTTACCACAAAAAATTGGTTTGGGCAAATTTGGAACACTTTTGAAATTTTCAAAAATGAAAAGGCATTTAATAGTGCTGTTATGACACTAATTATTGCCCTAGCCCAATAATGGAGTTGATGGTGATGTTGTTTTCACTGACAACATTTATTTTGGAATATTTGCTGAATGATGAACATTTTTCCATAATTTTTGGAACAACTTCATTTTGCAGCTGAATTTTGAGTTTGAATTCAGAGGGAGAATTTGATTCAAAAGATTAACCATGGTGATTATATTAGACATAAGATGATGACATGGCACCATTAGTAGAGTGTCACAGTGACATGGTACAGAGGGGTGTTACAGTTGGTAGCAGCTACTGCCCCCAGGAGCCTCCTGCTCCGGGGGTATGGTGGTGAGTCCAAGGGTCGTAGAATGATGCTGGCGCGTACACCGAACTCCTCGGAGTCTCCCACGAGGAAGGTTCCGAGTGCCAAACAGAAGAAGAACCTTCACCAAACTCGGTGGCGGTCTCTTCCTGAAAATGTGGTAACTCACCGTGCTTCTCCTCGTCGGGCACAACCCCCTCCATAGGGTTATGAAACTGATACTGGACCATGAACTCATCGAACTGGACAACATCAAAGGACCATCCGTTCCTGTGAGAAAAATCAAACAAAAGAGGTGCAGGTAGACGGATCTCGCGTTCCGCGGTAATTCCGAAACGCAAGATATAAACAAGATTATCAAGCTCAGAACCCATGGTGACAAACTTATGCCTTTTCATAGCAGCAAGATCAAAGCTTAAATAAGTAAAAGGATTATAATCAGGATGTTCTAAGATAAGTGTGGCATAAACGCCACCATATAAGTCCCCCTTGTTACCGTTCATAGCAAGGCGTCGAGCAATTAAGGCACCCAGATTATAATCAGACCTCCCTGAGAGGGCTGCTGCCAGGATAGCAATATCCGGAGCAGAAATGCGGCTCGTGTTGTGACGAGCTAACACCCCTCTGGAAATATAATATGCAAAATACCTGAGGTGAGGAAATAAGAAGCTGGAGATCTTCGGCCGATGAATATCCCTCGTACCCATGCTGCAGAGAGAGTTGATGACGGTTTTCAGCTCGGAGGGCTGAGTGGCCATCCTAGTCGTCCTCCTAACATTCGGCACACCTATTATTTCACAAAAATTTCCCAAAGTCATGGTGATAAGATCATTGTTAATTTTAAACTCAATAGCACCTGAATCAGGATTATATCTAAAACTGTTAATGAAACTGGAGGTGAGTTTTTGATACTGAGTAACACGGCTCGTGACGAGTCGTGTCAAACCTGCATTAGCACAAAGATTATAAAACTCATCCTTGATTCCCGCAGCTTCGAGGAATTCATCACATGGAAATGTCATCGCACGTGCTGGACTGGTGTCTTCCAACAACTCCAGGGGCACATGATCTTCATTATAGCTCACCCTAGCAGTCGATGGTGAAGCTGCGGCTCTAGTAACTCCATCGGAGTGTGCGGGCCTCCTCTTCTCAAGCCACCCTTTTGCCCTTCCTAACAAACACATTTCTGAAATTTTTTACACTTTACAAAAACGAGGATTAAAACAAAGTGAGATAAGGCAAACTACTCAACTCACTTGCCCAAGGCATAAACTTGCATCAAAACTTGAAAAATAACTTTCTACATATGCATGCAAGCTCATCTATACAGCACCAAGAAGTACTAAATACTCACAAATGAAGCCACCAATCAAAAATCTAATTGGAGGGGTGGAGGAGTCACATACCAGGGAGTATTTGCTCAAAATTTCAGCTCAAATGATGGGCTGTAGAGAGAGATCGAAGAATCGCCTCCAAGAACAGCAAGAACACAAGAACAAGAGCAGAACTCGAGTTTTTGGAGAAAGAGAGAGAGGGAGGAAGAAGACATACCTGGAAGGGGGTCCTGTGGGCCCCAGGCACCCTGTGGGCGCGGCCAGGGGCTGGGCCGCGCCAGCTGGCCGCCTGGTGGGTCCCCCTGGCTGGCCCCAGGACTTTCTGGGTCTCTCCCGACGTGGAAATTTTTATTTAAATTTTTCTGGAATTTTTCTGAAAACTTCACTGTTGAAATTTTTTTGAAGTTCAAAAAGCTGCGGAACTCTCTGAAAACTTGAAGTAGTGAGTAGTATTGTGAAGCTTCAAAACATAAATACTTGGTACAGCAAGTAGGACAAAAACTAAAAACAAATGAAAACATAACAAGCTCAACTTTTTATCTATATAAAACAGGTTTACTAGTAAGGTTGATCAAGTCTTACCAACAAACAGGCGATATATAGAGAAAAAAGTGTCACCTCCTACGAAGTAGTTACTAAACCTCTAATTTGATGGACATTGTCCCCACCATGATAGTTTTATATTTGTGAGGCACATGTAGTGGACAGTCCCATTCTCCAATTTTCACGGTCTCGATATTCTCTATAGACTTGAGGGCATGCCTCCTGTCGATCTTCTTCGGAAAATATACCGTGTGTTCTTTATCATTCACATGGAAGGTAACCTTCCCTTTATTGCAATCAATGATAGCACCTACAGTGTTAAGAAAAGGTCTACCAAGAATAATGGACATGCTCCCATCCTCGGGCATGTCAAGCACAACAAAATCAGTAAGAATCAAACAATTAGCAACCTCTACGGGAACATCCTCACAAATACCTATCGGAACAGCGGTTGACTTGTCAGCCATCTGAAGGGAGATATCTGTAGGAATTAGTTTCTCTAAACAAAGCCTCTCGTAAAGAGAGAGAGGCATAACACTCACTCCTGCTCCAAGATCACATAAAGCAGTTTTGAAATAATTATTCATTATGGAGCAAGGAATGGTGGGTATACCTGGATCACCGAGCTTCTCATGAATCTTGCCACTGAAAGAGTAGTTAGCAAGCATAGTAGATATTGCATCATTAGGAACTTTTCTTTTATTAGTGACAATATCCTTCATATATTTTGAATAAGGAAGTAACTTAATAGCATCAGTCAAAGGGATCTGAAGAAAAAGAGGTTTAATCCACTCACAAAACTTATTATAATGCTCTTCTTCTTTAGATTTGATGGACTTTCCTGGAAAGGGCATGTGTTTCTGTACCCATGGTTCTCTTTCCTTCCCATGTTTTCTTGCGATGAAGTCTTCTTTAGTGTACCTCTTACGTTTGTCAGGTGCTTCTTCTTCTCGAACTTCAGGCGGATCATTCTTCTCATTATTATTACCTTCAGGTTCAGCACCGTCTTCAGTCTCAGCATCGGAGATAGATACGCTGTTAGGATCAATAGTTGGCTCTTCATCTGCAATAGGATCATTAGAATTGCCAGTCTCCTTATGTTTCTTCTTTTTCTTTGGAGAGCCAACAATTTCTTCTTCCTGCATTTGAGAATCCTGCTCGATTCTCTTCGGATGCCCCTCTTGATAGAGAGGATCTTGAGTACTAGTTCCTCCTCGGGTCTTAATCCCGAAAGCCTGCAAATTATCTTGTTTGGCATTGTTAGCAAGCAGATCTCTTTGCACATTAGAAATTTGGTCAAGCTGAGTTTGAACCATTTGAAAATGCTTCACAAGACATTGAACATCATTAACTGTTCTATCTAAAACATCAAGCTGTCTTTTGATAGCAAGGGAATTATCATGCAATTGACTTTCTATCCTCTCACTAAAATGATTTTGTTTCATAATAAAATTATCAAACTCATCTAAACATTGATCAGGAGGCTTACCATGAGGGATGTCACTTGCGTTGAAATCTAAAAGAGAGTGTACCTCTACCATAGGAGGGTGAGTGGTAGGCTCACACAGCTTCTCAATAGGGGGTAGATTCTTCACGTCTTCAGCTTTAATACCTTTCTCTTTAATAGACTTCTTTGCTTCTCGCATATCTTCGGGGCTTAGAACAAACATGCCCCTCTTCTTTGGTGGTGGAGGTGGTTCAGGGACGGACCAATCTTCATGGTTTTTGGTAATCCTGCCCATCAAATCTTCCGCATCGTCCGGTGTTCTTTTCCTGAAAACACAACCAGCACAACTGTCCAAATAGGACCTGGATTCATCAGTTAGACCAGCATAGAATATATCGATTAATTCATTCTTAGGGATTTCATGTCCTGGTCTAGCCCGAATCAGACCGCAGTACCTCCCCCAAGCTTTAGGGAGGGACTCATCCAGCAACTGTTTAAAGTTATAAATCCTTTGTAAAGCAGCATGTTGCATGTGTGCAGGAAAGTACTTATCGACAAAAGAGTGAGCTAAGTCTTGAGGACTCTTAATGGAACCGCATGGGAGTGAATCATACCATGCTTTAGCACCTTCCTTCAAGGAGAAAGGAAGAAGCTTGGTGATATAAAAGTATCGTATCTTCTCATCTGTGGTAAACAGGCCACCTAACTCACCGAGTTTAGTCAGGTGTGCAATAGCATCATCATTTTCTCTACCATAAAAGGGGTCAGCTTCAACCATAGGTATAAGTGAAAGATTAACAGAGAAATCATAATCAGGATCATCAATGCATATAGGAGATGTAGCAAATTCAGGATCAGGAACGGTTTTGTTCTTCAAAGAGTGTTTTTCAAATAGTTTTTTAATAACTTCAGGGTCAGAGCCGGAAAACTCTGTCAGTTCCCTGCATAAATCTTCATCAAGCATATAGTAATCATCATCAAGGAGCCTCTCTTTGAGTTTACTCAAATCAGGATAATCATAAGTTTCACCAATAGGGTATCGAGTAACAGGAAGTTCAATTCCAGACTTTTTAGCAGCAGTAGCAATTTGTTTCTCAAGAGCATAACTAAGCGAACTAATATCATCAAAAGTAGCAGAAGCATCATCAAGAGTATCAGACATAGTAACAGATTCAGTAGGGGCATCATGTGGTGGTGGTGAGGCAAACTTACTCATAACGGAAGGTGAATCAAGTGTAGCACTAGTGCTCAGAGCAGTACCTCTTCTTGTAGTGGATAGTAAGATCGGAACCTTGGGGTCTCCTTTCTTACCCATAGTGGATAAAGTGCAGCAGGTAGGATACCTCAAGTAGACTTGTAAATATTGCTATGCTCCCAGGCAACGGTGCCAGAAAACGGTTCTTGATAACCCTCAACCGTAAGGGATCGAGATAGTCTTCGCGGGTAAGAATAACCCAATTTATCGATTCGACACACGGGGAGCCAAAGAGTATTTATAAGCTTTGACAGTTGAGTTGTCAATTCAACCGCACCTGAAATATACTTACTTGCAACAAAAGATAAGTGGTAACAGTGATATGATAGTGATAATAGTTATAGTAAAAGTAAACAGCAAAAAGTAAATAGTGAAGGTAAATGGCAAAAGTAGCAACTAGTGACAAGCAGGGTTTAAAACACTGTAGGCTA
Organism: Secale cereale; assembly: GCA_902687465.1. Classification (NCBI taxonomy): domain Eukaryota; kingdom Viridiplantae; phylum Streptophyta; class Magnoliopsida; order Poales; family Poaceae; genus Secale; species Secale cereale. Next base: position 92,022,833 of record LR738712.1, read on the forward strand.
GGGAGATGGATGGTTGGGCGCTGCATGGATGAGATAGATTCTAATTTGGGGCACGGCACACGGAAAAGTAATGATCATCTAGGCAAATATCAAACATTAGGCATGTATCCCGTAGGTAGTTGTACGTGCTTGCAATAAGAACTTGCACAACATCTTTTGTCCTACCATCCCGCTACGAACGGGGCCAAAAGGAACTTATGGAGATTAAGGTGCTCCTGTCAAAGAGCACCGGAACAAAGGAATGAACTCAATGGATACATGTAATCCTCAAACTACGGACCATCCCCTTTGGTGTCCCAAGCTGTCACTTTTGGGATCGCCGGTTCCGAACCGTAATAGGTGCAACCAACTCATAGATAGGATCACGAACACAAATATATTCATGCAAACACATATGTTTCAGATCTGAGATCATGGCACTCGGGCCCTAAGTGTCAAGCATTAAGAATAACAAGTTGAAGCAAAGATGATAAACACCATAGTAGATGATAGGCAACATGCCCCCAACGATCTGACAAACTATTACATGATCTAACTCATCCAATCCCTACCATCCCCTTCGCCTACAGCAGGGGAATTACTCACACATGGAGGGAGAAGTCATGGAGGGATGATGGAGTGGTGATGATGATGACGATGGCAACGATCTCCCCTCTCCGGAGGCCAATTCAGCCTCCAGATTAGCCCTCCCGAGGAAGAACAGAGGGTGGCGGCGGCTCCGCAACGGAAAACTGCAAAAAGAACTTCTGATCTGGGGTTTTCGTGTCGCGAGTAAAAATACGAGGCCAAGTAGGGCACCAGGGGGTGTGGGCCCCATCCTGGCGACCCCCCGGCGCGGCCCAGGGGGGGGCGCCCACAGGGCGCCTGGGCACCCCCTGGCCCCCCTCCGGCCCCACTTCTGGCTCCTGGTTCCTTCGGGTGCGTGGATTTTCTGTGATTTTTCGTGGATTTTTCTGAGATACTTAAAAATCCATTTTCCTGCACACAATAAAACCATATAGGCAGCTCTGCTGAAAACAGCGTCAGTTCGGGTTAGTTTAGTTCAAATCATGCAAGAATGAGGTCAAAACAATATCAAAAGTGTTTGGAAAAGTAGATACGTTTGAGACGTATCATTCGCCCCGGACATATTTCTGTTTTATTTCCTCCTCTCTAAGCACAGGCATGGGCTCGATCTCGACGAGTTGTCCAACAGTGATGTTGAGAATTTCAGCCTGCGTTATATGCTCCTCGGTTATTACCACATTGCCCTCCCCGGGAACGTAAACTGTTTGCCCACATTAATATTGGGCGCGCGTACTCTCACGTGTTGTTGGCACAACAAGCGAGGGGGTCGATTGCGCCGCCTGTTCTCCCAGCTGGGGAACATTTTTCCCGCATTTTTTGACAGCTGCTTGTTGTTTGCTCGATCTCGAGCTCGCCTCCTTTTGTAGATGTGCTCGATTTAACTTCCTGATGTGGTACTCATAGTCGGTGTCAAAATGCTTGGGAGCTGGTGGTTGAGCCATACGAACGAAGTGGTCAATCTTTTCCTCAGGCACTTTCTCCCTTGGCGGCGGTGGCGGTTTCGGTCCACTTCTGCCGGCACTATGGCCTTGGTTTGCTCCTCGGTCCTATCGTAAGCCCTCTGAGGAGGATCAGTGAGGCTTGGACAGTATTTATATCGCTTGCCTCCGCCTGTACTTCCTGTACTGCCTCGACTCGTACCGCTACGCACCATAACTGTGGGGTGTCTCTTTTGCGATTGTTGAGGCGGCGGAGACGGCTGACGGGGCTGAGTTGGACGAGGAGGAGTGTGTCACATCCCTAGCTTCTGGTAATGCACTAGGCTAGCCTCATGTGTGCATCATGTTTAATCTTGAAAGAAACTTGAAATGGGGATTGCCTAAACCCTAGCAGTAAAGCAATTCAACTAGGGTCAATTAAAATCTTTTTCAATGAACCCAAAATGCTCTTTGGACAAGTTCATCATTTTTGGACTGATTAAAAACCCCTGCCAAAAATGCTGCACACATTTCTAGGACCATTCTGGATTTTTGAATTAAATCATATCTTATTTGCATTTGGGCATTTAAATTTTATATATGATTTTAAATGCTCAAATAATCCTAAACTGAAATGTTCCATGTTGGTTATATGCTAAACAGAGGGCATGAGTAGTTTGGTGATTTTAGAAAGTGCCTAGGCATTTTTAGAAAAGCCACAAAGTTACAAAGAAATAAATAACAGAAACAGAAAGAAAAGATAGAGAGAGAGGAAGCCCACCTGAGCCACTTACCTGGCCTTTACCTATGTGGCCCATCTGGCCGGCCCAGCCCATGAGGGGCAGGGGGGTCTTTTTCCTCCCGCCAGTCGGACGCACGGCGTGTGCCCGCGGCACGCCGGCACGCCCCGGCCACCTCCTACTTGCCGCTCTCCCCCCCCCGACGCCTGGACGACCCTAGACGACGCCATGCACCTCTCTGCCTCACCCTCTCACTCTCCCTCGCTCTCACCCCGTCCCCTGGATCTCTCCCTCTCGCCACCGAACGCGCCTGGGAGCGCCGCTCGCCGTAGCCATGACCACCGCCTCCCCCTTTCCCCCCTCACTGGCTCAAAAGCTCCGCCTCGACGCCCCAGACCTCTCCGCCGAGCTACGAGGCACCAGACGCCCCTGGACGCAGCCGTCGCCGCCGTTCCCCTCTTCGGGTGCCGCCGCTCGTCGCCGTCGACTCGCTCCGGCCAAGCTGTCCTCGAGCCCGTTTCGACGCCCCCTGCACGCGCCGTGAGCACCTGCGTCTTTCCCCTCTCTCCCCGCAGTCTAACCCGTCCCCTAGCTAGTTCCACCACCGGACCCGTGAGCTCACCGCCGCCGGTCATGTCGCCGCCGTGGCCACAGCCGCCTCTGCCCGTTTCTGAGTGCGTCACTGTGTTCGCTGAGCTTCCAGGAGCACGCAGCACCCACTAGTTCGTCCCCTCGTGCACCACAGCATCGACTCCGTCGATGCCCGATCGCCGGCCGCCACCGCGAGCTTGATTCCGACGAACTCCGGCCGCCCCAGCAACTGCCGCTTGCCGCAACGGATGCGCGGGAACGCGGGCTTCACGTAGATACTCTCCGCGGCCATTTTGGTCGCCTGTGGGCGTTTTCCGACGCCCTCCGCCGTCTCTGGCTCTGCCGGCGACGAGCCGCCGGCGTGTTTGATTTGTTTGACCGGGGGGTTGACCACCCCGAGTCACTGACGTATGCGCCCCACGCCCTTAGTCAACCACTAATTCACTGACGTGTGGGGCCAGTTCCTGCTAATTACCTAGTTAGGTTTAATTAAAATAGGATTAGCCCTGGCTCACTGACGTGTGGGCCCAGGCCCCTAGTTAATTAGAGTTAGGTTTAACTTAGTGCTAACTAATTTAGTTAATTAGTTGAGACACTGACTTGTGGGTTCCAGCCGTCGGGTTTGACCTGGGCTGGCGCTTTGACTTGCTGACGTAGTGATGACGTCACTATGATGTCATAAAGCCTTTCTGGAATTCTAAATAAATCAAAAATGATTTATTTAATTCAGAAAATAGCCAAAACTTCTAAAAATCATATAAAATCAACCGTAGCTCAGATGAAAATAATTTATATATGAAAAATGATCAGAAAAATTCAAGGAATCTGTTTATGGCCTTTTCATGCATGTTTGAACAAGTTAAACCTGTTGATCAGGTCAAATCAATTAAATGGCATTTAAATAATCACATATGGAGTCTGAATTTGAACCTCTGGTTCAAACCAACTTCATTTAATTGTGTTGCTAGTTGCATTAGCTCAACCCACAGCATATTGCCATGTCATGATCATGCAACATATTGTTGCATTGCATTGATTGTGTTCTTTATCTGTTTGTCGGTTTTGTCCCCTCTCAGTAGACGACGTTCCGACGATGAGTTCGATGACACCAATGAAGACTCATTGTTATCTTCAGAAGTGCCAGGCAAGCAAACCCCATTGAGCATTCCGATACAATCCCACTCTCTCGCTCTTGCTCTCTTTTACTGCATTAGGACAACAACGCTTCAATTGTTACCTGCTGCGGTAGTTGAACCCCTTTCCACTGCATGACCCGTCATTGCCACAGTAAATAGTTGAAACCCACTAGTATGAGTAGGAGTTCTTTGAGCCATGTTGTGCCTACTCATTGATGCTTTCTGGTTAGGCCTGCTATTGCTTAGAGTTGTGTCAGGTCTGATTCATCGGGGATGAATTGGAAGGTGATGAACATGTCCTACTGTGTGTGAGCTAAGTGTGTGAACACGATTTGGTAAAGGTAGCGATGAGAGGCCATGTAGGAGTACATGGTGGGTTGTCTCATTGCAGCCGTCCTTAGGAACTGAGTTCTGTGTTGGTTGATCCATGACCAGTTACTACCATGCATTGGGCCCGAAACCAATGGACCCTCTCGACTTATTAATCAACATGATCTCTGTCCAGGAGTTGCAACTAGTTTCTGGTGTTTGTAGTTTACTGGAGGTCGTGCGCAGTGCTGACCCTCGAGGTGGGCTGTGACGCGGCAGGTACGTGGCACGGTGTACCGATTGCCCGTTTGGTGATGCGGGAACCCTGTACACATCGTTTGGGGCCGTGAGCGACACCCCGGCCGGATCTCCCCACGGATGGAACCCAAATAGGCGATAAACCTGGACGAGAGACTTGTGTGGTTAGTCAGGTCGTGGCCGACACCCTCGCTGGGCCTCCGCTTGAAGGCTGCCGAGTACATGTCGTGTAAACGGCGGTAAGTGGTGAGAGCGTGTGTGAAGAAGTACACCCCTGCAGGGTTTTATATATAATCTATTCGAATAGCCGTGTCCGCGGAAATGGACTTCTGGGTTATCTATTATAGTTCATAGACAAGTGAAAGTGGATACTCTAAAACGCGCAAGATAAGCGTGAGTGCTATGGATGGCCTTCTCGTAGGGAGACAGGAGCGGATCCATAGTGGTGTATTGATTGGTGAATATGTGGACTCGTGTGCTCCACCTCAAAAGAGTTACTTACAGTTGTAGTTTAGGATAGCCACCGAGTCAAAGCTGGCTTGCTGCAGTCAAACTCCACCACCCCTTTGTTGATACTGATGCATATGTAGATAGATCTGATGTAAGTCTTGCTGAGTACCTTTGTACTCACGTTTGCTTAATTTATGTTTTTGCAGAGAGACCTCAGTCTCGCTAGTGGTTCCGCGTGGACTTCGACGTTTAGCTTGTTACCTCAGCTACGATCTTGAACCCTTGTAGGATTTGGTAGATAGTCAGGCTTCTCAGCCTTTTTCATTTGTAGATGTCTGTACTCAGACATGTAATGCTTCCGTTGCCTGTATGCTCTGTATGTTAGGTCATGTGACCTCTGATTGTAATAAATGCTATGATGGCTCTTCTGGGCCTTTATCTATATGAGTTGTTGAGTTGTGTTGTGATGCCATGTTGTACAGCACATACTTGCATGTTATGCGTACGTGTAATGTGTATTGTTATGTGTGGGATCCGACACCTAGTTGTTTACCTTTGGTAGCCTATCTTACAGGGAAATGTCTCCTAGTGTTTCCACTGAGCCTTGGTAGCTAGCTACTGCTCCGGAACACTTAGGCTGGCCGGCATGTGTCCTTCCTCGTTCCTGTGTCTGTCCCTTAGGGGAAATGTCACGCGTTGTTCCTTAAAGTCCTTGTAGCTTGCTACGACTTGGGTTCATACGTTGATGACCGACACGTTCGTTGCTGGGTCATGTATGCATGTCTCTGTAATTTAGTGCCTCTTTTGGTTTATAACTGGTCATGTCGGCCCAGGTTCTCTGTCATATGGATGCTAGCGACACTGTCATATACGTGTGCCAAAATGCGCAAACGGTCCCGGGCCAGGTAAGGTGGCACCCGTGGGGATACCGTGCGTGAGGCCGCAAAGTGATATGATGTGTTACAGGCTAGACCTGTGTGACTTAGGATCGGGGTCCTGACAGCTTTGGTATCAGAGCCTGACTGCCTGTAGGATTAGTAAGCCAAACTGGTCGAAGTCGTGTCTAGAAACTCTTTAGTTATATAAGGGAATTGATTGTGGAAGGGAACGTAAGGCTCTTTTTACTCCTTTACCTTATGACCTTCTGATATGAGTCACCTTCTTCTATTCCACGGGGATTAAGAACTAGGCTTTCTCTTATGTCTATCAGGATCAGGTTATTGTGGATTCAACCCTCAGTTCAGTTTCTACTACTTCTGTTTGTTCAACTGTTGGTCTCAGAACCTTGACATTATGATGTTAGGTGGATATGATACTCTTTTGCTTGGATCTCAAAACTATTTTCGAGCATTTACAGTCGTTATGCTGTCCGAGTCATCCCAGGGTTCTAAATAATCTGATGCATTTGCAAACCTTTCCTTCATGTTTCGATGTACCTTTGGGCCAGACTAATCACACTAGTCAGTGCGTTGAGGTACTCTGCTACCTCGATATATATGTTGGACTTATTGTTATGACCCTAGGTGTCTTAGAGGATCACCCAGTAATCCAGCAATGTTTTATATTCCAGTGTGATGATTTTGGCCATCATTCTCGAAAGCATCCCGTGATGCTATTTAGTTGGTAGGTATTCTATTCCTGGGTTCTTGAACCCGAGTTTCACCCTACTTACTTCATGTTGATAGTATTTGCTCGTTCCTTAGGTTATTAGTAACCTTGTGATAGTCCTCGAGGTCCGTGGTTAACGTTCTTCCAATACCATGAACCATCCTTGGCAGAAGTTCTCCTGAACCAAAAGATCACAACCAGAGTGCTCCTAAGTGGTACTCCATTCATATTGTGACTCTGCCAGTCCTACCTTTCTGCATGGGTTATCCGGAAGAAATATGTGGAACTCGTTCGACATACTAACCTATGCATCCACAACTCAGAAGTTATATGTTCCTTGAGTTGTCTCCTTTTAGTTGTATTATGACCCTCGTCTATCAATTGATACTCAGGAGTAGTTGTGCACTCGTGTCATCGATGCCTTTTACTCTTGTGGTCTGTTAAGCCATTCTATTCTGGAATGACTAGGAGAAATAAACTCCAGTACCCTATCCATATCCAGGATTGGGTCAAAGAAGTTGTACTTCGCAGATGAAGAATGGTAATGCAGCTTCTAAACTGTTCTATCCTGGAGTATTGCCATCTTTATGTCAAGAATATCATGGGAATTGCACAACCTCCTATGAACTCTTGATACAGTGATACTTCTCACCATCACCGTTCATTCCTCGGTCTCCGTGTTGTCGTAACCGGAATGCTGACAAGTGGATTGTGATGTGCGGAATTAATACCCCTAGCAACTTCGTTGCTTGGTAGTTAGAGGACAACAATTTCGTTCTTACCGAATCATCATCCTAAGATTGATCGTGCTACCTAGTCAACTTCCTTGGTGCAGTCCTTGATTGATGAGTTAGGATTATGTTAAGTCCTCGCTCATTTGATCATATCGTCTTGCCTTGAAAAGCAAGATTGTTCTCGAGCTTAGTAACATATCGGTGGTTCGTGATTTTCTGGATATCTTCTCGGAAGTATTACCAGGTTGTCACCTGACCGCTATGTTGAGTTCGTGATCAAGTTGGTTCCTTATAAACCACCACTTCTCCAAGAATCTGTGTTGGATACCCTGAACTAGTTGGTTAAGCTAAAGCAATAACTTGGAGAGTTGGAAGATAAAAGCTTGCCAGCTTAGTTCATCCAAAGGGATATCTTGTATGTGTATTGAAGATAGATGATATCTTCTTCAATTGATCCCGTGATCATTTGTGGATCTATTCTCTTGTCCAAACTTTGATTTGAGTATGGGTTATCGTCAAGTCAAATCAGAACCATCGATATTCGTAATGTTGTCTTACTCATAGTTGTTCCCTTGAGCATACACCATTATATCCTTTGGGTCTGACCAATGCTATCACTTTGTTCACATTGTCATGGAACTCCAATTATATGGAAACCTGGATGAATTGTTGTTGAGCCCATCAGCAACATTGTTATCTTCACCATGATCTATGTTGAACATCCAGTTAGTATTGGAAACTTTTATGAGCATTATCTTCATGACCCGTTCGTGAAGCATATGTACGGAAGAAAGAAGTGACTTCCTGTAATTCATGTGCATCTGATGCAAGTTGCCGCCGTGAATTCGAGAAAGCATGTTTTTACCTTCTCTGGAGTCATCCCAAGTCAGTCATGCATACGTGTGAAGTATTCTATGGTCTGATAGACTGATCATCTTCATTCTGTATGTATCCCTAGCACACCAAGCCACTGATTGATTTGTTCAAAGAAAAGAAGTTCAAATGCTATTCCCGAAGGGCACGGACGGACATGCACAAGACTTCGTTATCTCTAATGATGATTCCCAATCTGAACTCGATAGTATTTTATTATAAGACTACTATGTGGTCACGTTTGTCTGGGACAACGTGTTCACAGGTTTGAAGCAGAACCAGCTCATGTTTTGGAGCTTGCTATCGTAGCTCACTCCCCGAGAATCTCGCAACGCCGTCTCGTCGAATTGTGTTGCAAACATTCATTCCTTCTAGACTCAATGAGTCTGGAATATACTGACACCAACCGGAACTGAATCTCAGGCAGATATGATGGTTGGTGCATTTCCCAAGAGCTATAATATTGGTCTCTCGATAACCGGTAAAGTGGATGTCGTGACCAACACACCCAGCCGGAAGGCCTATTATTGTAGTTTCTTGGTTGAAGAAGTTGACCACCTCCCCATAAGGACTTTGTAGGAATTACTCCCTAGTTGTTCCTTATGGATTTTTGTGCTCCTGAAGTCCGACCTTTTACTTGACGTTCTAGGTACGAAACCATTTTAATAAATGGGTTGCTCTAGCACATCAAGGAGAACATTAGAAGCGGAGTGCTAAATGTCTCTCGGTCGATCATCCAGATTTTACCCCTTGACTCCGCTAAGGTGAAAATCCAAGAAAACGTTATCTTCCTTTGCATCTGCATCATCCATCATTATTCATCATGGCAGTATGTTGTGTTGCCAGGATCCTTCACACGGGTATTGGTAAAACCTTGATGGAATATGGGAATGCTCAAGTTCTTGAGAGCACGCACAAACACTAGGTGTTATCACCGGCACTAACCGGGATTGCTCCCAGTGCTCTTGGCTATGCTATAACCCCTCAAGAGTAGATTTACTCTCTACTGTTGGGTTTCTTCCCAGTTACTAGAATCATTCCCAGCATTTGCATTTTGTTCCCAGCTTGCACCACCATCATGCCAATTTTCCATGGATTGCCCTTCTCAGCAACTGCTGTTCAGGATCATCCTCAAAAGTGGACTTACCGTGGGTCCCATCCATTTCCGATGATAACCAAAATCATCCTTTGTGTTGTCTTTAACAAGGTAGTCCACATCATCCATTCTGGCCGAGTATGTCATTCTTTCGGACACCGTCAAACGATCGATTGTGATTTTCCTTAGGTTGGTATAGGGAATTTCAATGATCTCTATATCAAAAGTAATTCTTTTTGCCACTTAAGGGAATAACTCTACGAGTCACCTTCTCCAAGGTACCCCGACTGGTGGTATCGATCACCCTCTTCTTACATGTGGAATTATTGCCACCAGGTGAACCTTCATCATTTGTCTCACTCCATCCCCCTGGAGGTGTACTTCGTGTCTCATCTCAAGAGATGTTTCAACATCTCACTCCAAGAGTTGATCTTGAGTTGCCCGATCTTTCACAAGATCAACTATTGCGGAGTTTCTTTCATCGTCACTGTGTTGGACAAAGATCTCAAACGCAAGGATGTCAGGATCAACATGATGCAAGCAATCAACATTCCTATGAAGGGCACTTGGATCATGAAGATTGTGTTAGTTAGTGTCCCCTCTGATATCTTACCCTACGCCTGAATCTCGGGACGAGATTCTTGTTTAGTAGGGGTGAGTTGTCACATCTCTAGCTTCTGGTAATGCACTAGGCTAGCCTCATGTGTGCATCATGTTTAATCTTGAAAGAAACTTGAAATGGGGATTGCCTAAACCCTAGCAGTAAAGCAATTCAACTAGGGTCAATTAAAATCTTTTTCAATGAACCCAAAATGCTCTTTGGAAAAGTTCATCATTTTTGGACTGATTAAAAACCCCTGCCAAAAATGCTGCACACATTTCTAGGACCATTCTGGATTTTTGAATTAAATCATATCTTATTTGCATTTGGGCATTTAAATTTTATATATTATTTTAAATGCTCAAATAATCCTAAACTGAAATGTTCCATGTTGGTTATATGCTAAACAGAGAGCATGAGTAGTTTGGTGATTTTTGAAAGTGCCTAGGCATTTTTAGAAAAGCCACAAAGTTACAAAGAAATAAATAACAGAAACAGAAAGAAAAGACAGAGAGAGATGAAGCCCACCTGAGCCACTTACCTGGCCATTACCTGTGTGGCCCATCTGGCCGGCCCAGCCCATGAGGGGCAGGGGGGTCTTCTTCCTCCCGCCAGTCGGACGCACGGCGTGTGCCCGCGGCACGCCGGCACGCCCCGGCCACCTCCTGCTTGCCGCTCTCCCCCCCGATGCCTGGACGACCCTAGACGACGCCACACACCTCTCTGCCTCACCCTCTCACTCTCCCTCGCTCTCACCCCGTCCCCTGGATCTCTCCCTCTCGCCACCGAACGCGCCTGGGAGCGCCACTCGCCGTTGCCATGACCACCGCCTCCCCCTTTCCCCCCTGACTGGCTCAAAAGCTCCGCCTCGACGCCCCAGACCTCTCCGCCGAGCTACGAGGCACCAGACGCCCCTGGACGCAGCCGTCGCCGCCGTTCCCCTCTTCGGGTGCCGCCGCTCGTCGCCGTCGATTCGCTCCGGCCAAGCCGTCCTCGAGCCTGTTTCGACGGCCCCTGCACGCGTCGTGAGCACCTGTGTCTTTCCCCTCTCTCCCCGCAGTCTAACCCGTCCCCTAGCTAGTTCCACCACCGGACCAGTGAGCTCACCGCCGCCGGTCATGTCGCCGCCGTGGCCACAGCCGCCTCTGCCCGTTTCTGAGTGCGTCACTGTGTTCGCTGAGCTTCCAGGAGCACGCAGCACCCACTAGTTCGTTCACTCGTGCACCACAGCATCGACCCCGTCGATGCCCGATCGCCGGCCGCCACCGCGAGCTTGATTCCGACGAATTCCGGCCGCCCCAGCAACTGCCGCTTGCCGCAACGGATGCGCGGGAACGCGGGCTTCACGCAGATACTCTCCGCGGCCATTTTGGTCGCTTGTGGGCGTTTTCCGACCCCCTCCGCCGTCTCTGGCTCTGCCGGCGACGAGCCGCCGGCGTGTTTGATTTGTTTGACCGGGGGGTTGACCACCCCGAGTCACTGACGTATGGGCCCCAAGCCCTTAGTCAACCACTAATTCACTGACGTGTGGGGCCAGTTCCTGCTAATTACCTAGTTAGGTTTAATTAAAATAGGATTAGCCCTGGCTCACTGACATGTGGGCCCAGGCCCCTAGTTAATTAGAGTTAGGTTTAACTTAGTGCTAACTAATTTAGTTAATTAGTTGAGACACTGACTTGTGGGTTCCAGCCGTCAGGTTTGACCTGGGCTGGCGCCTTTGACTTGCTGACGTAGTGATGACGTCACTATGATGTCATAAAGCCTTTCTGGAATTCTAAATAAATCAAAAATGATTTATTTAATTCAGAAAATAGCCAAAACTTCTAAAAATCATATAAAATCAACCGTAGCTCAGATGAAAAAAATTTATATATGAAAAATGATCAGAAAAATTCAAGGAATCTGTTTATGGCATTTTCATGCATGTTTGAACAAGTTAAACCTGCTGATCAGGTCAAATCAATTAAATGGCATTTAAATAATCACATATGGAGTCTGAATTTGAACCTCTGGTTCAAACCAACTTCATTTAATTGTGTTGCTAGTTGCATTAGCTCAATCCATAGCATATTGCCATGTCATGATCATGCATCATATTGTTGCATTGCATTGATTGTGTTCTTTCTTTGTTTGTCGGTTTTGTCCCCTCTCAGTAGACGACGTTCCGACGATGAGTTCGATGACACCAATGAAGACTCATTGTTATCTTCAGAAGTGCCAGGCAAGCAAACCCCATTGAGCATTCCGATACAATCCCACTCTCTCGCTCTTGCTCTCTTTTACTGCATTAGGACAACAACGCTTCAATTGTTACCTACTGCGGTAGTTGAACCCCTTTCCACTGCATGACCCGTCATTGCCACAGTAAATAGTTGAAACCCACTAGTATGAGTAGGAGTTGTTTGAGCCATGTTGTGCCTACTCATTGATGCTTTCTGGTTAGGCCTGCTATTGCTTAGAGTTGTGTCAGGTCTGATTCATCAGGGATGAATTGGAAGGTGATGAACATGTCCTACTATGTGTGAGCTACGTGTGTGAACACGATTTGGTAAAGGTAGCGATGAGAGGCCATGTAGGAGTACATGGTGGGTTGTCTCATTGCAGCCGTCCTCAGGAACTGAGTTCTGTATTGGTTGATCCATGACCAGTTACTACCATGCATTGGGCCCGAAACCAATGGACCCTCTCGACTTATTAATCAACATGATCTCTGTCCAGGAGTTGCAACTAGTTTCTGGTGTTTGTAGTTTACTGGAGGTCGTGCGCAGCGCTGACCCTCGGGGTGGGCTGTGAGGCGGCAGGTATGTGGCACGGTGTACCGATTGCCCGTTTGGTGATGCGGGAACCCTGTACACATCGTTTGGGGCCGTGAGCGACACCCCGGCCGGATCTCCCCACGGATGGAACCCAAATAGGCGATAAACCTGGACGAGAGACTTGTGTGGTTAGTCAGGTCGTGGCCGACACCCTCGCTGGGCCTCCGCTTGAAGGTTGCCGAGTACATGTCGTGTAAACGGCGGTAAGTGGTGAGAGCGTGTGTGAAGAAGTACACCCCTGCAGGGTTTTATATATAATCTATTCGAATAGCCGTGTCCGCGGAAATGGACTTCTGGGTTATCTATTACAGTTCATAGACAAGTGAAAGTGGATACTCTAAAACGCGCAAGATAAGCGTGAGTGCTATGGATGGCCTTCTCGTAGGGAGACAGGAGCGGATCCATAGTGGTGTATTGATTGGTGAATATGTGGACTCGTGTGCGCCACCTCAAAAGAGTTACTTACAGTTGTAGTTTAGGATAGCCACCGAGTCAAAGCTGGCTTCCTGCAGTCAAACTCCACCACCCCTTTGTTGATACTGATGCATATGTAGATAGATCTGATGTAAGTCTTGCTGAGTACCTTTGTACTAACGTTTGCTTAATTTATGTTTTTGCAGAGAGACCTCAGTCTCGCTAGTGGTTCCGCGTGGACTTCAACGTTTAGCTTGTTACCTCAGCTACGATCTTGAACCCTTGTAGGATTTGGTAGATAGTCAGGCTTCTCAGCCTTTTTCATTTGTAGATGTCTGTACTCAGACATGTAATGCTTCCGTTGCCTGTATGCTCTGTATGTTAGGTCATGTGACCTCTGATTGTAATAAATGCTATGATGGCTCTTCTGGGCCTTTATCTATATGAGTTGTTGAGTTGTGTTGTTATGCCATGTTGTACAACACATACTTGCATGTTATGCGTACGTGTAATGTGTATTGTTATGTGTGGGATCCGACACCTAGTTGTTTACCTTTGGTAGCCTATCTTACAGGGAAATGTCTCCTAGTGTTTCCACTGAGCCTTGGTAGCTGGCTACTGCTCCGGAACACTTAGGCTGGCCGGCATGTGTCCTTCCTCGTTCCTGTGTCTGTCCCTTAGGGGAAATGTCACGCGTTGTTCCTTTAAGTCCTTGTAGCTTGCTACGACTTGGTTTCATACGTTGATGACCGACACGTTCGTTGCTGGGTCATGTATGCCTGTCTCTGTAATTTAGTGCCACATTTGGTTTATAACTGGTCATGTCGGCCCGGGTTCTCTGTCATATGGATGCTAGCGACACTGTCATATACGTGTGCCAAAATGCGCAAACGGTCCCGGGCCAGGTAAGGTGGCACCCGTGGGGATACCGTGCGTGAGGCCGCAAAGTGATATGATGTGTTACAGGCTAGACCTGTGTGACTTAGGATCGGGGTCCTGACAGAGTGGCCTGAAGCTGTGTCGGACTTGGAGGAGGAGTGGCCTGAAGTTGTGTCGGACTTGGAGGAGGAGTGGACGTCTGATGCTGTGTCGGACTTGGAGGAGGAGTGGCCTGACGCTTTGCCGGACTTGGAGGAGGAGGAGTGGCCTGACGCGTTGGTGGACTTGTAGGAGCGGGAGTCTGCTGACTCAGTGGCGGACTTCGACGAGGAGTCAGCTAACACGGTGTCGGTGGCCTTCGAAAGATGATGCAATCCTTTCTCCATAGGATAATACGATGTTTGGCCTCTCCGAGTGTGTGCTCCTCGGCACCTCCAGGAATGTCAAGCTCTAGCCCCGAATATTGGTCCACCACCTCATCAACCAAGACACGAGCATAGCCTGCTGGAATCAGGTTGCAATGGAAGGTTGCCTCGGGGGGATTTGTAAAAGCAAGTGCGTCTGCCACCTTCATGGATATGTTCTTCATTTTGAAGTGTAGCTCGCAGTTAGTGTTCTCAATGATGTCATCCACGGGGTATCTATCCAGCATTGCGTCGCCCGGGGCGGAACCCATGCTGCTTCTCGGCATGGATGGGGCGGTGGTATGCAATGCTGGATCATCCGCTAGCTCCTGCAGCTGCTGAGACCCCCTTTGCTGGCTAAGTGAGTCGATCTGCTCCTGCTGCCACTGGAATTTGACTGCCAAGTCTGCGTGCTTTGATTCTAGGTCTTGAAGGCGTTCATAGTCCAGCTTCATCTGCTCCTCCTCCATCTTCCTCTGCTTCTCCTCCGCAATCTTCCTTCTCGCACGGGTTATGTAGTCGGCGTTCCAGCCCGAAAACCCCTCATACCACGGAATATCGCCCTTGCCTCGTGTTCTTCCCGGGTGTTCAGGATTTCCCAGGGCACGCGTAAGCTCGTCGTTCTCTCTGTTGGGCTGGAACACCCCCAATCGAGCCTCTTCTATTGCAACAAGTAGCTTATCGACGGCCCCTTTCAGACATGCCTTCGTCGAAACTTCGCCTGTCTTCGGGTCCAACTCCCCCCCATCCGCATAGAACCAAGTCCTGCACCTGGGGGGCCAGCTCCTAGTAACCAGAGTGACACCTGCATCCTCCATTTCTTTCTCAAACTTATCCCACTTAGGCATTTCCACTGTGTAGCCACCTGGCCCCAGCTTATGGAACTTATCCTTTTTTTCGGCATTCTTCTTGTTTATTCACGACCGTTCCTTAGCTAATTCTGAATCCTTGTATTTCACGAAATCGTCCCAATGAGCACTTTGCTTCTCTAGTGTTCCCTCGAATACTGGAGTCTTCCTTCCTCCCTTGATGTACTTGTCCCATTCACGATTCTTGTGGTTCTTGAATGCAACCGCCATCTTCCTAAGAGCAGCGTCCTTGACTTTCTGCACATCTGCTTATGTGAAATGATCTGGTAGGGTGAAATGTTCCATGAGAGTATTCCAAAACAGACTTTTTTGTCTGTCGTCGACAAAAGTAAAATCTGGACGTGGCTTTGCTGGCTTTCTCCATTCTTGAAGGGAGATCGGGAGTTGGTCCTTCACAAGAACTCCGCACTGACGAACGAACTTGTCCGCAATCTTCTTAGGCGCTAATGGTTCGCCATTAGGTATGATTGCCTCGATATTGTACTTTACGCCCTCCTTCAACAATTTGTTCGGGCCTTGTTTCGTCCAGTTGCCTGAAGATTTGCTCGATCTGGATGGCTGAAAGAAGAAAGATCGATTCGTTAATATATCTTCAACTCATTTAAAACATGTGATGATCACCAGATGTGCCTGCTTATATAAATATATATACCTCGCCGGTCTTTGTTGTTTCAAGATCAACATTTTCTTCGTAATCATCGTAGTTCATGACTTCATCAATTCGGTCGTCGCGATCGAATATCATATCACCCTCTCCGGTGTTGTTTAGAAATTCGGAGCTGTCATAATCTTCTTCATTCTGATCATCATCCGTCCCGCGAGGATGGCGTATCATATTGAACAGGGTCTGTTCTCCCTCTCTGCCGGTATTGTCCGCCATAGCTTTTATTTAACTAATCCAAAATAAATATAAAACAATTTAGTATTCAAATTACATTGTCTCGAATAATAGATATAATCTCAAATACATCGTCTCGAATAATAAATAATCTCGAATACATCGTCTCGAATAATATATAATATCGAATACATCACGGGCTAGGTAGCTAATAAAGATCGAATACTACAGAAGAATCTAGGACACTCGCGGTTCCTGCGGCGCGGGCGGTGGACACCCAATGAAAAGGAACCCTCACATGATCATAACTGAAGTGAGATCCCTAAAAAAACTGCCAGGTGTTGGAGAACCTGCCGCCCTCTAACGCAACCATGTAGCGATGGACGTGCTCGTCCTCCTCCCTGACACGGCGACGTACCACCTCCGGCGGGGCCGGCTCCCTCCGCACCGAAACTGGCCCACGCGAACGCCACCAAATGAGATCAGGGTCAATGACGGGACCCGGGGCCGGGTTCCTCATCAAGTGGCGCGCCTCTCCAGGCAGCACCTGCCAGTGCCAGCCCGGCGGAGCCCAGTCCCGGACATGGGTCAGCCGGACGTCGTCACGGATGGGTCGACGGCGAGGATGTGGGCCGGGCGTCGTCGAGGACAAATACTAGCTATATGCCCACAAAAAGTAACATTTTTTAATGATTTGATTTTGATAACTAAAATTTCTAACATTTCTATATAACGAACATTTCTATAACATTTCTAACAATGCTATATAACTAACATTTCTATGACATTTCAAATATTTGTATAACTAAAAAACAGAAAAAAAAAGTATAACATTTCTATATATATAACTAACATTTGTATAACATTTCTAATATTTCTAGAACTAAAAAAAGAATTCTAACCTTTTTTATAACTATTTCTATAACTAAAAAACAGAAAAATTTCTAACAATTCTAACTTTTTTATAACTATTTCTATAACTAAAAAACAGAAAAATTTCTAACATTTCTATAACATTTCTAACAATACTATATAACTAACTATTTGTATAACTAAAAAAAGAAAAATTTCTAACATTTTTATAACTATTTCTATAACTAAAAAATAAAAAAATGTATGTGTGTGTGTGTGTGCTCATCGGCGAGGCGAGAGGCGACGGGGGGATGCGACGGGGACGGTGATGGGCGCGGCGACGACGACGGGGACGGGGCGGCGACGGGGGCGGCGACGACGGGGCGGCGACGGGCGCGGCGACTGGGCGGCGACGACGGGGCGGCGACGATGGGGCGGCGACGGGCGCGGCGATGACGGGGCGGCGACGACGGGGACGGGGCGACGACGGGGACGGGGCGACGACGGGGCGGCGACGGGTGCAGAGGAGAAGAAACAGATGGAAAACTGAAAATTTGCAAGTGTTTTCTTATATAGAATGGACCTTTTGTACCGGTTGGAGCCACCAACCGGTACTAAAGGCCTGTTTTGGCCAGGCCAAGCGGCGGGAAGCGCACCCCCTTTAGTACCGGTTGGTGGCTCCAACCGGTACTAAAGACAGCCCTTTAGTATCGGTTGGTGCCACGACCCGGTACTAAAGGGGGTGCGCTGGCGCAGGTGCGGTGCGGCAAGTTTAGTCCCACCTCGCTAGCCTAGGGGCAGCCGCACTGGTTTATAAACCACGCCGCGGCTGCTCCTTCGAGCTCCTCTCTACTGCAGGCTTGTGGGCCTAACTTTGCCGCGCTGCCCTGTGAGTCTGCTGGGCCTTTATGGGCCTGCAAATATAGGCCCAGGGCCTTGCAGGCCCACTGGGTAGCGCGCAAACAATTTTTTTCTATGGTATTTCATTTTATATCTAACTAAAATTTCTATATCTAAAATTTATCTATCTAACATTGCCGCAACTATATCTAAAATTTCTATCTAACATTTCTATATCTAAAATTTTATATCTAACTAACATTTCTATATCTAAAATTATCTAACAAACATTTTATATCTCATTTAACTCTCAAAAACAAATCAGTAAATGAATGAAAAATACCAAATGAATTCAAAAGGGTTGATAATTGATTCTGTGGATTTGAATGGTGCATTTTGAACAGACAACAAGTCTGGAGTTCAAAAAAGGTCAAAAAAATGTAAAGCCGTTGTAACATATGAGTTTTCGTCCTAAACCCTGATACCTCGAAAGAGATTGTCCATTTTGTACACGAAGTGCATCTAGTTTTTGCCGTGACCCTCTCTACTTTTTTGCACATGCCATGTGGGTGAAATGATGATACCACGCCAAGTTTCAACCTTTTCAGACTTCAATTTGTAGTGCTTTTCAATTTCACGGTCATTTAGCTCTCTCAAACAAATCAGTAAATAAGTGAAAAATACCAAATGAATTCAGAAAGGGCTAATAATTGATGATGTGGATTTGAATGGTGCATTTTGAACACTCGAAAACTCTGAGTTCAAAAAAAATGCAATGCCTTTGTATTATATGAGTTTTCGTCCTAAACCCTGATACCTCGAA
>LR738712.1:92046804-92073269 GCA_902687465.1 Secale cereale
TGAAAAATACAAAATGAATTCAGAAAGGGCTGATAATTGATGATGTGGATTTGAATGGTGCATTTTGAACACACAAAAAGTCTGGAGTTCAAAAAATGCAATGCCTTTGTAACATATGAGTTTTCGACCTAAACCCTGATACCTCGAAAGAGATTGTCCATTTTGTACACGAAGTGCATCCAGTTTTTGCCGTGACCCTCTCTAGTTTTTTGCACATGCCATGTGGGTGAAATGATGATACCACCACAAGTTTCAACCTTTTCAGACTTCAATTTGTAGTGCTTTTCAATTTCACGGTCATTTAGCTCTCTCAAAACAAATCAGTAAATGAATGAAAAATACCAAATGAATTCAGAAAGGGCTAATAATTGATGATGTGGATTTGAAAGGTGCATTTTGAACACACAAAAACTCCCGATTTCAAAAAAATGCAATGCCTTTGTATCATATGAGTTTTTGTCCTAAACCCTGATACTTCGAAAGTGATTGTCCATTTTGTACATGAAGTGCATCCAGTTTTTGCCGTGACCCTCTCTACTTTTTTGCACATGCCATGTGGGTGAAATGATGATACCATGCCAAGTTTCAACCTTTTCAGAGTTCAATTTATACTTCTTTTCAATTTCATGGTCATTTAGCTCTCTCAAAACAAATCAGTAAATGAATGAAAAATACCAAATGAATTCAGAAAGGGCTGATAATTGATGATGTGGATTTGAATGGTGCATTTTGAACACACAAAAAGTCTGGAGTTCAAAAAATGCAATGCCTTTGTAACATATGAGTTTTCGACCTAAACCCTGATACCTCGAAAGAGATTGTCCATTTTGTACACGAAGTGCATCCAGTTTTTGCCGTGACCCTCTCTACTTTTTTGCACATGCCATGTGGGTGAAATGATGATACCACGACAAGTTTCAACCTTTTCAGACTTCAATTTGTAGTGCTTTTCAATTTCACGGTCATTTAGCTCTCTCAAAACAAATCAGTAAATGAATGAAAAATACCAAATGAATTTAGAAAGGGCTAATAATTGATGATGTGGATTTGAATGGTGCATTTTGAACACACAAAAACTCTGGAGTTCAAAAAAATGCAATGCCTTTGTATCATATGAGTTTTCGTCCTAAACCCTAATACTTCGAAAGAGATTGTCCATTTTGTACACGAAGTGCATCCAGTTTTTGCCGTAACCCTCTCTACTTTTTTGCACATGCCATGTGGCTGAAATGATGATACCATGCCAAGTTTCAACCTTTTCAGAGTTCAATTTGTACTGCTTTGCAATTTCACGGTCATTTAGCTCTCTCAAAACAAATCAGTAAATGAATGAAAAATAACAAATGAATTCAGAAAGGGCTGATAATTGATGATGTGGATTTGAATGGTGCATTTTGAACACACAAAAAGTCTGGAGTTCAAAAAAAGGCGCAATGCTCGTTAATTAGCTTCAAGCCTTTCGGAAGAGTGTTCAAAGCAGTGCACATAGCTCCGTGCAGTCTACACTATTCCTCAAGGTTTGAAGCTAAGCAACGCGCAGGTGAACATTGCGCCTCTCCGACATTGTCTGTGCACTCAAGGCTTATAAACCGCTCCTATTGCCTCTCTCTTGGCGAGGTGGGACTAAAAATCAGCTTACTAAGATACTCTAGTACCGGTTCATGCCATGAACCGGTACTAAAGGTGCCTAGCGTGACAACAGCCTGACACAGCATCATTAGTACCGGTTCGTGGCATGAACCGGTACTAGAGGTTGCCCACGAACCGGTACTAATGATCTCCGCCCGCCTAGCTGTTGGAACTGGCACTAATGGTCACATTAGTGCCGGTTCTGTTACAAACCGGGACTAATGTGCTTCACGTTTGACCCATTTTTTTACTAGTGAGGGGGCGGCTACTTGCGCAAGGGGCAGGCGGCGGCAGAGTCCGAGCCAGACTCCAAGCGGAGTCCACCAGCGGCACGGCAGCGTGGCGCGGAGGCGGCTGGCGCAAGCGGGCCTATTGGGCTTCGGTCCAGTGCGGCCCGGAGTGTTTTTTATAAAATTTGCGTGAACAGGAAAAAAATAAAAAAAAAATCTAAAAAAAATCTAAAAATACCAAAAAGAACTTTCACAGTCTAAACCTAATATTTAGAACAAGGTGAACATTTTTCTGATTTGAAATGCCTAAAAATAAAAATAACTTTTTAATGCAATTTTAAAATAAGAAACAATAAATAAAATTCCAATAAAAAATATTTTACACAAAAATCAAATTCCAATATTTTTATTATGTTTATGAAGTAGTCATATTATCTTCTCTCATTAATTTTTAAATATTGGAAAAATGAAATTTGACAAAAATACTATTGATCCAACCCCACTTGGAAAATAATAAAATAGTGGGCTTCTCTTCGGAAAACTTCCAACTCTCTCACTTGGGTCATTGAGTCGCTTAAAGTTTTGGATCAATTTTCAAATAAACTCATGCTCAAAATGCTCAAATGATGAATGCATATGAATGATCTATGATAACATCCAAATTGATAATTAGGATGTTACAAACCTACCCCCCTTAAGATGAATCTCACCCTCGAGATTCGGGTTGGATAGAAAATAGGTGTGGGTGGTCCTGGCGTAGATCATCCTCTCATTCCCAGGAGGCTTCGTCTTCTGTATGGTGACTCAAGTGTACTTTGTTGAACTTGATGACCTTGCTGTGGGTAACTCTGTCGGCGAACTCGAGAATCTTAACGGGCTTCTCCTTGTAAGTCACATCACTTTCTAACTGAATTGTTTCCAGTGGCCCTGTATCGCGTAACAAAATATTGTCCATCTCTGCATGACACTTCTTCAACTGAGATACGTGAAACACATCGTGAACTCCGGACAAGGTTTCGGGCAACTCTAGCTAATAAGCTACTTCTCCTCTGCGCTCCAAAACTTTTTACGGTCCCACAAATCTTGGCGCCAATTTACCCTTAAGACCGAAATGCTTAACTCCTCGAAGCGGAGAGACACGAAGATACGCTCTATCTCCAACTTCGTAGGTCACCTCCTTGCGTTTCGTATCTGCATAACTCTTCTGCCTGAACTGGGTTACCTTAAGTCTGTCGCGGATCAATTTGACTTTCTCTTCTGGCTCTTTGATTAAATCGGGTCCAAATAACTGACGGTCTCCAACTTCATCCCACATCAATGGTGTTCTGCACCTCCTTCCGTACAAGGCTTCGAATGGGGCCATTTGCAAACTGGTTTGAAAACTGTTGTTGTAAGAAAACTCTATGTACGGTAAGTTTTTATCCCAACTAGATCCATGATCGACCGCACAGGCTCTCAACATGTCCTCCGGGATGATTGACTGTCTCAGTTTGTCCGTCGGTCTATGGATGAAAGGCTGTACTGAACTCTGTCCTAGTACCTAAAGTCTCGTGCAACTACTTCCAAAACTTTGAGGTTAGCTATGTTCCTCTATCTGATACAATGGTGCTCGGAACACCATGCAGACATACGATCCTGGTCATGTATATCTTGGCCAACATAGCACTCGTGTAAGTGGTCTTTACGGGGATAAAGTGGGCTACCTTAGTCAAACGGTCAACTATCACCCAAATAGAATCATACCCTGAACGTGTCCTGGGTAGTCCTGTGATAAAATCCATTCCAAGTTTATCCCACTTCCATTTGGGTATGGGAAACGACTGCAATAACCCTGCTGGTTTCTGATGTTCAGCCTTGACTCTCTGACAAACATCACACACTAGTACATACTCAGCAATGTCCTTCTTCATTCCGGTCCACCAGAAATTTTGCTTCAAATCCAAGTACATCTTCATGTTGCCTGGGTGAATCGAATACAGCGAATCATGAGCCTCCTGGAGAATCAACTTCCTAATCTCGGGGTCATTGGGCACATAAATACGCTTTTCAAACCAAAGCGTCTCGTACTCATCCTCACGAAATCCTTCCGCCTTTCCTTTGGCCATTCTTTCTTTTATTTCTAGAATTTCTTTATTCCTCTTCTAGGCTTCTCGAATCCTTCCCAACAACATGGAATGAATTTCCAATGTGGCAACATAGCCTCTAGGGACTATCTCCAAATGCAAATCCCTAATATCATCGGCTAACTCCTGGGGTACATCTCCGGAAACGATTGTGTTAACATAACTCTTGTGACTTAGGGCATCTGCCATGACATTGGCTTTTCCTGGATGATAATGCAATCTCATATTGTAATCCTTTATGAGATCCAGCCATCTCCTTTGCCTGAGATTCAGCTCATTGTGCATGAAGATATACTTCAAACTTTAATGATCCATGTATACATCACAACGGTTTCCAATAAGAAAATGTCTCCATGTTTTGAGTGCATGCACTACGGCTGCTAACTCCAAATCATGCGTGGCATTCAACTCATGTGGTCGAAGCTGTCATGAAGCGTATGACACAACTCTTCCGTCTTGCCTGAGAACGCCTCCAAGTCCTTGACAAGAAGCATCACAATACACTTGAAAATCCTTGCGTATATCTAGAAGAATCAGCACTGGGGCTGTAACCAAATGTTTCTTCAACTCCTAAAAACTGGCCTCACACTCTTCGGTCCACTTATACTTAGTCTCCTTCTTCAGCAAATTTGTCATGGGCTTCGCAATCTTTGATATATTCTCGATAAACCTCTGATAATATCCTGCGAGTCCAAGAAAACTTCGAATTTCACCAACTAAGATGGGTGCCTTCCATTCTGTGACCGCCTCAACCTTGGCGAGGTCTACGGCTATACCATCTCCTGATATAACATGTCCAAGAAATTCAACTTCCTTCAACTAAAACTCACATTTACTGAACTTGGCATATAACTGATGTTCTCTAAGCTTCTCGAGAACTAACCGCAAATGTTCCTTGTTCTCCTCTTCATTCTTGGAGTATATCAATATGTCATCAATGAATACTACTACAAACTTATCCAAGAACTCCATGAATACCTTGTTCATCATACTCATGAAACAGGCAGGAGCATTAGTCAAACCAAATGACATAACTATATATTCATAAAGCCTGTACCTCGTGGTAAAAGTTGTCTTAGGTATATCTTGTTCTCAGATCTTCACATGATGATATCCTGATAGAAAATCGATCTTAGAGAATACCTTGGCTCCTTGCAGCTGGTCAAACAGATCGTAGATCATCGGCAGGGGGTACTTATTCTTGATTGTCACCTCGTTCAGTGCATGGTAATCAACCACATTCTTAGGGAACCATCCTTCTTTTCAACTAAGAGCACTGGGGCTCTCCACGACGATGAACTTGTTCGTATATAACCCTTATTAGCTAATTGATTTTCTTCTTGATCTCCTCCAGATCATTAGCGTACATCCGGTATGGTCTCTTAGATATTGGCCCGGTGCCGGGTAATAGTTCAATTAAGAACTCTATGTATCTATCCGGTGGCATGCCGTGTAACTCCTTCGGGAATACATCGGGATAATCCTTCACAACAGGCACTTCTTCCTGAACAACTCCCGAGAGTGCATTCACATGTGTTCTCCTGGGTGTGTGCCTCGACACATACTTGATCCTCTTTCCTTCCGGGGTGGTAAGAAGGATTGATCTACTAGCGCAATCGATGTTTCCTCCAAACTTGGGTAGCCAATCCATACCTATGATTACATCCAAACCCTGGGATTCCAAAAGAATAAGGTCCGTCGGAAATACATGTCTTCCAATGGTCAATGGCACTTGACAGCATCTTCGGCTAGCCATATACTCTGCTCCAGGGGAACTCACTAACATAGGCGTCCTAAGGGCTACGCTTGGAAATTTATACTTTTCCACAAAACCCCTTTATATGTATGAATGCGATGCACCAGTGTCAAAAAGAACAAGGGCAGTAAATGCATTAATCAAAAACTTACCGACAACTGCATCGGGCTGCTCGTCAATCTCCTCCACATTGACGTGATTCACTAGTCCTCTGGTGAACGGGTCGTGCTTCTTCCCTGAGTATCTATTACCATTCCCATTCTTTGACTCGGGGCACTCGGTAGCGTAGTGTCTTGTCTTCCTGCATTTGAAACAAGTAATGTGACTCAGATCCTTCTTGGCGGGTGTGGATGGAGTGAAACGATTCTGATTGTTGCTGCCTCCATTTCCATTGCCATTCCTGGCACCACTGTGGTTGTGTGCATTCACTCCATTGTTAGCATGGCCTCCATGGTTATGGGTGGGATGATTGTGTCGTCCTGAGTATGGAGTATAGCGGGGCTGCTGTTGGGCTCCAGAATTAAATTTCCCAGCTCCATACTTCCTCTTGCGGTTGTCAATCTGTTGCTGCTTTCCTTCTATCATGATAGCTTTGTCCACTAGTTCTTGATAATTGTTATAGGTTGCTAGCGTCAGCTACATACTCATCTCATTATTGAGTCCTTCTAGAAACTTCTCCTGCTTCTCGAGCTAATTGCCTAAAGTTATCCATGTACTGCCCCACAGTACGATTTCCTTGGCGCAAGTTGCGAAACTCATGCTTTTTCAGGCTCATGGCTCCTGCTGAGACATGTGCTGTGCGAAAAGCTTGTTGAAACCGATCCCAAGTAATTGCAGCAAGTGGGTAGGTGATGGTGTAATTCTCCCACCAAGCGGCTGCTGGTACCTCAAGCTGATGTGTAGCAAAATGAACTCTCTCTGCATCCGTGCATCCTGCAGTTGCTAGCTCTCTATACATCTTCCGGAGCCAGTCATCTGCAACTATAGGCTCGGTGCTACTAGAGAACACTGGCGGTTGCAACCTTAAGAAACGGGTCATGTTGTGATGGGGAGGCGGAGGTGGGTTGTTGTTGTTGTTGTTGTTGTTGTTATTGTTGTTGTTGTTGTTGTTGTTGTTGTTGTTCTCATTCTGGACAAGTAGTTGCATCAAAGTGTTCTGCTGCTGGATTAACTGGGTGAGCTCAGGGGGAAACTCAAATCCGGGCTCACGTCTCGGAGGCATTTGATGGTTTAGAGGGGAGAGATTAGAATAGAATGAGTTCTAGGGGAAATAACTACACATATGGACATGAGACAAACAAATTCATATCATATCACTCAATTCAATCAAGAGCACACAAAAGATCCTATTACAAAGCTAGCGAAGGATTCTAACTACTCGGATTAATAATAATGATTACAAGGTGGTCATGTAATCACTATCATCTAAAGACTCCTTAATATCTGCTCCGGCTTTGTCTTCATAGTCACTTTCATCACTGTCGGTGTCGTCAATGAAAATGTAGTTCTCCATAGTAATTCCTGTCTCTGGTTCCGGTTTCACTGTGCCAGTTCCAGCCTTCTTCTTCAGTGCTTCATTCTGCTCCAATAGTACGGCGATTTCCTCCTCATATCCATCTCGTACTGTCTTGAGTTCTTCTTCTAGCTCCACATTCCGGGTTATAACCATGTTGCTTTTCTGCATAAGTGCACACATCTGATTCTCGTAGCGGCGTATGTGTTGGTCCATCTCCTAGATGTATGCTACAATGGATCCATCCTTCTTGGTGCGAAGCATCTCCCATTGCTCGTCTCGACGTCCACAAATCTGGTTGATGGTGTCTTCAAGGTCCTTGTTGTAGACTTCACATATGCGTCCCAATGTGATATCAGCTACCATACTCTTTCCCAAGCTCCATGTTGGCACGTCAAAGGCTAGCTGAAGTGGCTCCGTGAATGGCGCAATAGTCCTCCCAGGTACACTAACTTTGATCTTCCAGCACTCCACTTCCGGAGATGTTGCGTAGAGATCTCCCATGATATTGTGTATTCCAATGTGCAAGAATCTAGTGACTTCCTTCAAGTGCTTTCGGAAAGGGGTGTCATCGTCTGGTTGAGTGAACTTGCTCCCTGGGTCCGACATCTATAGATAAGGAATAGAGAAGAATTAGAATGAATAGAGAAGACGTAGAATGAGTAGAGAAGAACATCATATGGCTTACCCTAGTGGTCGCGTCCTACAGTCAACATGTGCTCTGATACCATCTTGTAGCGACCATGATTCCAATGAACCGAAGTCTCTGTGCTCAGTGTCATCCCTGGATCGGTATGCTGACACACACAGTACTCGAGGATTTATAATAGAGGTTCAATCACACTTTATTACATCGAAAATCCTCGAAGAGGCAATATCCAATACACGAATATGGCTAAAGTCCATCTAAAATAATAAACTGCGGAAGCTATGAAGAGTAGTTGAGTCCATCCAACTCCACGGCAAACATTGAGTGCATGACAATGACCTATCGCACCTTAATCTTCGTCTGAAAACTCCGCAACATGATACATTGCAGCCATGTAGGTCAGCACATTGAATATGCTGGCAAGAACACACTGTAATGATAATAAGCAATGTCTACAACTATATGCATATTTGGCTGGTGGAGGCTGTAAGGTAAATTTTGCATAAAGCTAGTTTTTCCCTACAATAAAGGAATACATTTTATTAACTACTTAGTTAAATTTAAGCATGAACATTGAGAATGGTACCCCCATCTCAATCCCAAAACCAAAGTCATTATTAACCCATCAAGTTAAATAAAGTGATGAGATCAGTCCATAATTCAAATACCAGGATACTCGAGATGTCCATAACCGGGGACATGGCTACTCATGAATTGTCTGTACACTCTGCAGAGGTTTGTGCACTTTTCCCCACAAGACTAGATCGCCTCCATTTAATTTCTCGCACTGCATGGTCTTTGAGAAACGGATCACCGATACACAGTCTTTCAGAAGCATTAACTCTTTACCCTGGGTAGACCGTTACACCTACTTCTGCTACATCTGCTAGTCTACCACTGAAAGAGGTCACACAACATACTCAACTATGCCAGAGCCCATAATGGCTTGTGGCTGCACACGGAAGTTTCAAGGCATGAAAGATATATGATCCCTTTGAGCCTAGGTGGCATTCCATAGGATAATCACACGAGTCCTCCGGGATTTCCTAGGACAACACTGGATTCTCCAGGTGCCCTGCAACCAATCCACCCAGATGTGTATTAAATTTCCACCTTAAAGAAACCCTTAGTTGTTATTACACTCACAAATTTCATGAAACTCTCATACCAATCCACGTCTACAAGCATGGCTAAGCAATAAGTAACAAAGCGTATATTCCCTTGGGTTGATCTCAAGTCATTGGGTTCCTACCTCATGAACTATAAAGCATCATCACATGTAACCAGTCCTACTCATGCAAGTGTTTGAGGATTTAACTAATGCAATGAAAACTGGGTATTGAAAAGTATGATCAAAGTTTGAACTTGCCTTGCCGACGATCTGCAAACCCTAGAGACTCGTAGTAGCACGCTTCGCACTCCGGAAATTCTATCGCAAGCAAACCATATCATACATAAGCACTCAAGCATAGATGCAAGGGTAAAAATCAAATAAAAGACCCAAATATGAAAGTTCAACCGAAGAGCTTCGATTTGCAAAAAGAATCACTCGAATCGGAGCTATGGAACTGAAACTACGATAAAAAGAAAATCGAATTCAAAACTACTTGAAACCAAATTTTAGATTTGTCAAAATCATGTTCAAGTTGGTTAACATGAAAGAGGGGTTCTAGACGAAGATTTTGATGTTGGTTTAACTCGATTTGGACGAACAGTTAAAAAGTTGTGAAGGTTTTAAGATCAGGGGCTAATCTACGATAAAACAATCGCGGATAGGTCCCTGGCCGAAAATAAAACAGAAAAGAAAAATCTATCCGACGAACGTCCGCTAACATAGACAAACGAACGAATTCGTTCATTATTAAATCGAAACGAACGAACATTCGCAAAATAGCTTTAAACCAAGAAAACCGAGAAAAACCGAATCCCTAAAATAAAACCGATCAATATCTAAACCAAAAAAACCGACAACGACGGTGGTTTTTACCAGTTCTCTGAGAAAGACAGGCGGCGGCGACGACGAGATGCAGCGGCGGGATCAGCGAGCGGCGGCGCGGGGTGGCGGAGCGGCGGCGGCGGGCGGTGGCGGCTAGCGCGGGTGGCAGCTGCGGGGCTTGCGGCGGCGGGGCGAGGTGAGGAGGCGAGGGGGCGGCGGCGGTACATAAAGGCCGAGCGGGGGCGGCTGCTTACGCGAGGGGGTAGGCAGCGGCGGAGTCCGCAGGCGGCAGGACGGCGCGGCGCGGAGGCGGTTGGCGCGAGCGGGCCGGCTGGGCTTCGGCTTAGTGCGGTCCGGAGAGTTTTTTTTAATAAAATTCGCCCGAACAGAAAAAAATAATTCTAAAAATACCAGAAACAATTTTCACCGTCTAAACCTAATATTTAGAACAAGTTGAACATTTTTCTGATATAAAATGCCTAAAAATTAAAATAACTTTTAATGCAATTTTAAAATAAGAAACTTCAAATAAAATTACAATAAAAAATATTTTACCCAAAAATCAAATTCCAATATTTTTATTATGTTTATGAAGAAGTCATATTATCTTTTGTCATTAATTTTCAAATATTGGAAAATGAAATTTGGCAAAAATACTGTTGATCCAACCCTACTTGGAAAATAATAAAATAGTGGGCTTCTCTCCGGAAAACTTCCAACTCCTCACTTGGGTCCTTGAGTTGCTTAATGTTTTGGATCAATTTTCAAATAAACTCATGCTCAAAATGCTCAAATGATGAATGCATATGAATTATCTATGATAACATCCAAATTGAAAATTGGGATGTTACAAGCAGCAATGGGTGCGAATCCATCGAAAATAAAGTCTCTACGGACGTCGGCAACATAGTTCAAGCTTCCAAACCTGACCTGATGACCAGGGGCATAGCTGTCAACCTGCTCGAGGTGGCCTTCTGTGTCGGCACGAAGCACGAAGCCTCCAAACACAAAAAGCTGGCCAGGAAGGAAAATTCCCTCAGTGGTGGCGCCGTCGCTGATGACGAAGCGAGCCATTAATCCTTTTGTCAACGACACAGTGGAACTCTCAATGAAAGCACCAATGTCGGTGTCAAAACTGGCGGATCTCGGGTGGGGGTCTTGAACTGTGCGTCTGAGGATTGATGGTCACAGGAGACTAGGGACACGATGTTTAACCAGGTTCGGGCCCTCTCGATCGAGGTAATACCTTACTTCATGCTTGATTGATCTTGACGATTATAGGGTTACAAGAGTTGATCTACCTCAAGATCGTGATGGCTAAACCCTAGAAGTTTAGCCTAGGATGTTGTGATTGTTTTCGCTACGGACTAAACCCTCCGGTTTATATATGCATCAGATGGACCTAGGGTTGTACATGATCATCTTACAGAGGAAGGAAAACATTACACCCAGACTCTAAACTTGATATATTACACATATGGGAGTCCTATCCGGATACGGGGGATAGTCTTCAGCGATAATCTTCACAACCCACTAGTCTGGCGCATCAAAAGTAATCCTGCCACCTGAGGACCCCTTAATCCAGGACTCCCTCAGACATGAGAAATGAATAAATAATTTCTTCATAATTAGCTTGCATCCTTACAAGCATTCTCAGGTCTCCAGCACATTCCTAAGAAGTTTAAGTTCGTTTGGAGACCTGGCCCAGCATAAGAGATTACATCTTTTTCTTCACCACCCACATCTGAAGGGTTGGCAAAGAGTTCATCTTTCTGCGAGCACCAATTGAGAATGGGGGCATTGAAGCTAGTGCATTTCATTTCATAGGCGAGGGGTTTGGGTATGAATATGAGTAAGCAAAGAAATTCTTTGAGGACTTATGAGCTTAATTATTTGAAGAATAATGCACATATTCATAATCCTTATTCTTTCCCTGTGAAACAGAAGCATTAGCATGATGATGTTCATATGAGGAATTTGATCCACTTAAGGAATTTGATCCAAATGAGGACTTGGATCCATATGAAGATTTTGATCCATATGAAGAATTTGCTCCAGGGTTCCTGTTCTTCACAGGTAGTGTCATGAGGACACTCACTTGAAGATTTTCAAGGTGCCTTTCAACCCAGATTTTCTTCATAGGGGGGACCATTCCTGCAATTAGTTCCAACATACCTAGCAAATACTTCACCATTCTCATTTTTAAACAGTTTATAGTTGGAGTCAAATGACTCATCGGAAGAATGTGAAGGTTCACAAATAAAGCCTGATAAGGTAGATGGATCAACGGGAGGTTCTTTCGCAGCAACCCATCAGTTTTTGGGATACTGGTCAGGTTTCCAGTAGGTCCCATCAACATTGAGTTTCCTCTCAAAGGCAATACCCTATTTCCTAGTGTTCCTGTTCAGAATCTGCTTTTTAAGCACGTCACATACAGTCTGATGACCTTTGAGGCTTTTCTACATGCCTGTGACATACAATTCCTTCAACCCTGCATTTTTGTTAGTAGCATCAGTGGTTTCCTCAGTTGATGAAATTGTCACCACAGAAATAGTTGAAGAATTTGCAGCAATAGAAGCATTTGAACTTTCAGGTGAAGAATTGGCAGTTCCACGTTCAATGCATTTCAGACATGGTGGAATGAATTATTCCTGAGCGGAACTGATCTGTTGAGAAAGTAATGAATCGTTCACCTTCTGAAGATCTTCATAACTCACCCTAAGCTTTTCAAGATCTTGCTTTCGTTGAAGAAATTCATAAGAAAGCTTCGCATGATCAGTTTGAAGAGTGTTATGAAGATCCTTAAGGTTATCAAACTTAGACTGTAGTCTGTGAAGATTATCAGTCAATAATTTAGATCGATCCAATTCTTCACCCAACAGGTCATCGCTTTTGACAAGCTGATTTTGAACCTTTTCCAAAGCCTTTTGTTGTTTAACGACAATCTTAGAAAGTTTGGAATAGCTAGGTTTGAGGTTTTCATCAGATTCATCTTCACTAGAATCAGAGGCAGGACGATTGAGTACCTTGGCACCTTTTGCCATGAAGCAATAGGTGGGAGCATTGTCATCATTGCCGTCATTACCAGTGTTGGGGAAGTCATTTTCCTCAGTGTTGAAGATAGACTTGCTGACCTATGCATTAGGGAGATCTAGGCTCGCCACACTAGAGTCCGATTCCTCAGATTCCTCCTCTTCCTCATTTTCTTCAGATTCGTCCTCTGAGTCCATTTCCTCGCCAATGAATGCCCGAGCATTTTTGGAACTGCTCATCTTGTGGAAGGAAGACTTAGAAGATTTTGACAATGAAGACTTTGAAGATTTATTCTTTTACTTCGAGTCCTCTCAGGTATCATCCTTGTATTTCTTCTTCTTCGATTCCTTTGTCCACTGAGGACAATCAGTGATAATGTGACCAGGTTTCTTGTATTTGTGGCAAGTCCTCTTCTTGTAATCGCGAGATGAGGAATCTGATCTCATGTCATCACCTCTTGAAGATCTTCCAAAGCAACCACGTCTTGAGAACTTCTGAAATTTCCTCACGAGCATTGCTAGCTCCTGGCTTAGTTCTTCAGGATCACCAAGGCTGCTACCAGAATATTCATCTTCAGATGAGGAAACTGCATTGGCCTTCAGTGCATGTGATCTACCATAGCTTGGACCGTAGAGATCTCTCTTTTAAGCTTGTTCGAACTCATGAGTGTTCAACCTATCAAGGATATCAGTGGGATCAAGTTACTTGTAGTCTCCACGCTCTTGAATCATCACTGCCAGAGTGTAGAATGAAGAATCAAGTGATCTCATCAATTTCTTCACCGTCTCGTGATCAGTGATGTCTGTAGCACCAAGTGCTCGAAGCTCATTTGAGATGTCAGTGAGGCAATCGTAGGTTTGCTGAACGTTTTCGTTGTCGAGTATTTTGAAGCGGTTGAAGATATTATGAACAACATCAACTCGAGAGTTACGTTGAGTTGAGACTCCTCGTTGACCTCGGACAGCCTATCCCAGATAAGCTTTGCTGTCTCCTAAGCACTCACTCTTCCATACTGCCCTTTGCTCAGATGGCCACATATGATATTCTTCACTTGAGAGTCAAGTTGCTTGAATCTCTTCACATCAGCAGCGTTCACAGAAGGTGAGACGGATGGAATGCCAGTTTCCACAACGTACCAGGGATCGTTGTCAATTGCCTCAAGATGCCTACGCATCTTGTTCTTCCAGTAGGGGTAGTCCGTCCAATCGAAGGTGGGACACCTAGCCGAGACTTTGATCATGCCTGCAGTCGACATAACTAAAACTCCAGGTGGTTAAACCAAAATCACATAGAATAAGGGAGTACCTTGCTCTAATACCAATTGAAAGTGCGTTACACTACTTCAGGATGCTGCTAACGCGACACTACGATCAGAGACCCTTCGACGAAACTGTGTGTTATCCATAATCGCAAACAGGGATGTAAAAAACCCGTCAAAAAGGTGCAAAACATTTCTGATGGAGGGTGCATCAAACACAGTTCAAATTTTAGTTGCGTGTGCGATGCAGGGCATACTGTTCAATTCAATTAAATGTTTGCGATGAAGAGGAACAAAAGAAATGGGCAACCAGATGAAGGCATGTGCGATATACAACATACGGTTCACTCGGACGAACTATTTGTGATTAGGCAACACAAAAGAAATGTTCAGCCAAATAAAGGTGTGTGCGATATACGGCATGCGGTTCACTCGGCCTTATCGTTAGTGTGTGACCTCTATGGCAACCGTTTGCTCCCCACTAGCCTCTGCTTGTACCGTGGAAACCGTCCACTGCCTCGTCGCCTTTCCCTCTCGATTTGGAACTGCTGTCGCACGCTCTTCCTCCCTCCATTTGCCTTCACCCTTCCTTCTGCCATTGTTCGATCGTTTTATCCATGGAGGGAATAGGCCGAAAACGGCCCCGTTATTCTTGCCAGATCTGAAAGATGACGTGGTGGAGGAATTCATTGATCGGTGCGACGTCATCACCTCGGCTAGCATGGAAGGTTCATACAAGACCATTCTCGAATCAACAAATAGGATCATTACAAATAACCCAAGGGTTCAGGAGCGGTTTGATCTCCCCTATCTTCTTCGCCATGACCCTGCTCGCTGTCGCGAGGACGACGGAAGCCTTGCCTTCTGCAAGTTGATGCCGCTTGATAATGACACGTGTGATGTTATGATGCCATCGCTTAAGGGTAAGGCATGGGCATGCACAAATGGAGACTGGGTTGTTTATATTGGGAACAACTGTGACTGGGAACTTGTGAATGTGTACACTCTTCACCGGGTTCCACTTCCAAAAATCTCAAACTACCATGAGGTTCAGCACACATATAGTCTATGTATGTTCAGATGCGATCATCATGGCTGTCGTCTACGAAAGATAGTAATTTCTCAAGTTCCCTACCCCTCTTCAGATTACAAGAACTATGTTGTTGTTGCTATCTTCGACAAGCTTGTTGTCATCTCTGCTTCCACGGATGGATGGATATTGCTCAAAAATTAATTTTTGGACACGAATGAGTACTGTGATGCAACTCAAAACGAGCATCTTGTGTTTGCTACCACCACTCGTGGCACCGTTTTTGCATGGGATCCTTATTGCTTCAGTATGTTTGTCTTCCACCGTAATTATAATCGTTTCATCCACATGCGTGCAGATTAGCTAGTTTCCCTTTATTAATTAACATTCTTGTTTTTCCAAGGTCCTGTGAACATTCCACCATGTATACTTGAAGCATTTTATAACCAAGGGGGTGATGACGATGGTGATGATCACGAGCATGATGACGAGCAGGACCTATATACTCAATGGCGCTTGGCAACTTATTCCGATGAATCGCCTCTTCTTGTATGTATACAGGGCACTGCTGATGTTACTAACGAAGCAGGTGTTGTTTCCCATGGTCGCACTATCTGGACCTATTCCAACCTCCATTGCAAGGTATTCGGGATGTATACTAGTTTACGAGCGCCAGCACCTTCTGAATGGTTTCGTATTGAAAGTCTTGGAGGAAACTCGCTCTTCATTGGACAAAACTATCAAATGATGGTGAAAGGCGATCCAGCTACTGTTGACACAATGTTACTACCATTTATGAGAAGCAAATGTATATATACCTTGGACATTGCTATGGTTCCCTACCATGGCTATCACAATATGCGTCCTGATATAGGCCGCTTCAGCCTGGATGATCAGTCCTGCATTGGTCTCGAGATTGACAATAGCTGGCACTACCAAGAGAATCAGTTATGGTTCAAAGAAAGCATTTCCAACGCCGAGGATTGGTTGAGCTGAAGTTCTTTTCATCGCTTTGTTATTTGTTGTGTGATAAAAACTTTAATTTACTAGAATATTTTGGAAATAATTTATAATCCAACATGTATCCTCGTTGTTGTTGTGTGTTGATGACTTATTGTATGTAATGAATGGTACATTTGCATATGCGTCCCATCAACTCACACACAATTTTTCCCGTTAAATCATTTGTGATAGCGTTGCCATTGCACACGATATTAATAATTTTATCGTTTGCGTTATTGAACGCATCACACACGGTGCATAGAAGAAATTGTGTGGCAAGGGCTGTCCATCGCACATACTTTTTATGTGGTAAAGGTTTGCGCAAGGTGGCCGAACGGAAACAGTTTTCAAGAGAAAGTTGTGTGTGGAGTGGAGATTGATCGCACACGTAGTGGATCCTAGAAACGTTTCTGATCTCCAAGTATATCGTAGATGTTTCGCTTTCGCAAACCATGTGCAGTGTAATCCCTAATTAATCCAATTAATACCTAATTTAAAAATCACAAGTTTTGAATTGGAAAGTAGGCAATCACTTATTTCATATCCAACCATGTTTATTACAAATATTGGTTCAAACATGAATCCATAATTCGATGCACATGTACATATACTGAAGAACTACAGAAGCACCAACTAAAGAATAATGAACCACAGTTGTACTAAAGACTGTAAAGAGAGAGGCGAAAGACATGTTGGTTGCTGTAGAAGGTGAAGCGAAATGCCCATATTGTGCCCTCCTCCATGCGTAATGCATGCACGACTCTAGGTCAACCCCTTGCGATGGCTGCCCGTCCATCCTTCACCGTATTCATTAGGACTTCTCGATGCTCATTGTAGTCTGGATGAAATACTTTAACCTTCATTGCGTGTCCAGCAATCATGTACTTTGCGAGGTAATCTTGAGTGAACTGCTTTGGGAACCACTGGGAACGAAAAAGATTCAGACATTGTTGTCTAACAACTCATTATGGGTAATAAAAAGAGAAGGCTGCAGAGTTTGTAGTTACCATCCTACAACTCACTGTTGTGTTGGATAGAGCATAAACAAATAATTTTCTTGCCACCATTCGTATCTTTTTTGCTAATAATCCTTATCAGTTTCCTCACTTGATGCTTGTTCATCAATATCTCATTGCCCCATACGCAAAAAGGATCGATGCATGGATCCCTGCTAAGGGCTTATGTACCTACAAGCAACAAGTCATTATTAGAAGC
Organism: Secale cereale; assembly: GCA_902687465.1. Lineage (NCBI taxonomy): Eukaryota > Viridiplantae > Streptophyta > Magnoliopsida > Poales > Poaceae > Secale > Secale cereale. The sequence continues at coordinate 92,064,179 of LR738712.1, forward strand.
TAACTAGTGTCCAGGCCTGGATCTATATGCACTACATAATGGAACGACATGGGGAGTACAAGCCAAGGGATGACGCTAACCTCGGCGGAAAATGGTGGCCACTCCCGTTGTTATCCTACATAAGTAGTAGAAAGGCATGATAAGTACAACAATCTTAACATCAAACAAATATAGCAAAGGTAAAAATATCATTTCCAAATGATAGCTTGAATGTGTTGGTTTCACCATGCTGTTAAAGCAGATATAAAATGGAAGGCAATGTTACCGACAACAGGCTTAACAACCATCAAATATTGCAATTCAAACTGGTATTGTTGAAAATGAATAGAACGTAGGTAATGCTTAAACATCACACTGGATAAATGTGTAAAACTGAAATAAAGGGCATGTGTTAACTACACCAGGAATAATTGGAACCAAATATAGCCATTCAAACTGGTATTGATGTAGTCGGGCGGCATAGTGACGACTTGCACATAATGAACAATACATTGTGAATGACTGTAATAAACAAGGCATAAATATCCAATGTAACAACCAAATATAGCCATTGAAAACTGGACAGAGTCTCACTGCAACCAACCTAACAAGCAAATACAGATAAACAAGGCATATGCTTGAAAACTGGACGAATGCTCACTGCAACCAACCTAACAAGCAGATAAAGATAAACAAGGCATCTGCTTGATAACTGGACAAATGCTAAAAAAGCAACCTAACAACCAAATACAGAAAAACAAGGCATCTGCTTGATCACTAGACAAATGCTAAAAAAAGCAACCTAACAACCAAATACAGGTAAACAAGGCATCTGCTTGATAACTGGACAAATACTCACTTAAACCAAACTAAGAACCAAATACAGATAAACAAGGCATCTGCTCGATAACTGAAAAAATGCTCACTCCAACCAACCTAACAACCAAATACAGATAAACAAGGCATCTACTCACTATAAACATCCAAATATAGCCATTCGTGAAATTAAAGTGGACAATTCATACTTAAACATCACATAGACCTATTAAACAATACATTTTTGCATAACTAAAATAATTAAACACGGCACAGTTAAAGCACTGCACGGCAAATGCTACTAAAACAAAGGGTACGTGTTGGCAAGCTAGAAAAGGTAAGATTTGCTGATAGAATGTTGCCTCACATTTCATGGACAGTATCCTTCCAGTTGGAAGAGCACAGACCCATGGTGCGCTCTCTAATGTAATAGATGGGTTGTTTCACCTTGTAAGAACCTTCGTCGGTGCCCTCCTCATGGTCGTGGTCGTTGTCGATGAGCTTTGACCTGTGACATGGCCCGCGTGAAACTGTCGGTGTGGACGAGCTTGATGTCGTAGCCAGCTTTCCCGAGATACAGTAATACGCTAGCCCTCTGGCATGAAGCCTTTGGCATGGCAACGTAGTCAACGTCATCACCGGCTTCCGCGACGACATGTTGCTTCGGGATCGACATGTTGGGGCAAACGGCGGCCACATCGCCAACGTTCGCCAAAAAGGCCATGATAAACCTCTTTTTGCCCGAATGCTCGGCGGGCTCCCCGCGATATGTGGTTGAGCTTAGGATGCGACATTCTGGAGCAGGGGATGTGGATCTAACGAGGAGGGACACCGAAGGCCTCATCTAAAAACTCAGGGGAGTGGGGTGACGGTATGGGAATCGCTGGGTAACCTGAACTTTATTATCTAAGCTAGGAGGAACGGGCTGACCCGCAGGGTTGGCGGCGGCGGCGGTGAGCTAGGGTTCGAGAGGGGGAGGGGGCGGGTGGGGGACTATGGAAGGGGGAGTGGTGTTTGAGGATACGCCGCAGCTACTGAAATTTTTAGTAATGGTGGTGGGTGGAGATGGTGGTGGACGAGGAAGGGCGACGGTTCAAATGCCTCGACTACTGCAAGTTTACTATAATGTCGTTGCTGGAGGAGTGTGGGCGACGTTTGAAGTACGACAGCTACTAATATTTGGGTAAAGGAGTTGATGCAGGGCGGGAGTGCCCAAGATCGCGCACGGTCCAATAACAATATGCTTGTATGATAATAAGGAAAAATGGCGCGGATCCGCCGATTTTTGCAACGCTCAAGGCTGGTAGTTTGTTTTTTATATTTCTAACTAGCTGGTCTGTCGCACACGGTTCGTCCTAATTTCCAAATAAACTTACTCGCCTTTAGCTTGAACAGGTGGTGGTTTTACAGTGCACTTGCATCACACACGGTTAAGCCAGTACCTCCACCCTTTGCTCGCGCTTGCGCGGTCGTGGTGATTTCAGCGCACTTGCATCACACACAGTTGAGCTAGTACCTCCACCCATTGCTCGCGCTTGCGCGGTCGTGGTTATTTCAGCTGACTTGCATCGCACACGGTTGAGCCAGTTCCTCCACCTTAATTTGCTCACGCTTGCGCGGTCGTGTGGATTCACATCGCACTTGTATCGCACACAGTTAAGATATTATACCTCGGGTTCATTGAGGGTCATCAGAGTCTTTGTAGCAAAAAATAACATTAGAGAGGGTCAAAAGACAACCACACCAGCATGAGGCCTAAATATATATGAGTGAAAAGGGTGGTCTGTGATATTCAAAATTCCAATGCACAACTTTGATCGCGCGGGCCCACGGTTGGGCGCGTCGTTGAAGATCGATGAGAGGGGCCAGAAGTCAAGAACCACCTGGAAGTGGCCAAATATATGTACGAATATTAGGGATGTTTAAAACTTTAAATACACAATGCATAACTTTGGTGGCACCTGCCTTGCAAACCCGAAAGCTCTCTAACAACCACTTAGCTAGGATATATATAATGACATAATGTCGTACCTAGCTAGGATGCTTGGCCCACCACCTCCCACTTCATGTCAGTGGGGCGGATGCACATAATGATCGATACTTTGGTCATACATTCATGTCGCCATGACCTACCATAAGACGGACCAATGAATCTTTCGTTTAGTCAAATGACCGTTGTTGTTGTCGATAAACCGCTTGGACCAATAGATTGAACCATCATAATAATCGCATGAGAGGGATGATGTGTGTTTTCAATATAGAATAATGTACAATTTAGATGTGGTGGCTACCTCTCGATACAGACAACAACCATGAAGGCAAGGTAGTTAAGGACGAGATACGTACGCAGGGTTTGATGTAGGTCGAACCCAACAATCAGAGCATCTGGGAGGGAATCCTGACAACACATGAGCTCGAGATTTGGTTGACCGACATTTGACGGTGACCGGCCCTAACACAAAATAGGAGGAATCCATTCATGGCCAACACATACCCCTCATTATCGGTCAAAGGGATGATATATATACACTCGGGGAGCCCACAAATATCCGTGTCATCACAAGAAACCGCACAAGGGAGACGTGATCGATCAAAAGACCACGTATACACTGCATGGGGCCCGAAAATATGTATGGGTACGATGGTGTATGATATGTTTAAATCCCAAATGCACAACTTTGATGGGCCACACCAAGTACATTACAAACCGAACACCGTAGCCGACTCCAAGCCTGGTTCAATACCTACGATGTCAGTTTCCCAACTTCGAGGTGGCGGCGGGGGGGGGGGTCGTTTGACGCATGCGCTCAAACATCTTTTTGTCTAGCATGGGACACATCTATATATATCTATACATATATACACCTATATAGTGTGCGAATAACTTTGAATGTTTCTCGTTGGATGAAGCCAATCCGTCGGTACAGAGATGGCTAATCCGAGCACTACTGGCCATTGGATATCATCTCTACATTCCACCAGATTCTGCCACATGTACAATCTAGAAGACTCCATGATTGAACTTAAGCATAATGCACAAACCTCAAAACACAAGCACTTCTCCTTAGTTCTCTAGAATCTTTCATATCTTAATTGGCCAAACATTTTTTTCTAAATGAATTGTCACTTTTTGTTTTTACCTTTACAATGCACAAATTCATGAATTTTAAAATAGTTTTTTATTGAAACTAATTGATTTTGGATGAGATGAACTATAAGAATTAAACGAACATCTACATCATGCATATCTAGGAGAAGAGGCGGGAAACTGATGATATGAGTGGCGAGAAATAGTAGCCCGTTTTGAATGAAAACCTAGTAGAGAAGGAAGCGTGAGCTACTCGACGCATGCGCACAGTGCTTACCCATGTACATCATGTGTTGTCGAAAGGGCTCAGGGTTGCCGTTCGATCTGGGAGCATCCAACGGTGCACACGTACGATTCGTGGGGTTTGGGTTCTGGCCATTCAGAACGCATGACTCAGATCACACGCGCACCGAGGGGGTGGGGGTAGGGGGGGACATAATACGAAAACCAACATTCGGTTGAAACCGGTGAAAACCACGAGAAAATGATGTTTCGAAGTTTCAAAAAATTCAAAAAAGTGCGGGATGTTAAGAGGATGATGTTTTATTGCCACACAAAACTTCAAGTTGAAACACATTACGAGATGTGAGCTATGAAAAAGACAAAATCAGTGTTGAATAGTGACGAATAGTAATGTCACTATTCAGGGCGGAATTTGTCTTTTTCATAGCTCACATCTCGTAATGTTTTTCAACTTGAAATTTTGTGCCGCAATAAAACAACACCTTCTAAAAATCCCACATTTTTTAAAGATTTTTATGAAACTTTAAAATATGGTTTCCACGAAGTTTTCATTATATCGGCTTTCGTGAGTGAACCGTGTGCTATTTGAAACTAAGCTGAAGAATCTCGGTTTTTAAATCCCTGTAAATCCAAAACTAAGCCGAAAATGGTGAATCCTGCCATGGTGTCATGACATTGCACTTATATGTCGAGGAATTTTTTTCGTCCATTGTGGCGCAAGTTTTATTACAAGCCTCTTTCAAACCGGAGCTTCTCTCAAAGAAGCCTCATGGTTCCGATAGGGAAACGTGTCCCCCTTGTGGGCGAAACGTAATCACTGCCTCTTTTCGCCTTGTATTTTCTTCTATGTGCAACATGGAACGACAGGATATCTGTGCTGAAACTTAAACTTATTCAGGGTTTGTTTGGCCTTTTTATACACTAATTGAGTTTCCTAGGCATTTAATGTCCATAATTCAAATCTGAACTACAAATAGATGCTCCAGTTCACCAAAATGTCTAGAAAAATTATACATGTGTCCTTGGGTGCATGTTTAGGTCCCATGCTAGGAATGGGAACGAATTACAACCGTACCGGTGTCATGGCTCGTCCTCAAACATTTCGAATCTCGGTTTTGAAGTCCCCATAAATCCTAAACTCACCCAAAAGTCATCAAAGGTGGCATGGTGTCACATCATGTCACATATATGTCGTGGTAAAAACATTGTCAAATTTGGGCCAAGCTTTGTTACAAACCTCTTACAAAAGCTGGAGCTTCTCTCAAAGAAGCCTTGTGGTTCTGATAGGGAAACGTGTTTTCCTTGTGGGCGAAACATAATCACGGCCTCTTTTCGCCTTGTATTTTCTTCCACGGGCAACATGGAACGACATGATATCCGTGCTAAATTTTAAACTTATTCAGGGTTCATTTGGCCCTTTTATACACTAATTGAGTTTCCTAGGCATTTAATGTCCATAATTCAAATCCGAACTACAAATACATGATCCAGTTCACTCAAATGGCTAGAAAAATTATACATGTGTCCTTGGGTGCATGTTTAGGTCTCATGCCAGGAATGGGAATGAATTACAACCGTATTGGTGTCCTGGCTCGTCCTCAAACATTTTGAATCTCGGTTTTTAAGTCCCCATAAATACTAAACTCACCAGAAAGTCATCAAAGGTGGCATGGTGTCACGTCATGCCGCATATATGTCGTGGTAAAAACATTGCCAATTTGGGCCAAGCTTTATTACAAACCTCTTACAAACTGGAGCCTGTCGCAAGAACCCTCGTGGTTTCGATAGGGAAACGTGTCCTCTTGTGGGGAAAACGATAAGCACTACCTCTTCTAGCCTCGTAGTTTCTTGTACACGTGACACGGAACAACTGGAGATTCACGCTGCACTTTGAAATTATTCAAGGTTCGTTTGACCTTTTTATCATTAATTGAGTTTTCTAGGAATTTAATGTCCATCATTCAAATCCGAACTACAAATACATGCTCGAGTGCACCAAAATGGCTAGAAAAAACATACATGTTTCCTTGGGGTGCATGTTTAGGTCCCATGGAATGAATGGGAACGAATTCAACCGTCTCGCCGTCCAGGCTTGGCCACAAACATTGCGAATCACGGTTTTTAAATGTGTGTAAATCCAAAACTCACCAAGAAATAATGAAACTTGGCATGGTGTCACTACATGGTACATATAATTGTCCAATTTGGGCGAAGTTATATTACAAGCCTTTTACAAACCGGAGTCTGTCGCAACCCTCGTGGTTCCGGTAGGGATAAATGCCCCTCTTGTGGGCGAAACGATAATCACTGCCTCTTCTCGCCTTGAACTTTGTTTTCTACAGGCAACATAGAATACCAAGAGTGTTAGGCTGAAATTTGAAACTGTTCAGGGTTCATTTGGCCATTGTATATATATTACTAATTACTAAGTTTTCTATGCATTTAATGTAGTCAATAATTCAAATTTGAACTACAACCACATGCTCCAGTGAAGCAATATGGGTGGGAAATCGTACATCTTTTATTGTGTGCATGTTTAGGTATCATTTAAGGAATGAGAATGAATTACAAACTTGTCGTCGTCCTGAAACAATGAGAATCTCGGCTTTTAAATCCCAGTAAATCAAAAAGTCACCCAAAACATGAAACTTGGCATGGTTTCATGACATGGCACATATATGCCGTGGTAAAAAATGTTCTTTTTGAGAAGAGGCGCACACACTAGTAGCCAACAAAGTCCTTTTTGAAACAAAAACTTGGCATGTTAATATCGCAAACGGTTGTATTATATTTAACGTGTCGAAATTTAACCAAACTCAGTGGCGTGCGTGCAGCTGTTTGATTAGACGAGACGAGTGCGAGAACTCCGCCGTGCAGGCTCGACGGGACACGTATGAGCAGTCTGCCGTGCAGGCTCGACGGGACGAGTGCATCCTGTCCACCTCGTAGGCTCGATGGGACACGTACGAGCAGCAAGGCCTCCCATGCTCACTAGGAAGCGAGCTCTTTGACCTCCATGCACCATACGCCACCCGCCTCGCTCACAACTTCTCCATTAATGGGTTAATTAAAGCACCTGGACTGGGGGTGTTTGCTTTCGATCCCATGAAAACATTTGCTTCATTCGTGTTTCAACTCGTATTTCGCCCTAATTTAAATTGCCACATAGGGCAACGGATAATACGACCACAAATAAAATGGCAACGGATAATATGACGACAAATTTACAATGGCGCAGATAATAATTGTCTTAAATATACCGGGTAATATAAAATGCCACATGCGGCAAAGCCCGGAAGACACGGGGCAAGGGAAGAAGGAAATTGCACACTACGATCTGGGTCGCTCCTGTCTTTACTCATCAATGGACCGCCGGGCGGCAAAATCCTTCAGCTCCTTCTTGAATTCCTCAGGACTTTGCTTGAATGCAGCCACAGATTCCTCCACCTCCTGCTCGCGCTCGATCCAGAGCTTCCTCAAGCCACCCATCAGTTCCTCGATGACTGCTTTCAGCGTCATCTCCCAGGCACTTCTCTGCTCATGCAGCATCTTGATACGTCTCCAACGTATCTATAACTTTTTATTGTTCCATGCTATTATTTATGAAGTCTTGGATGTTTAATGGGCTTTATCATTCACTTTTATATCATTTTTGGGACTAACCTACTAACACAAAGGCCGAGTCCAGATTGTTGTTTTTTGCCTGTTTCAGGGTTTTGCAGAAAAAGAATATCAAACGGAGTCCAAACGGAATGAAACCTTCGCGAGAATTATTTTTGGAGAAAATCACGCATGCGGAGCTTGAGAACCATGTCAGGGGATCAAGAGGTGGCCCACGAGGGTGGGGGCGCGCCCCCTGCCTCGTGGCCCCCTCGAGCGTCCCCCGGTGCCCTCCTTCTTCCTATATAAGTCTATGTACCCCAAAACCTCCGTGAACAGAGAGCAAACCCTAATTCCACCGCCTTACCTTTTGTCCCCGTGAAGATCCCATCTTGGAGCCTGTTCCGGAGATCCACCGGAGGGGGATCCATCACGGGGTTCTTCATCATCATCATCATCGCCCTCATCATGGCTTCTTCTCTCTTTCTGGATCTCAGTACAAAGTTCTCCTCGGTCTTCGAGGAAATCTATTCGATGTAATCTCTTTTTGTGGTGTGTTTGTCGAGATCCGATGAATTGTGAGTTTATGATCAAGGTTATCTATGAAAGATATTTGGTTCTTCTCTGAACTTTTTATGTGTGCTCATAATATCCTTGCATGTCTCTTCGAATTATTGGTTTGGTTTGGCCTAGTACATCTATAGTTCTTGCAATGGGAGAAGTGCTTGGCTTCGGGCTCAATCTTGCGGTGTCCTTTCCTAGTGACAGTAGGGGCAGCAAGGCACATATTGTATTCTTGCCATCGAGGATAAAAAGATGGGGCTTATATCATATTGCTTGAGTTTATCCCTCTACATCATGCCATCTTTCTTAAGGCGTTACTCTGTTCTTATGAACTCAATACACTAGATGCATGCTGGATAGCAGTCGATGTGTGGAGTAATAGTAGTAGATGCAGAATCATTTCGGTCTACTTGTCTCGGACGTGATGCCTATATACAATGATCATTCCTAGATAGTCGCATAATTATTCACTTTTCTATCAATTGCTCGACAGTAATTTGTTTACCCGCCGTAGAATATCGCTATCATGAGAGAACACTAGTAGATAACGGGACATCTGCCCCGGTTGGTAAGGGCCTTTATCCCCGGTTCTTGAACCGGGACTAATGGGTCAGTACTAATGCCCTAGCCCTTTAGTCCCGGTTCAATCTAGAACCGAGGCAGATGGGTCTCCACGTGGCTTGTGCGCGGAGCCCAGGCAGGAGGGCCTTTGGTCCCGGTTGGTGGCACCAACCGGGACCAAAAGGCATCCACGCGTCAGCATTTCTGTGGCTGTGGTTTTTGTTTTTTTTTTGAAAGGGG
>LR738712.1:92079412-92172825 GCA_902687465.1 Secale cereale
CTCTTTTCAGCAGCCCAAAGGGCGGGAAGGAGAGACCTTTGGTCCCGGTTGGTGGCACCAACCGAGACTAAAGGGGGGCATTGGTCCCGGTTGGTGTTACGAACCGGGACCAATGCCCCCCTTTAGCCCCGGTTGGTGCCACCAACCGGGACTAAAGGCCCTGTGCTACCCCGCGACAAAAATCTTTAGTCCCACCTCGCTAGTTGACACAGGCTCGGAGTTGTTTATAAGCGCCACTGCGCTCGCTGTATTGAACTCCTCTCTATTGCAGGCTTCTGGGCCTAACTCAGCGCGCTGCCCTGTGAGTCTGCTGGGCCTTATAGTCCAGCTGCATCCTGGGCCGTAGGCCTTGCAGGCTCACTGGGCAGCGCCCATTTTTTTTTATTTTTTTTTCCTTTTCTGCTTTATTTATTTCTAAGTTGTTTTTTTGCTGTATTTAGAGTTTCTTTGTGAATATTATTGCTTTAGGTAAAACCAATTACAAACTTTCTGTTAGAGCCAGTAGTATTCAAATTTGTTTCTACTTACAACAAAATACTTATTGTTGCTATTTTTTTTTCCATTTTTTTGTTTTGTTTTCTGCATTATTTATTTTCTTTTGTTTTTTGCTTTATTTTTTAATTCTTTTTGCTTTTAGGTCAGCAAAATTATAAACTTTCTGTAAGTGCCATTAGTTTTAGAAAATTACCCATTTTTTTATGTATTTTTTCCTTTTCTGCTTTATTTATTTCTAAGGTTTTTTTGCTATATTTATAGTTTCTTTGTGAATATTATTGCTTTAGGTAAAACCAATTACAAACTTTTTGTTAGTGCGAGTAGTATTCAAATTTGAATAATTTAAATTTGAAATTATTTGTTTTTTTGTTACTTTATTTATTTTATTTTGTTTCTACTTACAACAAAATACTTATTGTTGCTATTTTTATATTTTTGCAAGTTTTTTTGTTTTGTTTTCTGCATTATTTATTTTCGTCTGGTTCCTCTTGATCTTCACCAGCTCCCCCATTGCAGCAATCACCGTATTCAGGGGGCACATAGTTGTCATCGTACTCTTCTTCTTCGCCGTCTTCCATCATAACCCCTATTTCTCCGTGCCTCGTCCAAACATTATAGTGTGGGATGAAACCCTTGTAAAGCAGGTGGGAGTGAAGGATTTTCCGGTTAGAGTAAGACATCGTATTCCCACATTTAGTGCATGGACAACACATAAAACCATTCTGCTTGTTTGCCTCAGCCGCATTTAGAAACTCATGCACGCCCTTAATGTACTCGGAGGTGTGTCTGTCACCGTACATCCATTGCCGGTTCATCTGCGTGCATTATATATAATTAAGTGTGTCAAAAACCATTACAGAACATCAAAAATAGATAATTAAGTGACCAAATTAATAGAAGTTCATCATCACATAAAAAGCAAAGTACATACATAGTTCTCATCTAACAACATATAGCTCTCCATACACATCGAAACTATGTAAAACATTTCAATGCGAAAACAAATGCGATCATAATCGCAACCAAGGTAACAATTGATCCAACGGCATAATGATACCAAGCCTCAGTATGAATGGCATATTTTCTAATCTTTCTAATCTTCAACCGCATCACATCCATCTTGATCTTGTGATCATCGACGACATCCGCAACATGCAACTCCAATATCATCTTCTCGTCCTCAATATTTTTTATTTTTTCCTTCAAGAAATTGTTTTCTTCTTCAACTAAGTTTAACCTCTCGACGATAGGGTCCATCTTGATCTTGTGATCATCGACGACTTCCGCAACATGCAACTCCAATTCCATCTTCTCCTCCATTTTTTCCAATTTTTTCTTTAAGGAAATGTTTTCCTCTTCAACTAAATATAACTTCTCCACAAGAGGGTCGGTTGGAATTTCCGGTTCAACTACCTCCTAGACATATAAAAACATCTATGCATGTCAGGTTGGTCGGCATAATTGTCATAAACACTAAAACAAATAGTTATAAATTAAAGATAATATACCACATCCGAATCGTAGACAGGACGAGGGCCCACGTGGGCGGATATCAAAACCATCGCACTATATAATAATAAGCAATAATAAACGTAAGAAAATTAGACAAATATCTATCTAAAGCAATAATAACAAGCAATAATAAAAGTAAGAAAAGCATGGACATAACAAGAGGCTCACCACGGTGGTGCCGGTGACGAGATCGGCGGGGGCGATCAACGGCGGCGAAGACGGGGACGGGAGGTGATGGACCGCTAAACCTAGACAAATCTCGGAGAAAATAGAGCTTCAAGAGGAGAAAAGCTTAACTAGTGTGGCTCAGGCATTCCATCGAACACGTTGTGTGCATAGGAGGTGAGCTAGAGCACCACCAAGCCCTCTCCCCCTCGGGCAGAAAAAACAGAGCAGTGTGCTCTGCTCTTGCGCGAGGGGGTATATATAGGCACCTCATTGGTCCTGGTTGGTGATATGAACCGGGACTAAAGGGGAGCCTTTGGTCCCGGTTCAAGTCACCAACCGGGACCAATGGTTCTGGGCCAGGAGCAAGACCTATTGGTCCTCGTTCGTGGCACCAACCGGGACCAAAAGGTCCAGGCGAACCGGGACCAATGGCCCACGTGGACCGGCCGGCCCCCTGGGCTCACCAACCGGGTCCAATGCCCCCATTGGTCCCGATACTTTATTGAACCGGGACTAATGGGCTGGGCAGGCCTGGACCAAAGCCCTGTTTTCTACTAGTGGAAGCCACTAGAGAAAACTATGGCCCCCGGGTCTATTCTCAACATATCAATGTACATCTACTTTACTTTTATTGCTTTTATATGCTATTCTTATAAACTAAAAATACCAAAAATATAAACTATCATCTCTATCAGATCTCACTTTCGTAATTGACCGTAAATGGATTGACAACCCCTTATCGCGTTGGCTGCAAAGTTCTTATTTGTTTGTGCAGGTGCGAGGGACTCGCGCGTGGTCTCCTACTGGATTGATACCTTGGTACTCAAAAACTGAGGTAAATACTTATGCTACTGTGCTGCATCTCCCTTTCCTCTTCGAGGGAATACAACGCAAGCTCGAGAAGTAGCAAGAAGAATTTATGGCGCCGTTGCCGGGGAGGCTTACGCAAAATTCATATACCAAGTACCTATCACAAACCCTTATCCTTCGCATTACATTTATTTGCCTCTCGTTTTCCTCTCCCCCACTTCACCCTTGCCGTTTTATTTGCCCTTCTTCCGCTGTGTGATTATCGTTCGCTTTCTTCTTGTTTGCTTGTGTGTGTTGGATTGCTTGTTTGTCGCTATGGCTCAGAACAAAACCAAATCGTGTGACTTCTCCAATACCAACAACAATGATTTTATTAGCACTCCGATTGCTCCTATTACCGATGCTGAATCTTGTGAGATCAATGCTGCTTTGTTGAATCTTGTCATGAAGAATCATAGGAGCTACCGGGCCACTCCTAGGCGACTCCAAGGCGATTTTGCGCCGGTGGCCACTCCGGCCCCGGCGGCCACCTCTCCTGTCGACGGTCACTCCGGCCGCGGCAGCCACATCCGAAGATGGCTCCTTTTGCCCTCAACTTTGATCGTGGCAGAAAGTTTCAAGCAGATATGAGAACCAAGTTTGGTCATCCAGTGGTGTTCTCTCCTGGCTTTCGTCAACAAGAATTCATCTTGGTGGTCTCCTTCTGTCACGCATCCTTCAAGCTTGATGTGCACACAGTTAGTATCGCTCTCCTGGCTATGTTTGGAGGTTATGCCCAAGGTTTTCGGGTTCGTCTCTTGAGGGATAGAACTTTCAAGTTCTCGGTGGCCTCTAAGTCGGTTGGTTTTGAGATTTACAACAATGGTAGAATTGTTGAGCAAGACTTTAAGGTTGTTTTTAGTTTGTGGAATTATGGTGGACCAAATTGGTTTAGGGAAGAACAAGCTTTTTACAAAGAGCTAGATGATGAATGGACCTTGGTGGGTAGAAAGGGGAAGGCTGTCGTCGACAACTCCGGCGATCGTCGGAGTTACAGCACGGTGGTCAGAAACGGTCGATCTGTTTTTGAGCGGTTAGCGGGTCCCATTCACTCCACTGACAATCAGCGGCAAGCTTTGAATTCCCCCTCTCGTAATTCGGATGGTTATGGGTCATTTAATCAGCCACAAATGCTGCAAAGTTCTACCACCCGCGCGAAAGTAGTGTGTTTTGCATGTGGAGAGCAAGGTCACCACGCACGTAACTGCATGGCTCCAAAGCTACCTGGGCTATGGACTTTTATCCAATTTGATTCTTTCGCGAGCCCACCTGAAGTGGCATGGGATGATGGCAAGGTGGAGGCCTGGTTCAAATGTGTCGGCCCAGCTCAACCGATTAGGCAGGTCTCGTCATTTGCGGAGTTGGTCAAGGGCATATTTCCAAACTTTCAGCCGCGACCACAGGCTGCCTCCTCGCATTCCTCTGTTCTTATCAACTCTGCCCATTCCACTGTTGCTGCCTCGGCTAGCTCGCCGTCTACCTCACCATCGCCGGAGCGGACTCTGGTGGCCGTTTCTTCGGAAGCTTCGTCATCTACCATGGGCAACATTCCTATTGATCCGGCTCCCTTTGTTCCTCATGGGTTCTAGATTTTCGAGGTGGAGGGCCGTACTGGTGTTTCGAGGGCTATTCTGCCACATCGTCCACAAAGGCATGAGGACTGGGCGATTGCTACCATTCAGCCGCATCCCAATGAGGTACTTTTTCCCAATGTTAGAGAAGTTCTTGAGGAGTTCTTTCAAGGTGTTGAAGCAGTGGGGTTTAGAGAAATCCAAACTTGTCCGTTTGGAGAGGCCTATGTTCAGTTTCGGCATGTTTGGGACAGAGATCGTCTCATCAGGCAGAGCCCACATATATTTGGAGATGTTTTTATATCTTTCACTAAACACAACCAAGGTAGGAACTGGCGCAGACTGCACTTCAATAGGATCGTTTGATTACTGTTTGTGGGTGTTCCATTTGATCACTGCAACACTAAAGATATCGCAGCTGTTGTTGCTAAGTGGGGAAGAATTATTAGTTGGGAGAGAGAGGATGCACTAAAAGGGATGATTCTGATGAAGGCAAGAGTCACTGATCTTATTGACATCCCTAAATGTATAAGGTGGTCTGAAGGAGAGAGTTTTGAGGAGGAATCTTGGACTTGTTCGGTGGAGATTCTTCTAGAGGAAATGCTGGGAGGTGGCCCAGCTGATGAAGATCCTATTTCACCTCCTGGGGTGGACCCTCACCCTGTCCCACAACACGCCAATGACTTCCCTGGCTTCCATCCGGCTCCAATTCATAATGTACCTGCTCAATAGGAGAACTGGGATGATTGGGAAGAGCAGGAGGAAGAAGGTCACTGGGCATTCCCCCTGGCAAATAACCCTCAGGATCAACTACCACAGCCACAAATGGAGATACCTATCTTGCAAGAGGATGGTGCTCCCAATAGCAGCATCACCACTACAGTCTCGGTATCAGATGGTTTTTGGTCCAACACCCATACTTCCAGTGAGGAGGTTAACCAAGGTGCTCAGGACAACCACTTGGGCTTGGGCTTACAAAATATTATCAATGCCTATGAGGCAGATGGGGAGGAGGAGAATCTTGGGCAAAACAATGAGGATGTGCTTGTACCTACTGTTGCTGAAGGTATTATTGTGATAGAGGGGCCTCTTGTTCAGCCTGTGGGTGCTGTCAATGTTCACACTGAGGGGACCGAAGTGAATTCTACATCTGCCACTCAGCACAATGTTGGTCTTATGGGCACAAGTACTGTGGCTACTAATGTAATGCCACAAGGAATACAGGTTGCTCAAAGCCCAGAGCACAGTATGGAGTTAAAAGACAATGTAGAAGCTCATATTGCTCAGATTGGCACCTCCACTGGTGGAACAAGTAAAGGTATGGACAGTTTTCATTCAACCAATTCACCTTCTTTGGAGTTCTTTGAACTAGTTCAAAATCATACCTTGGATATTATTGATGGTGCCCATTTGATTTCTGAGGAAGTTTTGGACCTGTGGATTCAACACTTTGCTTTAGCTACCTAGGGAGAAGCAAACACCTTCAAAATAGACATTCATGTAAGTTGGTTTAACTTCATAATTCACCTTCTCCTCACTCCTGACAAATTTGGTTGGGTGATGCATCTGTTGAAATCTGAGCTGTGGAAAATGCTTACTGCAAACTATGACACTGAACAGACTATCTTATTCCATATACATGACAAACCTGCTACCTCACAGGCGCCAAGTTGCAAAGAAATCATGCTGGGTCTGGGAAAAGAAAATGAGGGTATAAGCCCTGCTGCTCATTCCTCAAGTGGAGCTGGAAGTCCACTTAAACAAGTGACCCCCAACAAAGACATACAGTTGCCACTAGGTGAAGCTGTCTCAAGGAAAAGAAGGGATAAAGAGCCACTTGTGGAGACCCAGGTGAGAAGAAGTGATAGAATTAAGAAAGATAACAATGGGTATAGGAGGAAATCATGTGATACTAGCTCTTGCTTACCTTGTAATGCTATTCCACCCATTGTGCATAATAAAGTGGTCAAAAATTTGACAAAAACTTTTTGCAAGGTGTCTGAGGATGAGGCACAGGACATGCTTTCTAAGAGGCCCAAGAAGAAGGGCCAGGAGGATGTGGCCAAGGTCCCCAAGGTCACTGGAGATACAACCCCTTAGGATGTGCCATGATAAACTGCCCAGCAACTAATAGTATCAGGAATATTTTGAGAAAGGATAGCATGATAGTGGAATGTATGATGTCTGGTTTGCCTGATGTAAGCAGAACATGTTCAATGTCTGTACTGAATATTTGGTGCCCTCTTTTGTCTACTGCCATGATGATCTACTTGACTTTGCTCTAGAGTTGTGGTTACCATGAAGAATTTGATAATATTGTACTTCCTAGCAGGCCTGTTGTGTTTCATATATTACTCATGATATCTGTCACCTCAAACTGTGTTGGGTCTCATTCACACAATTGCTATGCTTTGCATACGTATGGCAACATACCAGGAGATGGGGCCTGGTATCAAAAATTTCCCACAAAGCTAGTTAATCATGAGTAGAAACAGATCCTAGAACATCTTAAACTGGAACATTAGGGGTTTAAATTCTTCTGATAAATGGCTGGCCATTAGGCAAAAAATTGAGGAAAATGCTGCTGGTATTTTGTGCCTCCAAGAAACTAAGAGGCAAGCATTTGATTTGGCATATATGCATAACTTTTGTCCACATAGATTCAATAAATTTGAATTCCTGCCTTCTATTGGGGCATCTGGAGGGATTTTGACTGCTTGGAATGAGGCTCTTTTTAATGGTCATTTGCTCTTTCAGAATAAGTTTTCACTTTCCATGCAGTTCACTTGTACTTCAACCAACAAACCTTGGATCCTCACAAACATTTACGGGCCTTGCAATCTTGAAGACAAATTGGAATTTATTGATTGGTTTACAAATATTCAAATGCCAGATGATGCTGATTGGATAGTTATGGGGGACTTCAACTTCATTAGGTCACCTAAAGACATAAATAGGCCTGGTGGTGATATTAATCAGATGTTACTATTCAATGAGGCCATTAGTAATTTGGGGTTAATTGATCTACCTCTAAAAGGAAGACAGTATAGTTGGAGCAATATGCAACAAAGTCCTCTTCTTGAAAAACTGGATTGGTTTTTTACCTCTGCTGCATGGATGACCTCTTATCCTGTGGGGACCCCGACTTAGAAGTCGAGATCACCGAATGCACGTGTACAGTGATCCCAGAGATCAATGCTCACTGAACACACAGAAGCTGAATAACAAGAGTCTTACATCCATACAAATAGTCTTACACGAATTAAGGCCATTAAGGCCAAGTCTTACATAGATAGAGCCTCACGGGCTGAATAGCAAATAACTCAAATAGTGGAAGTCTTCGATAACGGGTAGAATCCATGCCATCTGCCTTAACCCTACAGGCATTCTGACTGGGATAGCGTCCTAGTTCGCATGTTCGTCTCCAAAGAATTCATCCTCATATTCTTGTTCTTCCATGCCTGGCCAATTAAATAACCAGTGGCAAGCCAATGAGTACTTTGAATGTACTCGCAAGCAACCCATGATGTGGTTCAAAGTAACAATGCAATTGAACGACAATGAACAATCTAGCAAGGGCTAGAATAAACATTCTACCATCAAGTTTATGCATCAATAACCTCGCGTAACCTCGAAGACAGGTTACCGATATCAACATGGATATGATCCAACACATCGAGTCAAGTCACCACCCTTGACTTATCACACACATACTATCACCGATGAAGTAAAATTCTGGACATAGTTTAAGTAGCACCACCCAACTGTCCATGACCGTGGACACGGCTATTCGAATAGTTTTACACTCTGCAGAGGTTGCACACTTTACCCACAAGATCCGGGGAACTTCCGTGTCATCCACGACCCGCGGTACCTCAAGCACCCGGGGTAAGCACCCGGTCATTACCTTTCCTCAGACGACACTAACATAGAGTCCACTCGTTGGTACACGGCCCTCGGGTACAAACAATAGATCACGGGACTTGCCCTAATTTCAATGTCACGCGTACCCGAAGGGACCAACGATGTGTCCGGTGCCCTGTGAAAATAGTCATGGTCGTCTATCCAAGCACGACCCCGTCCCGGGAAAGACCTCAAGTCTTCCCGTAACTAGTAATGCGGGCACCATGCTAGTATCGACCTAAGTAATCAATAAAGCCCCGTCCCATAAGGGGTAGTGTGGTTGCACATGTTTGGTTGGGACGGTAGTCACACATAAATCTAATCCATCATTTCACCATGCACATGATTTTACCGGCACATCACTTCTTCCTCAAGTGATGACCTAACACATCATCACCCTCGGGCATTAGGGGCACCCGATGGGTTCATGCAAAGATTTCCACTACGAGGGTTAAAATCACACATGCATCATTTAAGCTTCATGACCAACTATTTGCATGTCATCTAGCGCTTAGCAAGATCAAGATCAAGCATGCATCATGTGGTGGTTTCAACTAGGTCACCATCGTGAATCTATCATCATGCATCGGAAACAACGGGTTCCGCAAAACAAGTGTATCATGGTCAAAGGGCTGCTTGCCTGGATTGGCTTGGTATTCAAAGTCTTCAAATCCTTCTCCTTCTTCTTCCACAGCAACTTCGTCAAATACGGGATCTATACGTCGCATAATAACCACGGGAAAATAAGAATACAAACAAAACAGAAAAATCAAAGTGCTCAGAAAAATGTCAACTCATTTTTGTAAAATACTAGAGGAATTTCTAAGATGGGGAAAATTTATAGTTGGAGTTTTGGAGTTACAGAATGGAATATATTGATTTTAGAACAGGGGTTTTACTGCCCAAATTTGAATTTAAATTTGAACAGTACAGAAAAGTTTCATGGATTTGAGTGAAAGTGGTACCATTAAATAGGTTGGAATATTACAAGATTTTAGGAGTTGGAATCATTTTATTTGGACCATTATTCTTTTCTGTAGAAATGTTTAAAACAATCACAGAAAAGAAAAAGGAAAATGTGTCCTGTGCACTGGGCCAGAGAAGGCCACAGTGCACGGCCCAGGCGGACCAGCCCAGCCGCACGGGTGCCTGCGCGCGCACGTCAGGTTTTTTTGAACCTGACGGGCGGGGCCCGTGGGTCAGTGGCAGAGAGGAGGGGGAGAGAGGTGTGGGGATGACAGGCGGGGCCCGCCTGTCATCTCCAACTTTCCGGCCACGGCGACGACGAGCTCACCGGCGAGGTTTCCGGCCACGGCGACAGCAACGGAGGGTGGGAATGGGTCCAGCGTCGAGTGGTGGTGGTGCGGCACGCCGGGGAGGTCAGGTTCGCCGGCGGCGAGGTGGGACGGCGGAAGCTCGTCGGAGGGTAGTTGCTCCGGTCAGTGGAGCATGGCGATTTCAGATCGGGCGAAAGGAAGGGCAGGGGAGGCTCGTACTGCAGGATCACCGGCGGCCCGACGCGGCGGAGCTTCGGTCGATCCCGAGCACTGGGACGACCTGGGGAGGAGTGGGTGGTGCTGGGGGACTCAGTGGAGTGAGGTGAGGTTGCTGATGCTGCTGGAGAGGCTCGGGAGGGGCTATTTATAGGAGGTCGACGGAGGCCCGTGGTGCAGTGCGCCGGCGAGCTCCGGGTCGAGGCTACAACGCACGGGAGGCCAAGGGGATGAGTCCATGGTGTTCCTGGACGAGCTCTACGTCCAGTAGAAGTGAGAGGAGGAGCGGGGGACCTTCCAGTCGACGCGCGCGTGCGAGGCAGAGGAGTGGCCGTGGCGGGCGGCCAGTGCGCGTGCGACGATGGCCACTGGAGGGCGCCGGAGGAGGGGGGACAGCGCCGGAGAGGTTGCGGACGTCGAGAGGCCTCGACTGGCGCGAAGGGGAGGCCCGAGGCTGTCGGGGGAGGCCGATTGGCTGGAGCTACAGTGTGTGTCTGCACTGTTGCATGCTCCAGAGCGCGCGTTTGGCTGGCATCATCGCGCTCTCGCCGTCCTGGTCAAAACCAACGTGCCACAGAGTGTCTAGAAGGTTGAGGGAGGAGTAAAGAAATGGCCTGCGGCCTTGGATGCCCTGGAGATGCTGAGAGAGAGTGAGGATGCTGGTGACTTGGTGAAAACTTGCTGTCCAACAAGGTAAAACAGGGTTCTTACCCCTCAATCATGGATCTGGGGTGCTGGGGAAGTTACTGGGGGTAGCTAGTAACTCAATGATCATGTGGTAAAAAGTTGAGGCCATGGAGAAGAGTAAAAGTGATCAGGATGAGGGTTTTAGTAAATCTACAGAAGGTGTTTGATCAGTGTTTGGTCAAGTAAATGACCTCCACTTGACATGGCACTTAACAGGGTTGAAAAACATGTGAAAATAGGGTGCTTCACCAAATTTGGGCTCATTTGAAGAAACTAGCCAATGTAACTTTGGTGAACCCTAGAAATCAACAGAAACAACTTCATCTTGTTTGAGTCGAGCTAATCATCTCCCCTTGATGCACCACTTGGGGTAGCATCATTATTTGGGGTATTGATCATGCCCACAAAGTTTGAAGCTCCAGATAAAAAGTTGGTAATGTAAAGTTGTTCAAATTTGCATTTGAACAGAAAGGGTTTTGAGGTGATCTGATCAAGTTGCTCTATTCCAAATCTTGTGCCATTTGGTCTAGATGCCTTATTAGGTCATTCTAGCATGTGCACCAAGTTTGAGAGCATTTGGACAAGTTTGGCAATGTAAAGTTGCTCAAACTTCAAATATGGACAGAATGGTTATGAAGGGGTTTGAGGATGTTTTCTTGCTTCCCAAGGCATGGGACTTGGCAAGATCATCACATATGTCATATATGACATGATAGAATTTCCCTGGAATTTTTGGAGAAAAATTCCTTTGTAAATATTTCAAAAGCTTGAAATATCCAGAAAGGGTTTAGAGGGTTTAGCCCATTATTTTGAACATGACCAAGTGTTGAAACTCTTTTATATAGACAATATATGTCCTCTGAGTCTCTCTGAATTTTGGCAAATATTTTTGAAACAGTTAAATAATTTTCCCCTATTAAAGACCATTTCTGGCCTTAAGAAAAAGCTTTTAAATAAAATAGGAAAATAACTTTTAAAATTATGCCTTTGAGGTTTCTGGAAGTCCTATGACTACTAGGTCTCAAATAAACCTTTTGAAATAATTTTCTCACCCTAAATCAAGTACTTGCAGTGCAAATCTCAATTCAGGGGTTTTTGGAAAACTAAATTTATAAAATACCCTTTGGCCAAATTATTTTGTAAGAAAATACTATACTGTCATATAACACTTGGCATGATCATTGGGCAGAAGTTTTGAGTATGGAGATGAATTCTACAAGAGGTCATAGTTGACTTTATTGAGCAAAAGAAAAAGCACATGAAGAAAACTCATTTCCAAATAAAAGCCAAATGATGCTAAAAAAAATTGCTGGTCCAAATTTTCATGCTACAAAGGTACAAATAACATGTTACAAAATGCAGGGTGTGACATATCCTGATACAACTGCGCTGCCTCTTGCAAAACCAATATCAGACCATTTGCCTTGTGTTATTAAAATTGGCACATATATTCCTAAGTCAGGGGTTTTTAGATTTGAAAATTATTGGTTGAAGCACAACTCTTTCAAAGATATTGTTCAAACTGCATGGAACATCCCTGTTGGCTATACTAATCCAGCTAAGAAAATTAATGCTAATTTCAAGAACTTGAGGAGAGCACTAAAACTTTGGGCAAAAAACCTTTCTTTTCTTAAAAAGCAGATTGAAGAGTTGAATGAATGTATATTCCTTTGGTACTTCTTGGAGGAATTTAGAGACCTCACTACATCTGAGCATAACTGCAGAGAGTTTTTGAAAGAAACACTTCTAACTGTCCTCAATAATCAGAAGATTTACTGGAAACAAAGCAGTAAAATCAAGGGGGTAAAGTTTGGGGGTGAAAATACCAAATTCTTTCATACAAAGGTGTCGGGGAAACTGATCGCCCACGAACAACTATGGGACCGGAGCCCCTTTTCGGTATGGCAAGGGAGTAGAGGGAGCACGAAGAGCAGATGGAGGCGAGCACGCGGGCAGTTTACCCAGTTTCGGGCCGCACGGATGCGTAAAATCCTACTCCTGCCTTGGTTGTATTGTGTTCTTGGCTCTGGAGCACGAAGATCTACAGTGCTGGTTGCTAGCTACACCGAGCGTGAGATTGATCAAGGATCGGAACCCCCTCCACGTTGCGCATGGGCCTCCTTTTATAGGTCGAAGGGGTCACCGACAGGTGGCAACGTAGATGAGGGTAAAAGTGTAAAAATGGTGGTAGTTGGAACAGTGTATGTACAGTGGTCTATACCTAACCCTGACGGCAGGGGACAAGGGCATTGAATACCCATCACCATCACCCCCAAACAGTGCAAAAAGTGTCCGTTAGGGCGTCTCCGTTCGCCACGAGGGTGGCCTCGTTATCACGGCTCGCCACGGTGTACCCCAGGCTGCACAACCTTCCGCCACGTGCACCTAGAAGGGCCCCAGGGCGACGCGTGGCCGGATGAGCTGGAGCGCGGGCACGTAGTGGGAGCTCGCCGCGGCAAGCACCTTGCCGCGGTCGCTACCTTGCCGCACCCGGAAGCTTGTTGCTCTCCGGGCCTTGCCGGGGCGCGCGATGCGCCACGGCAAGGCTCCTGAAATGCCATGTTTTGGCCTTCCTGGCAAGCTCCCACTTGCCAGGGTCTTGTGCTAAAGGGGTGGTCTTGAGCCTGGTACGGCCTTCCCGGCAAGCTCCTCTTGCCGGGGCCTTGTTTCTTTAACTTGAATACTTTGTTCTTGAATGGCTCTAAAGGATCCAGAGCGGGCCTTGGCGGGCGTGTGGCGAGCCCGACCACGGGACGCTGCTACTGCCCGTGCACAAGTCGGGATACTAAGGTACCCCTACTTTAGTACACCGACAGGAGCCCCCGGGCCTGGGCCACACACAGTGCCGAGCGCTGTTGGGCCAGGCCCAAAACAGTGCACGGGCACACGCGGCCCGCGGCGCGCCGCAGCCTACTTCGTATCCGCCGCATCCCTCCCTAACGGCACGCGTCGATTGCGGCGTCGTGGGAGAGATCGTGGCCTGTTTCTTTAATGGGAAAATGCGGAACGTCCCCCTCTCCCCCTTATAAGCAGAGGAAACAGGGGCAATTTCCCCCATTGCTTCATTGCGTCTTCAACCTCCAGAAACCCCCGCCGCTCCCCTCCTCCCCGAAGGTGGAAAGAGAGCAGCGCTCCGCCCTTCTTCCGCCGCCGCCAGCCTCCCCAGCGCCGCCGGCCCCCCTCGCCGTCCCCGCCATGGCCCCGAAGGGCGACAAGGCGAAAGCCGCGAAGACCGAACGGGCGGCGAAGCTTGCAGCAATGCGGAAGAGGATGGTGGTCTTCCTTTTCTGGTCGGCGCGAGGGAGCTGAAGGACAAGTTCTACCTTTTCTGGTCGAGGGAAACGAAAGCTCACCCGCGCACCAGGGTTCTCCCCGCCGAAGCATGCGACATGTTTCCGGGAGGTTATCCTTACTTTGCCCTGTTCTTCCATTGCGGACTCTGCCCTCCATACTCCGAATTCTTCTGCGATGTTATGAACACGTATGGATTCCATCTTCTGGATGTCACCCCGAACACAGTCTTAACCATGGCCGTTTTCGCACATCTGTGCGAAAACTTTGTCGGAGTCCACCCCAATGTAGCCCTGTTCCGCCATTTTTTTACGCCTCGAGTAGAGTCTGGGTCCCCCCCTGTCTGGTGGGATTTCTTGGATCTTTAGGCTCAATAAGAAAGAGGCATACTTGATTGGAGAGCTCCGCGGCAAGTGGGAGGAGTGGAGGGCCGACTAGTGCTGGATCATGGAGGATGGACCCTAGCAGTTTACTTCCACGCGCCGAGCTGCAATAGTGCGCGGCAAGGACTGGAGTGATCTGGCCCCGGAGGACGAGAAGCTGAATATAGCCCTCACTAGGATTCTTCGCCTCCAGCAAGCCAATCTTACTGTAGGTGAGGTCGAGGCAGATTTCCTTCGCCGGCGCATCGCTCCCTTGCAGGAGAGGAAGAGGCCTGCTTGGGATTTCGGCAACGCGGCAGACTGTATGAGGCTGCGCCTCGACCTTAACTACAACTTCACTGTCCTGGAGCTCAAAGGGATGCTCCGTGAGCTGTTCAAGCACGACGCCAAGCACCCGGAGTGGTTCGCCTCGCCGCGGGGGGTAGTTCCACTATGCAACAATTCGTCGCTTAGTGCTATCCGCGCGGCGATGCCGTTGTGCGACTCTCACGGGGTTGACCCCACTTGGCTGGCGCCTTCTGACGAAGCCGCGCAAACCTTCTTCGACAACTTGGTGGAGCTGCCGATCGATCTCGATGAGAAGAAAGGTCTCACCCGCGACACCACCGACCGGGAGGTGGCGTATATCGCCACCAGGATGGAGGAGGCAGCCGTAGCCGAGGCCGCGGGCGAGTTTGGGTACTCCTTGGACGAGGTGGATGCAGCGGATGCGGTGAGTCGGGCCGAGGAGGAAGAGATCCTCAAACTGATAAAGCCTGCCGGGCAGCCCGCCGAGACGAGCGAGGCTACCGGGCAAGGCACAGAGTCGAGCGAGCCCGCCGAGCAAGGCGCCGAATCGAGCGACTCTTCAGAAGACTCAGACGGGTCTTTGGGCCTTGACGACTCCTCTTCATCCTCGGGGAGTTCTCCGCCACCACCAAGTCCTCCTCCTCAACCGAAGAAGCGTCTCCGCAAGGCTGCGGACACGATGAAGCAGCCGACGGGCCAGCAGCTGCAGCATCGCTCGACGCGTGCCACCACGACGAGCAAGGCCGTCAAGGGGGCGCCTCGCGCCTCCGCAGCGGCTGGGGGAGGATCTTCCCGCACGGGCTCCACCGCTCCTTCCGCCCCTCGGGCCTCGGCGACGACCGGAGCGGGGTCTTCTCAGACCACTGCTCCGGCGCCCGCCAAGCGCCCGAGGGAGCCTACTCCTCCAGCTCCTCGCGCCGGGACGCGCGAGGCGGACTTCGACTTCTCCGTCCTCAGTTCCGACGAGGAGGAGGAAGAGTAAGTAAAGCAATTCTTGTTTTCTTCAATTTACTGTTCTTGTCTTGAATCTTCTTTGTCTGATTCTATTTGATGTCTGTCTTCCAGGACCCTGGCCCAGAGGATGGCGAAGAAGGCCAAGATCCCGGTGGTCGATCTTAAAGACGAGCCCGTCGCCGCGGCAGGGGATGCGCCCGCGACAGGCTTGCCGGACCAGCCAGCTGCTCCGCAGAGCAGCCCCCAGCGCAGCCCCGAGCATAAGTTTTCTGTTCGCTTCTTCGCTTGACGGGCGCGCGTGAGCTTCTTATCTTCATTAACGTTTTGTTTGTTTGTTGGCTTGTACAGAAACGGAGCCGCAGCCTCAGGAGCGGCAAGAGACTGCCCTCGACGAGCGGCGCGTCTCAACCTCCCCGCCAAGGAGGAGCTCCCCGGCGAGGGAGAATACTCCGCCAAGGACGGGTACTCCGCCAAGGACGGGTACTCCGCCAAGGGCGAGCACCCCGCCAAGGGTGAGCACCCCGCCAAGGGAAGGCGCCAGCGGCCCTCCGCCTGCGGAAGCTACTACCACGCCGCCGAGGGAGAACTCCCCGGCAAGGAACCCCGTCGAGGAAGAGGCCCGCGCAGGTAACCCTTGTACTTTTCTTCTCTTGACTTCTTCTTTTTGGATATTTGCTTGACCATTTCTTCTTTCTTTTTCTTGCTTTCAGACTCGTCCGCTCCGGAGCCTATGGAGACGGAGGCCACCACCGAGGAGCCCGCGCGCGGCAACACCGGCGGCGCCGCGGCCACCGAGGAGGCGATCGGCACCGAGGAGCCCGCCGTCGAAGAGGCAACCAGGGATGCCGACGCGGCAGCTGAGGAGGGGACCGGCGGTCGCACTGACGGCCCCGAGGCCGCAGGAGCGTTTGACGCTGCGCCGACCGCCGACCCTGCCGCTGCCGCGGCCGGAACTGTCGCATACTTGGAGGCCGGAAACGGGGTCTTCATCCAACTTCCGTGGGCTTCTTCGTCAAGGGCGCCCGCGGAGGGGGAGGTCTTCGATGGAGAAGTCCTCGCCTCCGCGGGGCTGAAGTTTGTCGACGCGCCCGGCAGCAGCAACGAGCCCGAGGAGGAGCAGCTTCTGCGCCGGCTTCTGGCCCTGTACCGTGCCAGCCAGGCCAAGCTGGAGTCCCGAGAGGCTCTGGCTGCCAAGGCAGACGTCGATTTTGAGAAGCGCGCCGAGGAGCTCCGCGCCGCCAACCAGGCGGCCCTCCGGTCCTTGGCGGAGGAGCGGGAGGAGCTCGCCGAGGCGCACCAGGCGTTCGTCCTCGAAAAGGCCGAGGCAGAGGAGCAGCAACGGCTTGCCGCCGAAGATCTGTCTCGGCGGGAAGGAGAGCTGAGGCAGCGGAAGGTCGACCTCGATAGCCACGAGGACGACCTTGCCGCGCGTGAGCAGTCCATTGGCGGGGCTCTGCAGGAAGCGAGGGACGCCGCTGCAGCTGCAGAGACCGCCAAGAGAGACTTGGAGGCGAGGGTGGCACAGTTGGAGATCAACTTGAAGACGAGCGAGGAGAACGTTGCCGCGCTCACGTTGGAGAGGGAGAAAGACGCCCACAGCCACTCGGAGCTGCAGGTCCGTCTCTCCGACAAGGGCAAGGAGGTCGCCGCCGCCAAGGACTCTGTTGCGGACTTGGAATTGAAGCTGTCCACCCTCACTGCATCGCTCGACAGCGCCAGGAACCGGGAGACAAAGCTGAAGGAGGACCTCTGGGCTGAGAGGGCACTGCTGGACAGCGCCGCCCTCACGCAGAACAACTTCAGGCAGACGGTGGAGCAGTGGACCGAGGAGCTTGTCACCGCCGCCGCTGACATCGACAGAGAGTTGGTGGGGCTGGGGACAGAGCACCTCGGGTACTCCCCCGACGCGAACCTCCCTCACAGCGCCAAACTGAGCTTATTCTTCAGGGGAGTGGCGCCGGCTCTCGAGCAGCTCCGTGAGAGGATCCCCACGCAGCTGGCGAACAAGGCGCGCAGGCTTTGCACAGGAGTTGTGGAGAGAGTGCTGACGAAGATAGTCTACCGCAACCCCGGGATCAATCTTGAGAACGTCCTCAGGACCTTGCCGCCCGACAACGACCAGGAAGCGCTGAAGGCTCTTGTCGCCCCCATCGTGGCCAAGGTGGGCAAGATCAGGAGGGTCGACGGCGACCGCGTGGACTAGACTGTCCTCCTTTCTGCTTCTCTTCTCGCAGCCAATCACGTTATGGATAGTAGTTTGTTAGAACAGCGACAAGTCATCTTGTAATATAACTTTATTTTGGGTAGTTAATGCAGTGTTATTTCCTTTGCTCGACTCCTTTACTTTGTATGCTTTTACACTACGCTTTTAGGGAACTTGTCGGCAAAAGGGGCCCTTGCCGCGAGCGCTGAGTGCGGAACTTCAGCAGCCTGCTGGCAATGCCTCTACCAGCAAGAAACCTTGCCGCAGCTAGTCGCAGCACACTTAGGTTGTTGAGCGAACTCGAAAACGAAGTAAGGGCGCGACACTTGTCGCAGCACAATTAAACCGTTGAGCATGCTCAAAACAAAGTAAGGGCGCGGCTAGCTACACGTAGGTTCCTCCGCGCACAGGTTTTCCATACAGATCGTGGTCGTTCAAGGAAGATAACTTAAAAATTTAAAAATTTGAATGCTCAAACTTTGGCAACTTAGCTTTTGTGTATGGTCTGCTTCCCGGCAAGGCGAGGCTTTCTTGAACGGCACTTGGTCCATACCACTGTCTCCTTCCCCCCCGGCAAACTTGTGCGCGAGGAATCCTTCTTCTGCTTGAGAGAAAATAGATTTGGAGGAAACATAGATACGGAGCCTTGCGGCTCATTATTGCTTACCGGAGGTGTGTGCTGCACGAGGTGTCATATAATACATGCAAGTAAAAGAGAAAAATGCATGAAACGACAAGTTGTGCAAGGCACAAAAGCTTTACTGGTGCACGGGATCTGCGTCCGGCTTTGTACAAAGGTTTACATGCAACAGCGGCAAGACTTGTACAAAAGGTGGTTGCCGGAGTGGATCACGGCAACCGCACCTTATGGGTGAAACTTGCGAAGGTGCTCAATGTTCCAGGAGTTGCTCACCGTTAAGCCCTCTTCGGTTTCAAGGCGGACAGCACCGGGCCTTGTGACTTGTCTCACCCGATAAGGGCCTTCCCACTTCGGCGTCAACTTGTTGGAATTCCTGGCGGACTGAACACGCCGAAGAACAAGGTCGCCTTCCTCGAGACTTCTGGCCTTAACTTTGCGGCTATGGTAGCGGCGCAAAGCTTGCTGGTATCGAGCAGCTCGTACAGCAGCCTAAAGACGGTCCTCCTCGAGGAGCAGTGCATCATCTTGCCGCAGCTGCTCTTCCTCGAGCTCATCATAAGCGAGCACTCGAGGCGACCCGTATACGAGTTCCGTGGGGAGAACTGCCTCTGCTCCATAGACAAGAGCAAAGGGTGTCTGTCCGGTGGCTCGATTTGGTGTCGTTCTGATTGACCAAAGAGCCGCCGGCAACTCTTCAATCCAGTTTCTTCTGCATTTGTGCAGCCTGTCGATAGTTTCTTGTCTTGAGCCCGCGCAGCACTTCAGCGTTTGCCCTCTCTGCTTGACCATTGCTCCTCGGGTGAGCAACAGAAGCGAAGCAGACTTTGGCGCCAAGGTCTTGGACGTATTGCATGAAGGTGCGACCTGTGAATTGTGTGCCGTTGTCGGTGATGATCCTGTTAGGGATTCCGAAACGGCAAACAATTGACCTGAAGAACTTGACTGCTGACTGTGCGGTCACCTTTCTCACTGGTTCCACTTCCGGCCACTTTGTGAATTTGTCGATGGCGACGTACAAGTACTCAAAGCCCCCGACTGCGCGGGGAAAGGGGCCGAGGATGTCGAGCCCCCAGACCGAAAATGGCCAGGACAAAGGGATCGTCTGGAGAGCTTGAGCTGGCTGATGTATTTGCTTGGCATGGAACTGGCACGCTTCACACTTGGTTACTTGTGCAGTTGCATCTTGGAGGGCTTCTGGCCAAAAGAAACCTTGCCGGAACGCTTTGCCGGCAAGTGCTCTTGCGCCAATGTGATGGCCACATATGCCTCCGTGTATCTCTGCCAACAGCTTTTGCCCATCTTCCCGGGAAATGCACTTCAGTCTAACACCATTGAGTCTTCTTCTATACAGTTCATTGCCGACGAACTGGTACATACTTGACTGCCTGGTTATTTTTTCTGCCTCTTCTGGCTCTTCGGGAAGTTCCCCAGTTTGAAGAAAAAGGACAATTTGCTGTGCCCATGCTGGAGCCTGAGGCTCAACAACAAGGACTAAAGGCATCATTGGTGCTGCGGGAACGTCAGCTTCCACGGCAAGAACCTGCGGCTCGGCCGGAGCTGGACGTTCCCCGGCAAGCTTGCCGGGACAAGACTTGTCGGGAACGCCCGCTTCAACTGTACGGAGCCTTGGGTCCGCAGGAGCAGACTGTTCCTCAGCAACTTGGGCGTTGATCTTGGGGACCTTGGCGGCGGCTTCAGGGAGATCCGCCGGCAAGTAGTCACCGGAGACCAACTTTCTCTTCTTGCTTTGCCCAACTAATGGTGTAACGGATGGTTGAGTTAGCTTGAGCACGAAGATCCCCGGTTCCACAGGTAGCTTTAGTGCAGCACACTTTGACAGGCCATCTGCGATGTCATTTTGAGCTCTTGGAACGTGCTCCATCTGTATGCCTTCAAAGTGCTCTTCAAGCTTTCTCACTTCGTCGACGTAAGCTTCCATCAATGGGCTCTGGTAGCTCTTGTTCACTTGTCGGACAACCAACTGCGAATCTCCCCGCACAATCAGCTTCTTGATCCCATGTTCTGCTGCAATTCTGAGGCCGGCAAGCAAACCTTCGTACTCTGCAGTGTTGTTTGTCGCTTGCTCCTTGGGGAAGTGCATTTGGACAACGTACTTGAGGTGTTCTCCGGTGGGTGCGACAAGCAACACACCAGCACCGGCGCCTTGCAGCGAGAACGCTCCATCGAAGTACATTACCCATTCTTTGCTCGCTTCTTTGACGGGGACATTTGTCTCTAGGATCTCTTCGTTCGGCGTTGGTGTCCATTCTGCTATGAACTCTGCCAATGCTCTGCTCTGGATAGTTGAAGTACTTTCAAACTTAAGACCAAAGCTTGACAGCTCTAGTGCCCACTCGACAATCCTGCCCGTTGCTTCTGGATTTTGCAATATCCTCTTCAGCGGAAAGCGAGTGACCACTGTTATCTCATGTGCTTGGAAGTAGTGGCGCATCTTTCTCGAGGCCATGAGGAGGCCGAAAAGCAACTTCTGCACCCCAGAGTATCTTGACCTAGCCCCCTGCAGGAGGGAACTGACAAAATAGATTGGGCGCTGCACCATCTTCTTCCGCACTTCTTCTTGCATCTGCGAAGACTCATCCTTGTCGGGGCCAGAGCTTATCGGGGAAGCCCCCTGCTTGTCGCTGGATGTGCTTGCCAGGGCTGTGAGCTCCTCTTCTGCCTGCCTTTCCGCTACCAACGTAGCACTAACCACTTGATTGGTTGCTGCTAAGTACAGCAGCAACTTCTCTTGTGGCCTAGGTGCGACAAGTATTGGAGTGGAGGATAGGTATCCTTTCAAGTCCTGCAGCGCTGCCTCCGCTTCCGGAGTCCATCTCATTGGACCCGCCTTTTTCAAGATTTTGAAAAATGGCAGGGCGCATTCTGCGGACTTAGAAATGAACCTGCTGAGGGCAGCCACGCAGCCGGCAAGCCTTCGTACATCCTTGACGCGCTTTGGAGCTTCGATCTGCTCGATGGCTTTGATCTTGTCGGGATTGGCTTCAATCCCCCTCTAAGACACAAAGAACCCGAGAAGCTTGCCGGAGGGGACTCCGAACACGCACTTCTCGGGGCTAAGCTTGAGTTGTATCTTGCGCAGATTCGCAAAAGTTTCATCTAGGTCTTGAATCAGGGTATCCTTGTCCTTGCTCTTGACCACTATGTCATCCATGTATGCTTCCACATTCCTGTGTATCTGTGGCTCAAAAGCAGTGTGGACCACCCTTGCAAATGTTGAACCCGCATTCTTCAATCCAAAGGGCATGCGTATGAAGCAGTAAGTGCCACATGGAGTAATGAATGCGGTCTTCTCTTCATCCTCTTCAGCCATGAATATCTGGTGGTACCCGGAGTATGCATCAAGGAATGAAAGCAACTCACACCCAGCCGTGGAGTCAACGATCTGGTCGATGCGCGGCAAGGGAAATGGATCTTTAGGACAAGCTTTATTCACATCAGTGAAGTCTATACAAAGCCTCCACTTCCCATTAGCTTTGCGCACGACAACAGGGTTGGCCAGCCATGTGGGATGAAGTACACCTCTAACAAGGCCTGCCGCTTCCAGCTTCTTGATTTCTTCAGCGATAAACTCTTGGTGCTCCACTGCTTGCTTTCTGACCTTCTGCTTGACGGGCCGCGCGTGAGGACAAACGGCAAGCTTGTGCTCAATTACTTTCCTGGGAACGCCGGGGATGTCAGACGGTTGCCATGCAAACACGTCAACATTCGCCCGCAGGAAAGAAACGAGCGGGCTTTCCTATTTGGGGTCGAGCGTGGCACTGATGGTGAAAGTACCACCAGTGCCGTCCTCCTTGGCGGACACCTTCTTGGTTGCAGGTGGAGCTGCCATTCCTTTCTTGCACTTGCCGGTGGAGCTCGATGGTGCGTCCTCGACGGCAGCGCAGCACTCCGAGGAGGTGTGTTTGCCGGAGTGGGCTCCAGAGCTCTTGCCGGACTTGGTCTTGTTCTTCCCCCCGGGAGCTTCAGCGGCAAGTGTTTTGATATCTGTTGCAGCTGTTGCGTCCCGGTAGATCTTGTCGGCGCAGATAAGCGCGTCCTTCTTGTCGCCGGGGACAGAGATGACGCTTATCGGCCCCGGCATCTTGAGCATGTTGTAGGCATAGTGAGAGGCTGCCATGAACTTGGCGAGCGCCGGACGGCCAAGTATCCCATTGTATGGCAATGGGATATCGGCAACGTCAAAGGTGATCCTCTCAGTCCTGAAGTTCAGCTCTCCGCCAAAGGTTACTAGCAGTGTGATCTTCCCCTTTGGCTTGCTCCTTCCCGGGTTAATTCCTTGGAAAGTTCCAGTTTCCTCGAGCTCGCTGTCGGGGATCTGTAGCTTTCGGACTACAGCAGAGGAGATCAGGTTCAGACCGGCCCCGCCGTCAACCAGCATCTTGGTGACCTTGAGGTTGCGGATGGTTGGTGATACCAACATCGGCAAGCACCCGACCGCAGTTGTGCGGTCAGGGTGATCCTCAATGTCGAAGATGATGGGCGTGCTGGACCACTTTAGGAGTTTGCGCGACTCGACGGGTGGCTCAGCTGCATTAACTTCCCGCACCCATTGTTTGAGTTGGCGGTGGGAAGTATGCAGAGAGGCACCTCCATCGACGCACAGAACTTCTGTGGCCTTCTGGAACTCCTGCTCGCTGTTGTCTCCGTCGTCCATGTCCTCGTCGTCATCTTCGTCTTCGTCCTTGTCGCGGCCGCGGGGAGGTCTATCTCCTTGCCGCTGCTTGGCCTTGCCGCGGCGTCCTCCCCGGCCATTGAATGGTCGCTTCTTTCCGGACACTCCTCCGCCTCCCTGGGCCTTCTCCTTGTCACGTCGCTCATACTCAGCCTTCTGTTGCTCGACGAGGTATTCGACCCTTTCGCAGTTCTGGAGATCGTGGCCCTTGGTACGGTGGATCTTGCAGTACTGCTTGTCGGAGCCGTCCTGCTTGTCGGCGGCCGCTACAGTGGTGGCTTCCTTGCCGGAGCCACCAGCCTAAACTTTCTTGGCGCCTGCCTCCTTGCCGGACTGCTCGACGGCCAGTACTTCCTTGTTCTTCTTCTTCTTATTGTTCCACTCCGGTTTTTCCTTGCCGGGGCGGCATCCTCACTGTCCGTTCCTCCTGCTCCAACATCCTCTTCGGGGAGTCTCCTCCTTCTTCAGCGTGTGCGCACTTGTCGGCCAGGGCATAGAGCTCACTAACGTCTCTTATCTTGCACATCGCCATTTCCTCCCTCATCCGGCGGTTACGCACGTTCTGATGGAACGCGCTAATAACCGCGGCAGGGTGGACGTCCGGGATGTTGTGCTGAACGCGGCTGAATCTCTGGATATACTTTCGCGGGGACTCTCCTTCCTTCTGGGCAATTATATGCAGGTCGCTCTCCTGGCCATGGGGCTTGTGGCCGCCCGTAAAGGCGCCGACAAACTGGTGGCACAGATCTGCCCAAGAAGAGATGGAGTTCTCCGGCAAGTGCATGAGCCAAGATCTGACATTCGGCTTGAGCACGAGCGGGAAGTAGTTCGCCAGTATCTTCTCGTCGCGTCCCCCGGCAGCCTGCACCGCGATGGTGTAGATGCTGAGGAACTCTGAGGGATGGGTCTTGCCGTCGTACTTCTCGGATACGTCGGGCTTGAAGTTCTTCATGCTGGGCCACTGGACCTGCCGCAGCTCACGGGTGTACGCAGGGCAACCTGCCGCGTACGGCAAGTCACCCGGTTCTCCGGGCGCGTGCATGTCGACAGCGGTCCCAGCGCGCTGGTCGGACTGTCGTCGCGCTTCTCTTCGACGCTCGATGCGAGTTCGAGCGTCTTCTCGTCGTCTGTCGTCGAGGACTTGGCGCTGATCTCGGCGAGCTCGTGGATCCGACGACGCCGTGGAGTCGTCGTCGACGTTGATCCGGTGAGTCGGCGACTTTTGCCTTCGAGGCGGGGAGTGCACGGTTGTTGCACCCCCGGCGGTCTTGTCCCCGACGGTCTTGTCTGCATCAGCCCGCGCCTGGCTGACTTGCTGCGGCCGCGACATCGCCGGCTGCTGCGGCGTGTCGTTGTTGGCGAAGGTGATGAGTCTTTGGATGGTGGACCTCCAGTCTTCGGCCTTGTCTGCCGCTGGAGGGAAATCGAGGAGTAGCTGAGCTCTAGCTAGAGCTTCTGCCGGAGTGGAGGGGAGCGGTGGCGAGCGGTGCGAGGAGCGAGATATGCTCGGACTTCTAACAGCGTTAGAAGGAGCAGGGTCTCGTCCCGGCGACCGCGCCTTGCTCGTGCCAGCACGTTGGCCTTGAGCGTCCCGCGACCCGCCAAATTATCCTTGACCCAGCAAGCGGATGGTACCCTGCGTACCACGCCGCTGCCGTTCCGGCACCTCCTGAGAGGGCGCGGTGCGTGCACGGATGCCGAGGTCTTGGAGTGCGCTCGGTCGTCCGTCTTGTCCTTGGATTTGGCGGCGCCGTGAGTTTCCTCGTCGGCGTCCGTCCTTCCGCCAGCGTCTACCCCACCAACCGTTGGTTCTGGTGGTGGTGGGATCGACGCGGACGGACCTCCTACTTCCGAAGCTTTCTTCTTCGGCGGCATGTCGATGAAGTTAACGAAGTTGATGAAGTTGCTGAAGGTTTCGCCCGCGTGAACGCCGGATCAGGTTCGCACAACCTCGACGCGCCCCTACCTCGCGCGCCAAAGATGTTGGGGAAACTGATCGCCCACGAACACCTATGGGACCGGAGCCCCTTTTCGGTACGGCAAGGGAGCGGAGGGAGCACGAAGAGCATGTCGAGGCGAGCACGCGGGCAGTTTACCCAGGTTCGGGCCGCACGGATGCGTAAAACCCTACTCCTGCCTTGGTTGTATTGTGTTCTTGGCTCTGGAGCACGAAGAGCTACAGTGCTGGTTGCTAGCTACACCGAGCGTGAGAGTGATCAAGGATCGGAACCCCCTCCACGTTGCACATGGGCCTCCTTTTATAGGTCGAAGGGGTCACCGACAGGTGGCAACGTAGATGAGGGTAAAAGTGTAAAAATGGTGGTAGTTGGAACAGTGTATGTACAGTGGTCTATACCTAACCCTGACGGCAGGGGACAAGGGCATTGAATACCCGTCACCGTCGCCCCCAAACAGTGCAAAAAGTGTCCGTTAGAGCGTCTCCGTTCGCCACGAGGGTGGCCTCGTCATCGTGGCTCGCCACGGTGTACCCCAGGCTGCACAGCCTTCCGCCACGTGCACCTGGAAGGGCCCCAGGGCGACGCGTGGACGGATGAGCTGGAGCACGGGCACGTAGTGGGAGCTCGCCGCGACAAGCACCTTGCCGCGGTCGCTACCTTGCCGCGCCCAGAAGCTTGTCGCTCTCCGGGCCTTGCCGGGGCGCGCGATGCGCCACGGCAAGGCTCCTGAAATGCCATGTTTTGGCCTTCCTGGCAAGCTCCCACTTGCCAGGGTCTTGTGCTAAAGGGGTGGTCTTGAGCCTGGTACGGCCTTCCCGGCAAGCTCCTCTTGCCGGGGCCTTGTTTCTTTAACTTGAATACTTTGTTCTTGAATGGCTCTAAAGGATCCAGAGCGGGCCTTGGCGGGCGCGTGGCGAGCCCGACCACGGGACGCTGCTACTGCCCATGCACAAGTCGGGATACTAAGGTACCCCTACTTTAGTACACCGACAAAAGGCTTCAATTAATCACAGGCACAACAAAATTGCAATGCTCATGAATGAGGACCAAGTGGAAATTACTGATCATGAAGGGAAGGCTGCAATTCTTTGGGAAGCTTTCAAGAAGAGAATGGGACAATCAAATGGCCATACAATGCACTTCAATTTAAAGGACCTGTATGATAATAGAGTGGATCCACAAATATCCCAAGACCTTGAGAGACCTTTCTCTCAGGAATAAATTGAAGAGGTAGTTAAAAACTTACCCAGAGACAAATCTCCAGGCCCTGATGGATTTAATAATGAGTTCCTCAAAGCTGGGACATTATCAAGGTGGATGTTACTGAACTTATCATGGCTTTTCATGCTGGTAATGTGAATTTGGAAAGCA
Source organism: Secale cereale (assembly GCA_902687465.1). Classification (NCBI taxonomy): domain Eukaryota; kingdom Viridiplantae; phylum Streptophyta; class Magnoliopsida; order Poales; family Poaceae; genus Secale; species Secale cereale. The sequence goes on from LR738712.1 coordinate 92,105,872, forward strand.
TTAATACTTCATATATCACACTCATTCCTAAAAAGGAGGTACATATATCCCCTAATGACTTTAGACCAATTTCACTGCTTAATGGGGTGCTCAAAATCATTACTAAACTGCTGGCAAACAGATTGCAAAAATTCATTCTCAAGCTTGTTCATATCAACCAGTATGGATTCTTAAAGAACAGGGTAATTCAAGACTGTCTGGGATGGGCCTATGAATATATACATCAATGCCATAAGTCAAAAGAAGAATTGCTTGTTATCAAACGAGATTTTCAAAAAGGCTTTTGACACTATTGAGCATCAGGCTATAATTGATATCTTAAGGGCTAAGGGTTTTGGTGAGAGATGGATAACCTGGATACACATGCTACTCCATTTTGCATCCTCTGCTGTAATGTTAAATGGGGTGCCAGGGAAAAAGTTTTACTGTAAAAGAGGAGTAAAGCAGGGAGATCCCCTTTCACCTCTTTTATTCATATTGGCTGCTGATCTGCTTCAATCAATTTTAAATAAAGCCATGACTAGGGATCTAATAACACCCCCACTACAAGTGACCTCATGCCCTGACTTCCCTATTGTATAGTATGCAGATGATACTCTTGTCATTTTGCAAGCAAGTGCTAAACAGCTTGTATGCCTCAAAGCTCTACTCAACACATTTGCAGATGCCACAGGCCTTAGAGTTAACTATGGGAAATCAATCATGGTGCCACTAAACATTGTAGAAGACAGAGTAGAAATTTTCACTAACACTTTGCAATGTACCAGAGGGCAATTTCCATTCACTTATCTAGGGGTACCTTTGGTCATTTATAAGCCAACTGTAGAGCAGTGTTTACCCATAGTGAATAGAATTGCTAAGAGGATTACTGGCATTTCTACTTTCATGACTCATGCAGGGAAGATTTTGTTGGTCAAATCTGTGCTCGCTTCCTTAGCAGTTTACTTCATGTGTTGCCTGGATATTCCCATTACTATTAAACACCAGATCATCAAATACTTAAGGCACTGTCTATGAAGGAGCCCTGATTTGGAAGATAGGAGGCCAGCCCTGGTGGCTTGGCACACAGTCTGCAGACCTAAAAGTCAGGGTGGCTTGGGAGTTCTGGATATATTCACACAAAACAAAACTCTGCTCATGAAAAACCTTCACAAGTTTTATAATAGACATGACATCCCTTGGGTCAATCTAATTTGGGAAACATACTACAGCAATGGGCAACTTCCAGGAGATCAAAAAGTGGGCTCCTTTTGGTGGAAATCCAATCTTGCACTCATTGATCAGTTCAAAGCTATAGCAAGATGCAATGTGGGAGATGGTAAATCTGTTCTGTTCCGGGAGGATATGTGGGATCAATTCATTCTCAAGCACAAGTTTGATCATCTATATTCCTTTGTTAGAAATCCACAGACAAGTGTCCAACAAGTGATCAATACTGAATATCTCCGAGACTTATTACATCTGCCACTAACTGCACATGCATATGAGGAGTTCCTTCAAATGGAGGACATGTGCATTTCCATGAGACAATCAGAATATTTGGATACTTGGAGTTACATATGGGGCAATGAATTCTACTCTTCAATTAAAGCCTATAATGTGCTAATTGGGCACAAACAAACCCCACCACATTTTTCATGGATTTGGAAAAGCTCCTGTCAACCCAAGCATAAAGTTTTTTTCTGGATGCTCCTGCATGACAGAGTAAACACAAGGAATCTCCTAAGGAGGAAAAACTTTGAATTGGAAGTTTACAACTGTGCAGTGAGGGACTGTCCTCAAGAGGAAATTCTTCACCATCTATTTTGGGGTTGTCCCTTTGCCACCAGATGCTGGGACTTTATTTGTCCTTCAAGAGCTCCAAACATGTCAGTTCTGGAGGCTTTTCAAGACCTCAAAGACAAACTCAGATACCCTTTCTTTATGGAGATTATCATCTTGGGATCATGGGCCATCTGGATATCTAGAAACAACAAAATCTTTGATGGTATAACTCCTTCTTTTCAAGGCTAGAAACACATTTTTACTGAGAAACTAAAGCTTCTGAAATTCAGGTTCAAGAAGAAATATGAAGTGCAATTCTCTGCTTGGCTGGATTCCTTGTTGTAATATGTCTAGTTCTCCTTGCTTTCCTGTTTTGTTTTTAGTTAGTTAGTTTTTTTTAGTTTTTTAGTTTTTGTTAGTTGTTGTATAGCTTTATAGCTTTTTGGTAGTTTCTTTCCTTTACTTGTTCTTTTAGTTGGGCTTAGCTCAAGCCAAACAGACTTCTGTTTTCCCTTTCTTATCAATAAAAGTTGCAGTGGGGTTTTTACCCTACTGTTTATAGTCAAAAAAAATCTTGTCATGAAAGTTCAATTCTCCGGCCTTCCTAGTGAAGATGCCGCTACCCATCTAAAGAACTTTGTTGATTTGTGTGATATGCAAAAGAAAAGGGATACGGATAACGATATTGTTAAATTGAAGTTATTTCCGTTTTCACTTAAAGATCGTGCTAAAACTTGGTTTTCCTCTTTGCCTAGAAATAGTATTGATTCGTGGAATAAGTGCAAAGATGCTTTTATCTCTAAGTGTTTCCCTCCTGCTAAGATCATCTCTCTTAGAATAGATATTATGAATTTTAAGCAACTAGATCATGAGCATGTTGCAAAAGCTTGGGAGAGAATGAAATTAATGATACGTAATTGCCCTATACATGGTTTGAATCTATGGATTATTATTCAGAATTTTTATGCTGGCTTGAATTTTGCTTCTAGAAATCTTTTAGATTCGGCCGCCGGAGGCACTTTCATGGAAACTACCTTAGGAGAAGCTACTAAACTCCTAGATAATATTATGGTTAATTATTCTCAATGGCACACCGAAAGATCTACTAGTAAAAAAGTGCATGTTATCGAAGAAATTAGTGTGTTGAGTGGAAAGATGGATGAACTTATGAAATTATTTGCTGCTAAGAGTGCTTCTTCTTATATTAATAATATGCCTTTGTCCACTTTGATGGAGAATAATAATGAATCTTTGGATGTGAATTTTGTTGGTAGGAATAATTTTGGTAACAATGCTTATAGAGGTAGTTTTAATCCTAGGCCTTTTCCTAGTAATTCCTCTAATAATTATGGTAATTCTTACAACAACTCTTATGGAAAGATGCCTTCTGAATTTGAAACTAGTGTTAAGGAGTTTATGATCTCGCAAAAGAATTTCAATGCTTTGCTTGAAGAGAAATTGCTTAAGGTTGATGAATTAGCTAGAAGTGTGGATAGAATTACTCTTGATGTTGATTCTTTGAAACTTAGATCTATCCCACCTAAGCATAATATCGATGAGTCTCTCAAAGCCATGAGAATTTCCATTGATGAATGCTTAGAAAGAACCGCTAGAATGCATGCTAAAAGAGAGGATTATATTAAATCGTGTTCTTCTAGTTATCATGAAAATAAAGATGAAGATCTGAAAGTTATTGATGTGTCTCCTATTAGATCCTTGTTTTCTAGTATAAATCTTGATGAAGATAGGATTGGAGATGATTCTGCTTTAAGGTGTCCCAATGATTCGGAGTTTTTTGATCTTGATGCTAAAATTGCTAAAAGTGGGAGTGAAGAGATTAAAACTTTGCATAGTGATGAACCCACTACTTTGGATTTCAAGGGATTCAATTATGACAATTTATCTTTGATTGAATGTATTTCCTTGTTGCAATCCGTGCTAAATTCTCCGCATGCTTATAGTCAAAATAAGGTCTTCACCAAACACATAGTTCATGCTTTGATGCAATCTTATGAAGAAAAACTTAGGTTATAATTTTCTATCCCTAGAAAGCTTTATGATGAATGGGAACTTACTATCAAAATAAAAATAAAAGATCATGAATGCTATGCTTTGTGTGATTTGGGTGCAAGTGCCTCCACTATTCCAAAAACTTTGTGTGATTTGCTAGGGTTCCATGAGCTTGATGATTGTTCTTTAAATTTGCATCTTGCGGATTCCACTATTAAGAAACGTATGGGAAGAATTAATGATGTTCTTATTGTTGCCAATAGGAATTATGTGCCCGTAGATTTCATTGTTCTTTATATAGATTGCAATCCTTCATGTCCTATTATTCTTGGTAGACCTTTCCTTAGAACGATTGGTGCAATTATTGATATGAAGGAAGGAAATATTAGATTCCAATTTCCGTTAAGGAAAGGCATGGAACACTTTCCTAGTAATAAAATCAAATTACCATATGAATCTATTATGAGAGCCACTTATGGATTGCCTTTCAAAGATGTCAATACCTAGTTTTATCTTGTATCGTGCCTACCTAGGGGCGTAAAACGATGGCGCTTGTTGGGAGGCAACCAAATTTTTATTTTTTTTGCTGATGTTAGGGAATAAATTTTGCATCTAGCCTCTGATTAGATGTGGTTTCATGTTTTGTTTAGTGTTTGTGCCAAGTAGAACCTTCGGGAAGACTTTTGTGAAGATTATGTGATCTTGCTGTGAAAAACAGAATCGTTAGCGCTTGCTAAAGTGGTCTTCCGATTTTACTGGAGCTTGATTTTTAGTTGATTCTTTTTGCAGATGATTGGTATACAAATTCCGAAAATTTACCAATTTAGTTTGAATTTTTTGGAGTTCCAGAACTAGGCGAAACCTGCAGATTACTACAGACTGTTCGATTTTTGATAGATTCTGTTTTTCGTGTGTTGTTTGCTTATTCCGATGCATCTATGAGTAGTATTGGAGGATATGAACCATACAGAAGTTGGAATACAGTAGGATTAACACCAATATAAACAAAGAATGAATTCATTGCTGCACTTTTGAGTAGTGGTTTTCTTTCTTATACTAACGGAGTTCACGAGAATTTTTGTCTATGTTGTGTGTTGTGAAGTTTTGAAGTTTTGAGTATTGCTTTGATGGACTATGGAAAAAGGAGTAGCAAAGGCCTAAGCTTGGGTATGCCCATGGCACCCCCAGTAAATTCAAGATAATCAAAAGCCTAAGCTTGGGGATGCCCCGGGATGGCATCCCCTCTTTCGTCTTCATCCATCGGTAACTATACTTGGAGCTATATTTTTATTCGCAACATGATATGTGTTTTGCTTGGAGCATGTTGTATAATTTGAGTCTTTTCTTGTTAGTTTTCTACAATCATCCTTGCTGGACACACCTATTTGAGATAGTTAAATATGGCCTAGAAATTGTTAGAACACTCTATGTGCTTCACTTATATCTTTTGAGTTGAATAGTTTTTGCTCTAGTGCTTCACTTATATCTTTTAGAGCACGGTGGTGGTAATATTTTGTAGAAATTGTTGAACTCTCATGCTTCACTTATATCCTTCTGAGAGTCTATTAAAACAGCATGGTAATGTGTTTAGGCTAAAGAAACTAGTCTTCACATGATAAACATCCAATGTCAATGTAGTAAAAATTCTCACACTAAGTGCATTGAATAGAATGAGATGTTGGATGCTTGATAATTGTTTTGAGACATGAGGATAGTGATATTAGAGTCATGCTAGTGGAGTTATTATGAAATTAAGAAATACTTATGTTAAGGTTAGTGATTCCCGTATCATGCACGTATGGTGGACCGCTATGTGACGAAGTTAGAGCATGAGGTATTTGTCGAGTGCCAAGCTTTGTGTGGAGGTCGGGGGCGCGCGATGGTAAACTCCTACCAACCTCCCCCTAGGAGCATGCGTTGATTGCTTTGTTTTGATGACTCGTAGATTTTTGCAATAAGTATATGAGTTCTTATGACTAATGTTGAGTCCATGGATTATACGCACTCTCACCCTTCCACCATTGCTAGCCTCTCTTGTACGGCACAACTTTCACCGGTGCTATAAACCCACTATATATCCTTCCTCAAAACAGCCGCCATATTGTTCCTCAAAACAGCCACCATACCTACCTATCATGGCATTTCCATAGCCATTCCGAGATATATTGCCATGCAACTTTCCACCGTCCCGTTCATATGACACGCATCATATCACTACAAGAAATATGTCAACTTATGACCTTTTGTTAGTGACCCTGGAAGAATTGGTCATAGATCTATGACCATTTCAGACCAATTGGTCAAAAGCTGTTCGGGGGGCTCCAAACCCTAAACTATAACGACCATTTTGGTCAGAAAGGTCATAATTTCCTTACACGAAATGGTCACAAAGCAGATAGCACTGGTTCGCTGCCTTATTTCTAGCTGTTCATGACCAATATAGATGGTCATAACCTTGAAAATTGTGGTGGGTTGCTACGACTAGGCGCCACCTCATCAGTTTTGCCTATGTGTCATGTCCATGTGGCAGTTTTTGCCCTAGGTTGTGAAGCAACCTATATTTCTGTCATTCCCAAAATTCCCCAAAAAATCTCATAAATTCTTTGGGTCATATCTTCGTCAAATATGTAAAAAACCTTCCTTGCCTAGTTCAAAAATAATTCAAAAATATTCATTTTCCTATTATGTTCAAAAAAACACTTTGTGAAGGAAGTACCACTTTGGCATGTCCAAATGGTATCCATTTTCTACAGTGCTTTCCTATGCCCAAATAACTATCCTCCACCAAATGCCAGCTCAATCCATTCATTATTTTGAGCCCATCTTCAACATTCGTATTTATGTCCAGTGTGGTACTTTGCAAAGCAAGTACCACCTAGACTCCCCCTTTTGAGCTGAATATTTGTGAAGATGGTCTTCTTAGTAACTGATCAACCTCAACCAAAACTCACGCCCATTAGCCATGTGCATTTTCCGTACCGCTAATCAAACACTTGGCTGCTAATTCATGTTTGAGCATCGATCGGTCTCCTCGTGAGAATCTTATGTTGTAATTTTCTTCCTAGCACCTACCTGGGGAGTGGCCAACCCACTAGACATGCCTAGGCCGCCCAGAACACATGGCAACACCACAGTCACGCGGTGACCACGCAGCGGGCATGCGAGTTTACGCGCTCTAGAGTTGGGGCCCTCGACCACCGCCCAAACCTCGACGTATCGCCACCAAACCATGTATTTATGATTAAATAGGTACTTATGTACCTAGGAATGATTTTTGGAAAAAATAAATAGCAAACTATGAGGCAGCCGCAGTTCAAATTTGACCCGCTTCCAACTGAATCGGCGGAAATTTGTCTTTTTCACGAGAGGTGGATCAAAACTTTTTACAGCCAACCATTTTGTCAATTGTGCATTAAATATGTCCTAGTATTTTAGAAAATTGATTTGGTCCAATTTTGCAACAATTATTTGGGAGGTCCTTCACAAAAAAACCTCCTTTTGGGCACTCCAAAAATGGAAAATGAATTTTTCGTCCAAAGAAAATGAAAACTTCCTTAGGCTACATTGTTTGCCATTCCAAGATGCACCCTTGTGCACAATATGAGATCATTAGAAAAAACTATGCCATGAATGTGGCCATAGGATTGATCATTTGGCTTGAAAGCCATGAATCTTCACGCATGATAGCTCATTTCTGAAAACACTTTTTTAATAGAATTGCCGTATTAAAAGTTTATTATTTTTCCTGGTAACTTGGTCATATATAATGACACAATGCGAAGGTGTTCCAATTTTTTGATTTTTTTTTTTGAATTTTTTATGCCCGTTTCAAAATGCGGTCAAAACTGCGGGAATGACCGTTCCTAGCTAGTGGTTGAATCTTGGAATTTTTTTGGTGTTTCTCTGATTAAATAGATACTTATGTACCTACAAATGATTTTTGGAAAAAATAAAAAGCAAACTACGAGGTAGCTACAGTTCAAATTTGACCCGCTTCCACCTGAATCGGCGGAAATTTGTCTTTTTCACGAGAGGTGGATCAAAACTTTTTACACCCAACCATTTTGTCAATTGTGCATTAAATATGGCCTAGTATTTTATAAAAATGATTTGGTCCAATTTTGCAACAATTATTTGGGAGGTCCTTCACAAAAAAACCTCCTTTTGGGCATTCGAAAAATGGAAAATGAATTTTTCGTCCAAAGAAAATGAAAACTTCCTTAAGCAATATTGTTTGCCATTCCAAGATGCACCCTTGTGCACAATATGAGATCATTTGAACAAACTATGCTATGAATGTGGCCATAGGATTGATCATTTGGCTTGAAAGCCATGAATCTTCACGCATGGTAGCTCATTTCTGAGAACAATTTTTTAAAAGAATTGCCGTATTACAAGTTTATTATTTTTCCTGGTAACTTGGTCATATATAATGACACAATGCGAAGGTTTTCCAATTTTTTGATTTTTTTTGAATTTTTTATGCCCGTTTCAAAATGCGGTCAAAACGACATGAATGAATCTTGGAAAACTTTTGGTGTTTCTCTGATTAAATAGATACTTACGTACCTAGAAATGATTTTTGGAAAAAATAAAGAGCAAACTATAAGGCAGGCGCAAAACGATAGGTCCTTCACAAAAAAACTTATTTTGGGCATTCAAAAAATGGAAAATTATTTTTTCATGCAAAAGAAATAAAACTATATTTGTCAATATTGTTTGCCAATCTAAGATCTAAACTTCTGCAAAATATGACATTATTTGAACGGATATTTGATAGGTGTTTCACAAAAAAACTCATTTTGAGCATTGAAAAATGGAATGAAAAAGTTGTGTGTAATCAATCATGACCAATTTATATGGTCAAAAGGTCTTCAGATTGTTTGGTGCGTTCTGATTGGTCCAGAGGCATATCACGCGGATCATGTATCAACCACCGTCGGATGCTTCTAGATCCAACGGCAGCCCTCACCTCCTCACCCTCTCACCCAAACCCTAACTCAGATCCACTGAACGCACCAACACACACTCTCTCTCGCTCGATCCCACCCAAACCCTCGTCGCCTCCTCTCTCCCCCCGAACCCCTCTCTCCCTCACCGCCGCCACCACCCACGCCGCCACCGCCACCCACGCCGCCCGGTTCCGGCGAGCTCCGGCTGCGCGCAGCACGCCGGCGAGATCCCCTTGGTCCGCGTCTGCCTTACCTTCGTGCAGATCCGCGGCTCCCCCACTGGCTAGGGTTTTGTATCCCCTTTTGTTCGCCGGGATCCGCCACGGCAAGCCACGGAGAGGCCATAGGTGACCTGATCCAGCACTGGTAAGCCCCTCCCCCTCCTTCTTCGCCCACCATCTCCTCCTCACCTCACCTCACCTCATCTTCTCTTCCTTCTCTGCAGGTTGCCATGGGCGTGCCGGCGATGACGGCATGAGGGGCGCACCTCCGTGGGGCGGGACGCCGCCATGGAGATGGATTCCCTTGTCTCCCACCACGCAGCGGACCCATGGAGCCTCCCAGCGCCCCAAACCCTAGCGGGGAGAGAGGAGCTGCTCCTAGTACAACACGCCATGGAAGGTTCTTTTTTTGTTGTTTCTCTTCCCGATCTAAACATGTGGAAGGCCCTTTTCCTCACCATGATTTATTCATCTCCCCTTCCTCTGTTTTGTGCAGGTTGCTCTAATGGCGAAGCTTCTGCTGCAGGACGCCCTCCACCTCTCCCCTGCATCCATCTCCCACCCCCATACATGGTGAGCTACAACCTCTCTTTCTAGCCCTTGCAAATCTGATCTGAAGTGGACACTACATAACAGCAAGTATTGGTTCAGGTTTTGTGTGAAATTTGATTGTCATTGTGGTTTTTGATGCTTGCTTCAGAAAAATAAAATCATGGATAGTTAGAAGATGGAAACAGTGAGCTTCCTTTCAAGTTAGTAATACTAAAAATCATTTGGCTTATCAATTTTTCATGTCTTGTGTTAAATCCACTCCATTGCAATCTGGCTATGTATGGATGGTTTGGTACAGTTTGCCATGGACGAGTATACGTAGTTACGTACACATGAGCTCTGAAGTTTTAGTTCTTCTTGTATTGCTGCACTTAGTCTAGAGATACACCAACATTAGTTAGGTCCATGGATGGATGGATCAACACATACAATTGTTGGTTGTTTGGATCTAGTGGGAAGGTGCGGAGGCGGACGACGGCCGGACTCCCTGTTAGAGACACCTTTGCCTCTTCGTCGAGCAGGTCGACAGCTTTGAATCTCTCAAGCGACGAGTTTTAAGGAATAACAACCTTTGCCTCTCACATCTTATATCAGTATTCTGAAAAATAAAACACCGAAGTACCATCTCACTATGTAATTGTAATGCTTTTAGATTTGGGAGTATAGTTTGTCCATCTCACTATATAATTGTTGATGTATTTTTTCCAGAGCTTGAAGTATTCCGCCTCACTATGGAGTGTGGAGCTTGGACTACTTTGCCTTGCACCCAGATATTAGTGCATGGCTAGCTGCCGCTCTATGTTTGCTTACTAATCAAACCATCAATCTTTTGAGACTTGGATAGTTGTCTGTTTATTTTTATGGAGGATAGCTGGCAGTTTGAGGAGCTTGCTTTCCTAGATCCTACACCCCTCTCTTCTTTAGAAGTTACTTTTTTATATGTTTCCCTGGATAGGTGCCTCGAGGTTAGGAGGGGCTTGGCTGGTCATTTTTTGCCTTTTCCAATAAATCAGTGGCATCTGCAAGGCTATAATTCTTTGGTAGCATCAGTGAAAATTAATTAAATGTGTTCTCTCAGATGGAAGATTAGTTGACCAGTAATGCAATCTATAATCCTTCATATATAATGATGTTGTCTATGCGTGCTGCTGCTTCATACATGTTTAATCGAATCTATCAAGCAGTTGTTGTCATGTCATGCTTGTTGTATTAATAGCCAATTTAGTCGCGTATTGCGAGTTCAAGTTGTTTAGTATATATCATGTTCTGTTTTGCTACTGAACACTTTCCAACTGAAATGCTGAATTGCCTTGTACACATAGTGTTTTGTAATCTATGGGAAAGTCGTTAATAGTCAGCTGACCTTATGAACTGTATAAGCTATGTTTGATGCTGCCTACAGGTTCTTATTCTTCTTCTTTTTTGCATAGGTGAAGTATGAAATGCGAAGCCGTGAAGCCTATCAGCAAGAGTAGCATATTATGTATTGTAATATCAGCCAGAGTGTAACATTAGTGAGAGTAGCATGTTATGTATTTTAATATTTAGTGTTGTTTTGGATGAATTTCATTTTCCCTATAGTCTATTTGAAATACTGATTGTGTATATAATTTCAATACTATGAAATGGAAACCTGACCAGGGGGTCCCACTTATGAAAATTGTTTGACAAATTTTGAAATTTCTGACGTGTGGGTCCAATTGTGATATCAGCATGACAAGTGGGACCAATCTGACCAGTGGGACCAGCACAAAAATAATATGGCTGAAAATATAAAATTAATAGTAATGGCCCGGAAAATAAAAATGTTGAATTGTTGGGCCTGGCCCATGTGGCTGTCCAGAATTAATAGGGAAAAATATATAAAAGGCCAAATTATTGGGCTCGGCCCATGTAAAACACCGAGTTGGACCGGGCTGAATCTTGTGCCACATCAGCTTGCCACGCTGGATGCCTACGTGGCCTGGGGAGGCTGCTAGTGACCAAAACACGACAGTAGACATATTTTGGTCATAAACGTATATGACCTTCTCACAGAGAAGGTCGCTATAGTCAGTTTATGACGGCCAACTTTTGACCTTATGTTTTTGGTCACAAAAAGGTCACAAATGGAAATTTGTGACCATACAGTGACCAATAGTGGTGGTCACAAGTTGACATATTTCTTGTAGTGTATTGTCATATTCCCATGCATGATCATGTAGTTGACATCGTAGTTGTGGCAAAGCCACCATGCATATTTTTTCATATATGTCACTCTTAATTAATTGCATATCCCGGTACACCGCCGGAGGCATTCATGTAGAGTCATACTTGTTCTAGTATCGAGTTGTAATTTCGAGTTGTAATAAAAAGTGTGATGATCATCATTATTAGACCATTGTCCGATCTAAGAAAAGGCCAATAAAAAAAGGGAGATGGCCCAAAAAAATAGAGAGGGGCTAATAAAAAAGGAGAAAGCCCTCCAAAAAAATGAGAGAAAAGAGAGAAGGGACAATTGCTACTATCTTTTTTCCACACTTGTGCTTCAAAGTAGCACCATGTTCTTCATTGTAGAGAGTCTCCTGCTTAGTCACTTTCATATACTAGTGGGAATTTTGATTATAGAACTTGGCTTGTATATTCCAACGATGGGCTTCCTCAAATATCCTAGGTCTTCGTGAGCAAGCAAGTTGGATGCACACCCACTAGTTTCTTTTCTTGAGCTTTCATTCATAGTTAGCTCTAGTGCATCCGTTGCATGGAAATCCCTACTCACTCACATTGATATCTATTGATGGGCATCTCCATAGCCCGTTGATACGCCTAGTCGATGTGAGACTATCTCCCTCCTTTTTGTCTTCTCCACAACCACCTCTATTCCACCCATAGTGTTATATCCAAGGCTCATGCTCATCTATTGCGTGAAAATTGAAAGGTTTGAAAAGATAGATTATGAAAAGAAGTGCTTGGCTGAAATTGAGGTTGTGCATGATATGAATATTTTGTGTGATGAAGAGGGAGCATAGCCAGACTATGTGATTTTGTAGGGATAACTTTCTTTAGCCATAGTATTTTGAGAAGACATGATTGCTTTGTTAGTATGCTTGAAGTATTGTTATTTCTTATGTCAATATTGACTTTTATCTTGAATCTTTCATATCTGAACATTCATGCCACAATTAAGAGAATTACATTGAAAAACTATATTGGTTATCATTCCACATCAAAAATTCTTTCTTTATCATTTACCTACTCGAGGACGAGCAGGAATTAAGCTTGGGGATGCTTGATACGTCTCCAACGTATCTATAATTTTTGATTGGTCCATGCTATTATTTCTGAAGTCTTGGATGTATAATGGGCTTTATCATTCACTTTATATCATTTTTGGGACTAACCTACTAACCCAAAGGCCCAGTCCAGATTGTTGTTTTTTTTCCTGTTTCAGGCTTTTGCAGAAAAAGAATATCAAACTTAGTCCAAACGGAATGAAACCTTCGCGAGAGATATTTTTGGAGAAAATCACGCACGCGGAGCTTGAGAACCACGTCAGGGGATCAAGAGGTGGCCCACGAGGGTGGGGGCGTGCCCCTCTTCCCAGGGCGCGCCCCCTTCCTCGTGGCCCCCTCGAGCGTCCCCCGATGCCCTCCTTCTTCCTATATAAGTCTACGTACCCCAAAACCTCCGTGAACAGAGAGAAAACCCTAATTCCACCGCCGTACCTTTTGTTCCCGTGAAGATCCCATCTTGGAGCCAATTCCGGAGCTCCACCGGAGGGGGATCCATCACGGAGTTCTTCATCATCATCATCATCGCCTTCACCATGAGTTGTGAGTTGTTTACCACGGACCTTCGGGTCCATAGCTAGTATCTAGATGGCTTCTTCTCTCTCTCTGGATCTCAATACAAAGTTCTCCTCGGTCTTCGAGGAGATCTATTCGATGTAATCTCTTTTTGCGGTGTGTTTGTCGGGATCTGATGAATTGTGAGTTTATGATCAAGGTTATCTATGAAAGATATTTGGTTCTTCTCTGAACTTTTTATGTGTGCTCATAATATCCTTCCAAGTCTCTTCGAATTATTGGTTTGGTTTGGCCTACTAGATCTATAGTTCTTGCCATGGTTGAAGTGCTTGGCTTTGGGTTCAATCTTGCGGTGTCCTTTCCAAGTGGTAGTAGGGGCAGCAAGGCACGTATTGTACTGTTGCCATCGAGGATAAAAAGATGGGGTTTATATCATATTGCTTGAGTTTATCCCTCTACATCATGTCATCTTGCTTAAGGCGTTACTCTGTTCTTATGAACTCAATACACTAGATGCATGCTGGATAGGGGTCGATGTGTGGAGTAATAGTAGTAGATGCAGAATCGTTTCGGTCTACTTGTCTCGGACATGATGCTTATATACAATGATCACGCCTAGATAGTCTCATAATTATTCGCTTTTCTATCAATTGCTCAACAGTAATTTGTTTACCCGCCGTAGAATATCGCTATCACGAGAGAAGCCACTAGAGAAAACTAGGGACCCCGGGTCTATTCTCAACATATCAATCTACATCTACTTTACTTCTATTGCTTTTATTTGTTGTTCTTATAAACAAAAAATACCAAAAATATAAACTATCATCTCTATTAGATCACACTTTCGTAAGTGACCGTAAAGGACTTCAGGAACGCCGGCTCGTCGCAATGCGACACGCCGCGGATGCGCTTGTGAGAGCCGTCGCGTGCCCATGAGAGCTTGTTCGAGGGCTCCGCGGCTCGCCGGGACATCTCTGCTGCGGCTACGGCTTCACGACGGGACCTCTCTAGTGCTTCCGCGGCCTTGGTCTTTGCTGCCTTGTTATATGTCCACCCTAAACACCTCCTACGGGTCATGGCGGAACGACTTGACAGAGAAAACGAGTTTTGTGGGTGATGAGGAGAGGAACTGTGAAGTAATTTCTGAGTGGGTAGTTTTTATAGCCCAGTGCTAAGTGTAAGCACATATTAGTTTGATAGGTGTGAACAGATTTGCAATTACTTATTGCATTGTAATCAGCAATGTGACTGGGAAAGCTAGCGCCCCGTTTTGTAGGACCCTATAAGGTTATGGAACGCATGGGAGAGGTTGCCTGTAAGTTGGAATTGCCCGAAGGATTGTCAGGAGTTCACGACGTATTCCATGTTTCCTAGTTGAAGAAGTGCCATGCGGAGATGGCCGATATACCGCTTAGAGACACAATATCCCTGGAAGCAATTCAGTTGGACAGTGATCTGACCTACGAGGAGAAACCTGTTAAGATCCTTGAGTTCTCGAGCAGAGTTTCCCGTAGCAAGGTTATCAAGTTTTGCAAAGTTCAGTGGAGTCACCACACCGAGGAAGAAGCCACCAGGGAACGAGAAGATGATCTACGCAAGGACAACCCTCACCTATTTTCTAGCCAACCCGAATCTCGAGGGCGAGATTCATCTTAAGGGGGGTAGGTTTGTAACATCCCAAATTTTCAATTTGGAATGTTATACATTAGATCATCATGCATATCATATTTTCTTGCTTTTGGTGAACCAAGAAAATCCTAAGCAACTCAAGGACCCTTAGAGAGAGTTGAGGATTTCAATATTTTCATATTTCAGGTTTCTTAAATTTTGAAAATAGGATCATTTGATTTTATTTATTTTATCTTCAAGTATTTCTATCATAAAAATACGAGAGAGGGAGTCAAATGACTCTCCCAAAAATAAATAAATACGGAGGATTTAATAAGAAAAATCAGACAAGTTTTATTTGGAGTTTTAATTGGATTTTATTTGAATTAGGAAAAATTGCATGTTTTCAAAAATGAATTTTAGTGCCAAGAAAATGTTCATCTTGTTCTAAATATTCTATTTAGACGGTGAAAATTTGTTTTGGCAATTTTAGATTTTTATTTCTTTTTCTAGAGTTATTTTTAGCGCCGACGTATATAAAAAAATATAGGGGGACCCGACCCGACTGGGCCGAAGCCCAGTCGAGCCAGGCCCATCGCCCGCCGCGCCACCTTCCCCGTGCCGCTGCCCGTGGCCGCGTCGGACTCTGTCGTCGCCGCCGTAGCTTGCCCCCTCCCCCAAGCTTTGCCCCCCTATATATATAGCCGCACCCCCCTCCAACCACCGCACCCCGCCGCGACGCCGCCAGCCACCGCCCCGCCGCAGCACACCGCACCCCACCGCAGGCCGCCGCCCTCGCCGCCAGCCATCGCGCTGACTGCCTCGGCCGCTGCCGCCCCTCGCCGCCAACACCGCAGCAGCCCCGCCGCCCGCCGTCGCCACAGCCGCCGCCGCCGGCTGTTTCCGACGAGGTAGCCGCCGCCCGGTTTTCTTCTAGGAGACCGTCGGTTTTTTTAAGAACCCTAGTCGTTTTTTTAGATCGGTTTTTTGTTTTTATTCTCTGGTTTAGTTAAGTAGAAAACGTTCACCTGTTCGTTCGTTCTAACGAATGAATTCATCGTTTAGTCTCAGCTGACGAACGTCCGTTCGTTAAGTTGTTTTAGATTTCTTTTCCGCAGTTATTTTTTGATGGCAATCTCTGATCCGATCTTCGTTTTAGTTTAACTTTTCGCTCGGTTATCGGAATCAGGTGATTCAAGCGCCTGGAGTTTCATCTCGAAATTCTCTTTCCGTTTAACCTAGTCACTTAAGCGTTTGCCTCTGCTAAATTTGGACTTAGGTCCAGATTGGTTCGGTTGTTGTTTCTCTTTCGCCGTTTGTCTTTGTTGCTTTTTCTTTTGCCGTTTCTTTTGCAAACCGGAGTCATTAAGTTGAACTTTCTGGTTAGATCTCTTATTTGAGTTTTACCCGTGCATTAGCTAAGTACTTATTGTGTGCTTGTTTGATTGTGATAGAGTACCCGGAGTGCGCCGCTTGCTACTTTGAATCTCTAGGTTTTGCGGATCATCAGCAAGGCAAGTAACACTTTGATCATACTTTCCAATTACCCAGTTTTCATTGCGTTAGTCAAACCCTCACACATTACATGAGTAGGATCAATTAACTTGTGGGTTGGGAAGTATATTGAGGTAGTACCTATTACCTGCATTACATTCAAACCTTTGGGAGTTACTTCTACGTTTGCTGTTAGGACATGCTATGCTCGTAAACGTGGATTGGGTGAGTGTATCCATGACAGATGTGAGTTTGTTAATTAATGGTTCAACTTAAGGTGGCAACTTTAACACAAATCTGGGTGGATTGAGGCATCTGGGTATTCCAGTGATTGCCTGTTTTTCTTTTGGACCGCCACCCAGGCTCAAAGGGATGATGAGATTATTCATACTAGAAACTTTCGTGTGCAGCCACATGCCAATATGGGCTCTGGCATAGTTGAGTAAGTTGTGGGAAACCTTTCCATGATGGGCTTGCAGATGTAGTGGGATTGTAGGTGTACCGGCCTATCTATCTGGTTAAGGAGACCTCTTCAGAAAGACTGTGTCTCGGTCATCCGTTTCTCAAACACCATGCAGTGCGAGAAAACAAACGGAGGCGATCGAGTCTTGTGGGGAAAAGTGCACAAACCTCTGCAGAGTGTACAAACTGATCATGATTAGCCGTGTCCCCGGTTACGTACGTCTTGAGTATCTAGTACTTGGATATCATGTGAATCTCATCATGTTACTTTAATTTAATACTGTTGGGTTTAATGATGAACTTTAATTGGGGTTGAGAGGATGTTTATCTTCTCAACGATGTTTCAACTACCATGATAGTTAATTAAAATCTATTCCTTTGTAGTAAGGAAAATTTGGCTTTACGCAAAAACTGTAACCATAGAGCTTTCCACCAGCCATATTGCATATAGTATAGCTTTACTTTCATTGCTCTCTTGTGTTACTTTGCCAGCATATTCCATGTGCTGACCCGTTTTCGGGCTGCAACGTTCATGTTGCAGACTTTTCAGACAACGAGTAAGGTGCCTTTTAGGTCGTCGTTCTATACTCAGGGATGCCGTTGGAGTTGATGGACTCACTTATCTTCCAAGCCTTCCGCTGTTATTGTGTTAGATGGCCTTAAGCCATTTTTATTGTAATAAGTTCATCGTTGGAACTATCAATGTAATATGTGTGTGATTGCTACTCTGTTATAAATCCTTCAAGTACTGTGGGTGTCAGCATTATTGATCCAGGGATGACACTGATGCACAGAGATCAGATTGTTTGAGGTTTGGTCGCTCCAAGATGGTATCAGAGCACACGCTGACTGTAGGACACGACCACTAAGTTAAAACCCTAGAGCACAATTCACTCTTCTCTTTTCTGACTCCTCATCTTTTCTACTCTTTTAGGATGGTGGATGCAAAGAACAAGTTCACTCAACCGGATGACAATACACCATTTGGACGACACCTGAAGGAAGTCACCAGATATCTAAACATTGGACTACCAAGTTTCACCGGAACCTACAATGCCACTCTACCTGAGGAGGAGCGTTGGTTGATTCAAGCTCAAGTTCCAGGAAGGACGTTCAAGCCCGTCACCGCACTCATAGCATTTTCCTTTAATGCGCCTACATGGAGCCTAGGCAGGAGCATGGCAGCCCACATCGCTAAGGGAAGGATTGGAGAAGTCTACAAGCAGGAGAAAAAGGACACCATCTACCAGATTTGTGGACGCCGAGATGAGAATTGGGATATGATCAGCACCCGGAAGGATAGATCCATTTGCAGCCTTCATCCAGGAGTTGAACCATCACATTCGTCGCCAGGAGCACCAGATGTGTGCAGGGATGATAGACTTGAAGAAAGCCCTAAATAGGAATTTGGAGCTAGAGGAAGAACTCAAGTCTACACGCGACGGATACGCGGAGGAGATGCTAATACTTGTGGAGAAGAATGATGACTTGACACGGAAGTTAGGGATACTCATGGGAGAAGAAGACAAGGAAGAGGAACCCAAGGAGATTCCACCCGAAGACTACATTATCATCGACGACACGGATTCAGAACCCGATGATAGCAAAGATGATGACTATGAAGATGAAGCTGGAGCAGATATCATGGAATCCTCTGTCGATCAAAATTTCTAGAAGACTCCCCATGACCAGTAGTTTTCCATTTAGTAGACTTAGAAACACTTTTGTAACGATTAGATCCATGTAAGCCCTTGTTTGAATTGATTTTGGTGTGAAAATTGTGTGTTTGCCTCATGTGCATATGGGTAGTGATTTTCCCTTAGACCTCTTTTCTATTCTAATCTCTTCCCTCTACACCCATTAGATGCCTCCAAGAAGTGAGCCCGGATTTGAGTTTCCCCCTGAGCTCACCCAGTTGATCCAGCAGTAGAACACCCTGATGCAACTACTTGTCCAGAATACTCAATACAACAACAACAACAACCCTCCACCACCACCACCCGTGGACAACCTGACACGTTTCTTAAGGTTGCAACCACTAGTGTTTGCTAGCAGCATTGAACCAGCAGTCGCTGACGACTGGCTGCGCAAAATTGGAAGGGATTTGACCACTGCTAACTGCTCAGATGCTGAGAAGGTGCGTTTTGCCGCACACCAGTTGTCTGGACCAGCCGCAGCATGGTGGGAGAATTACACAGCCACTTATCCCATAGCCAATGTGACATGGGATCAGTTTCAGCAAGCTTTTCGTACAGCCCATGTCTTAACTGGAGCTATGAGTATGAAGAAGCAGGAGTTTCGCAATTTGCACCAAGGCAACCGTACTGTGGCTCAGTACGTGGATGAGTTTAGTACCCTATCTCGTTATGCCCCAGATGATGTAGCCACAGATGCCGCTAAGCAGGAGAGATTCATGGAAGGGTTGAATGATGAGATGAGTGTACAGTTGGTGGTGCAACTTTCACTAACTACCAGGAGCTCGTTGATCGCGCCCTAATGATTGAAAGGAAGCATCAACAAATTGAAAGTCGCAAGAGGAAGTATGGGCAAGAAAAGTATAATTCTGGAGCACAGCAGAAGCCCCGTTTTACCCCTAAAGCGGTAGGACAGTTTCAGCATACCCATGGAGGAGGTAGCTCGCACAATCATAATGGCCCTAAGAATGGAAATGGGAATGGAGCAAGTAGTAACCAGAGCCGCCCTACCCCGTCCACACCCACCAAGAAGGATTTCAGCCATGTCACCTGTTACAAGTGTGGGAAGAATGGACATTATGCCAATGACTGCCCAGAAACTAAGAATGGGAACGGCAATGGAAGCGCCGCGAAGAAGCCCAACCCCTTCAACAAAGGACAAGTGAATCAGGTTAGCGTGGAGGAGGTTGAAGCTGAGCCAGATGCAGTAATAGGTAAGTTTTTAGTTAAGTCCTTTACTGCACTCGTTCTTTTCGATACTGGTGAATCGCATTCATACATTTCAAGGGGATTTGTGGATAAGTATAAGCTGCCAACCCAAGCCCTTAGGTCACCCATGTTAGTAACCTCACCAGGAGCGGAGTATATGGCTAAGTTATGGTACGATTAGTTGCCATTAAGGATTGGTAACTACATTTTCCCTTCGGACCTAATTGTATTGGAATCTCAAGGATTGGATGTGATATTAGGCATGGATTGGTTATCTAAGTATGAAGGGAATATTGAATGCGCTAGTAAGTCCATTTTGCTTACTACGCCAGAAGGAAGAAGGATCAAGTATGTATCCCGGCATGAGCCGAAGAGGAACAGATTAAATTCCTTATCAGGAGTTGTTCAGGAGGAAGTACCAGTGGTGAAAGACTTCCCTGACGTGTTTCCAGAAGAACTGCCAGGAATGCCACCTGACAGAGATATAGAGTTTTTGATTGAGCTTTTGCCAGGCACAGGGCCAATTTCTAAGAGACCATATAGGATGCCCGCAAAGGATTTGGAGGAGATTAACAAGCAGATTAAGGAGTTACTGGATAAAGGTTACATACGCCCAAGTTCTTCGCCTTGGGGTTCGCCAGTACTTCTAGTGGAGAAGAAGGATGGATCGTTAAGAATGGTTGTTGATTACCGAGGACTGAATGAAGTAACGATCAAGAACAAGTACCCACTGCTGATGATTAATGATCTGTTCGATAGATTGCAAGGAACTAAGGTATTTTCCAAGATCGATCTGCGATCAGGGTACCATCAATTGAAGATCCGAGAGCAGGATATATCTAAGACGGCCTTTACCACTAGGTATGGGTTGTACAAGTATACCGTTATGTCTTTTGGTCTGACTAACGCCCCAGCATACTTTATGAACCTGATGAACAAAGTGTTTATGGAATATTTGGATAAGTTCGTCGTGGTGTTCATAGATGATATATTGATCTTCTCAAAGGATGAAGAGGAGCATGCAGAGCATTTGTGTTTGGTATTGGAGAAGCTCAGAGAACATCAGTTGTATGCCAAGTTTAGCAAATGTGAGTTTTGGTTGAAGGAAGTCGGATTTTTCGGACACGTTATATCCGGAGAAGGAATAACAGTAGATCCCGCCAAGGTGGACACTGTGACAAATTGGGAAGCGCCGACAACAGTTGGAGAGATTCGGAGTTTTCTTGGACTTGCAGGATACTACCGGAGATTTATTGAGAATTTCTCGAGGATTGCAAAGCCAATGATGGAGTTGTTAAAGAAGGACACCAAGTTTAGTTGGACAGAAGAATGTGAGGCCAGTTTCCAGGAATTAAAGAAAAGGTTGGTCTCATCCCCTGTGTTGATTCTGCCAGATCAGCATAAGGACTATGAGGTGTACTGCGACGCTTCACGTCAAGGACTTGGAGCAGTTCTTATGCAGGAAGGAAGAGTTGTTTCGTATGCTTCACGACAACTGAAACCTCATGAGTTGAACTATGCCACTCATGATTTGGAGTTAGCAGCAGTAGTGCATGCATTGAAGACGTGGAGACATTTTCTCATCGGAAACCATTGTGAAGTATATACGGATCACAAGAGTTTGAAGTATATATTCACTCAGAAGGAGTTGAATCTCAGGCAAAGGAGACGGCTGGAACTCATTAAGGATTATGACATGAGATTGCATTATCATCCCAGAAAGGCTAACGTAGTAGCCGATGCGCTAAGCCGTAAGAGCCATGTCAATACCCTAATGACGGAAGAATTTCCAAAGGAGTTAGCCGAGGACTTACGAGAACAACGTTTGGAGATAGTTCCGAGAGGCTACATAGCAACACTAGAAATCCTGTCTACTCTGTTGGATAAAATCAGAGAAGCTCAGAAAACTGACGAGGAGATTGCCTCTATAAAGGAGAGGATGAGCGAAGGAAAAGCTAAAGGGTTTCGTGAGGATGAACACGACACCTTATGGTTTGAGGATCGCATTTATGTGCCTAATGACCGGGGGATCAGGAAGTTGATTCTACAGGAGGCCCATGATTCACCATTCTCAATTCACACAGGAAATACTAAGATGTATTTGGATTTGAAGAATATTTTCTGGTGGACCGGTATGAAGAAAGATATTGCGGAGTATGTAGCAGTTTGTGATGTATGTCAGAGAGTGATGGCAGAACATCAGAAGCCGGCAGGATTGTTACAACCATTGCCAATACCCGAATGGAAGTGGGATAAACTAGGTATGGATTTTATTACGGGATTACCTAGAACTCGTTCTGGCTATGACTCAATTTGGGTCCTAGTCGATCATTTAACAAAGGTAGCTCATTTCATCCCCGTAAAGACTACTTATACCAGTGCGAAGTTGGCAAAGATATACATGACCCGAATTGTATGTCTGCATGGAGTTCCGAGGAGCATCATATCAGATAGAGGAACCCAGTTTACCTCAAAGTTCTGGAATCAGTTACATGAGACTTTGGGTACCAGGCTAGAGTTTAGCACAGCTTTTCACCCGTAGACAGATGGACAGACTGAAAGAGTCAATCAGATTTTGGAGGATATGCTGAGAGCCTGTGCACTAGATTATGGATCTAGTTGGGACGACAATTTGTCGTATGCCGATTTTTCTTACAACAACAGATATCAATCCAGTTTGAAGATGGCCCCTTTCGAAGCGTTATACGGAAGTAGATGTAGGACTCCGTTGTCGTGGGACGAAGTTGGAGACCGACAACTGTTCGGGCCAGATTTGATCAAGGAATCGGAACAGAAGGTGAAGTTGATTCGCGATAGGCTCAAGATAGCCCAGTCCAGGCAGAAGAGCTATGCAGATTAAAAACGCAAGGAGATCATTTACGAGGTTGGAGACAGAGTTTATCTTCGAGTATCTCCACTTCGAGGAGTTAAGCGCTTTGGAGTTAAGGGAAAGCTAGCGCCCCATTTTGTAGGACCCTATAAGGTTATGGAATGCATGGGAGAGGTTGCCTATAAGTTGGAATTGCCCGAAGGATTGTCAGGAGTTCACGATGTATTCCATGTTTCCCAGTTGAAGAAGTGCCATGCGGAGATGGCCGATATACCGCTTAGAGACACAATATCCCTGGAAGCAATTCAGTTGGACAGTGATCTGACCTACGAGGAGAAACCTGTTAAGATCCTCGAGTTCTCGAGCAGAGTTACCCGCAGCAAGGTTATCAAGTTTTGCAAAGTTCAGTGGAGTCACCACACCGAGGAAGAAGCCACCTGGGAACGAGAAGATGATCTACGCAAGGACCACCCTCACCTATTTTCTAGCCAACCCGAATCTCGAGGGCGAGATTCATCTTAAGGGGGGCAGGTTTGTAACATCCCAAATTTTCAATTTGGAATGTTATACATTAGATCATCATGCATATCATATTTTCTTGCTTTTGGTGAACCAAGAAAATCCTAAGCAACTCAAGGACCCTCAGAGAGAGTTGGGGATTTCAATATTTTCATATTTGAGGTTTCTCAAATTTTGAAAATAGGATCATTTGATTTTATTTATTTTATCTTCAAGTATTTCTATCATAAAAATATGAGAGAGGGAGTAAAATGACTCTCCCAAAAATAAAGAAATACGGAGGATTTAATAAGAAAAATCAGACAAGTTTCATTTGGAGTTTTAATTGGATTTTAGTTGAATTAGGAAAAATTGCATGTTTTCAAAAATGCACTTTAGTGCCAAGAAAATGTTCATCTTGTTTAAATATTCTATTTAGACGGTGAAAATTTGTTTTGGCAATTTTAGATTTTTATTTCTTTTTCTAGAGTTATTTTTAGCGCCGGCGTATATAAAAAAAATATAGGGGGACCCGACGCGACTGGGCCGAAGCTCGTGGCCACGTCGGACTCTACCGTCGCCGCCGTAGCTTGCCCCCTCCCCCAAGATTTGCCCCCCCTATATATATAGCCGCACCCCCCCTCCAACCACCGCACCCCGCCGCGACGCCGCCAGCCACCGCCCCGCCGCCGCGACGCTAGCCCCGTCGCCGCACACCGCACCCCGCCGCAGGCCGCCGCCCTCGACACCAGCCACCGCGCCGACCGCCGTCGCCGCTGCCGCCCCTCGCCACCACCACCGCAGCAGCCCCGCCGCCGCCGGCGGCTGTTTCCGACGAGGTAGCCGCCGCCCGGTTTTCTTCTAGGAGACCGTCCGTTTTTTTAAGAACCCTAGTCGTTTTTTTTAGATCGGTTTTCTGTTTTTATTCTCTGGTTTAGTTAAGTAGCAAACGTTCACCCGTTCGTTCGTTCTAACGAACGAATTCGTCGTTTAGTCTCAGCTGACGAACGTCCGTTCGTTAAGCTGTTTTAGATTTCTTTTCCGCAGTTATTTTGTGATCGCGATCTCTGATCCGATCTTCGTTTTAGTTTAACTTTTCGCTCGGTTATCGGAATCAGGTGATTCAAGCGCCTGGAGGTTTCATCTCGAAGTTCTCTTTCTATTTAACCTAGTCACTCAAGTGTTTGCCTCTGCTAAATTTGGACTTAGGTCCAGATTGGTTCTGTAGTTGTTTCTCTTTTGCCGTTTGTCTTTATTGCTTTTTCTTTTGCCGTTTCTTTTGCAAACCGTAGTTCTTAAGTTGAACTTTCTAGTTAGATCTCTTATTTGAGTTTTACCCGTGCATTAGCTAAGTACTTATTGTGTGCTTGTTTGATTGCGATAGAGTACCCGGAGTGCGCCGCTTGCTACTTTGAATCTCTAGGTTTTGCGGATCATCAGCAAGGCAAGTAACACTTTGATCATACTTTCCAATTACCCAGTTTTCATTGCATTAGTCAAACCCTCACATATTACATGAGTAGGATCAATTAACTTGTGGGTTGGGAAGTAGATTGAGGTAGTACCTATTACCTACATTACATTCAAACCTTTGAGAGTTTGCTGTTAGGACATGCTATGCTCGTAGACGTGGATTGGGTGAGTGTATCCATGACAGATGTGAGTTTGTTAATTAATTGTTCAACTTAAGGTGGCAACTTTAACACACATCTGGGTGGATTGAGGCATCTGGCTATTCCAGTGA
Organism: Secale cereale; assembly: GCA_902687465.1. Lineage (NCBI taxonomy): Eukaryota > Viridiplantae > Streptophyta > Magnoliopsida > Poales > Poaceae > Secale > Secale cereale. The sequence goes on from LR738712.1 coordinate 92,130,695, forward strand.
TTGCCTATTTTTCTTTTAGACCGCCACCCAGGCTCAAAGGGGTCATGAGATTATTCATACTAGAAACTTCTGTGTGCAGCCACATGCCAATATGGGCTCTGGCATAGTTGAGTAAGTTGTGGGAAACCTTTCCATGATGGGCTAGCAGATGTAGTGGGATTGTAGGTGTACCGGCCTATCTATCTGGTTAAGGGGACCTCTTCGGAAAGACTGTGTCTCGGTCATCCGTTTCTCAAACACCATGCAGTGCGAGAAAACAAACGGAGGTGATCGAGTCTTGTGGGGAAAAGTGCACAAACCTCTGCAGAGTGTACAAACTGATCATGATTTGTCGTGTCCCCAGTTACGACGTCTTGAGTATCTAGTACTTGGATATCTTGTGAATCTCATCATGTTAATTTAATTTAATACTGTTGGGTTTAATGATGAATTTTAATTGGGGTTGAGAGGATGTTTATCTTCTCAACGATGTTTCAACTACCATGATAGTTAATTAAAATCTATTCCTTTGTAGTAGGGAAAAATTGGCTTTACGCAAAAACTGTAACCATAGTGCTTTCCACCAGCCATATTGCATATAGTATAGCTTTACTTTCATTGCTCTCTTGTGTTACTTTGCCAGCATATTCCATGTGCTGACCCGTTTTCGGGCTGCAACGTTCATGTTGCAGACTTTTCAGACGACGAGTAAGGTGCCTTTTAGGTCGTGGATCTATACTCAGTGATGCCGTTCGGGTTGATGGACTCACTTATCTTCCAAGCCTTCCGCTGTTATCGTGTTAGATGGCCTTAAGCCATTTTTATTGTAATAAGTTCATCGTTGGAACTATCGATGTAATAAGTGTGTGATTGCTACTCTGTTATAAATCCTTCAAGTATTGTGCGTGTCAGCATTACTGATCCAGGGATGACACTGATGCACAGAGATCAGACTGTTTGAGGTCTGGTCGCTACAGACGAGAAACAAGGTCAAAATTTATTGAGGGTAGTTGGTTGACCACGTGGTTGCTCGCCGTTGAGGCGGCCGCGGCGCGCTCCAATCTGGCGTCCCTGCGCGTGCTCTGCTGGCCGTTGAGGCAAAGTTACAATGGCAACAGTTAATAATTATTAATAATTGTCTTACATATTCAGGATAATTTAATATGCAAAATGCGGCAAGGCCCAGAACACTCACGACCTACATATGCATACAATTATAATAAAATATAAGCTAAATGGCTGAGCTGGCGGCCTTCTGACAATGGTCTTCTCGGACTCCATGATCAGCATAGCACCCTTGCGGCCGTTCACTCCGAGTGTCCCGACCCGCCTCCGCCTACAGACCTGCTGGCGCTGGGAGGCTCTTGGGGCTTCTGGGCCTCTTCTAGAAGAGCTTGACAGCGTGCAATCGCGCGCATGACAACTCAGTAGAACCGCTCCATTTCCATGTCTCTGGCCTGGTAGCAAATTCCGTCGATCACCTGCATCCTCAAGATATAGCGTTGGTGATGTTCTACTTCGTCGGGGACGTCAATTCCGCCAAGGATGCGCTCGAGCCTGGCCACCACATCATCGGGATCGAGGTTGACACGGCCGCCACGGGCAATGATGAAGCAGCATGATGCTTTTGTCTTGACTAAATCGCAGAGGTCCTCTGCCCATTCCTTGCGGGGCATCAGGCTCTCGATGAGCACTGGTGACAGTGGTTCTTCGGGTGGGTCGTAGATCATGCTGCCGAGCAGCTCTGGATCTTTTGCACGGTTGATGGAAAACTGCTCATCACACCTCCTCTGCAATATGTTGATTGTGCTCCCAAGGACTGTGACGCCGATATCGCTGCCAATGGGCCATGGTGCCTGCACCGGCCGATCAAGCTCTTGCTCCCCGACCTGCTCCGGCTCATTCTCCTCGCCGAAGATGTAACACAGGTAGGCGTTGACGTCGAAGCTTTTGTCGTTGTGTGGCATGCTTCGAATAACTAATGATAGATGGGTGAGGATTGGGTTATATGCAGCAAGGCGTTAGCTGGTGGCGGGAAACCGGTGAGGGAATAGGCGTGGATTTTACAATTCAGCCACGTGGAGCGTGGGAAGCATTCGCTGGAGCGCGGGAAGACTAAGTGGAGCAAACACACAACCCGAATACCGTATCCGGTGCCACGTGTTATTTATCACATAAGTGTTAACATATGGAAATGCATTTGTAACTTACTAATCATAGCACACGAGTAGTCGCAGACGCATCGTGTGCGATACTCCAAGCCACCGCAAGTGTTTTGCACCTATTTTGACGTTTTTTACATCCCCGTTTGTGATGAATGCATGGCACACAGTTTTGTCAAAGGGTCTCTGATCGTAGTGTCGCGTTAGCAGCAACCTGCAGTAGTGAATGTTACAAGATAAACAAATGTCAATCTTTCCAGTTTGACAAATGGCAACATACCCAACATGACAGATGCAAATCTTACCCAATTGATTCTACGTGGTTGCACACGGGTCATCCAAAACAATCGTTTGCGTTGAAGGGGTGCACAAATCCTCCACTTCGAATTTTCCATAGTTCTCACTTTGCATACGGGTATTCTATCTAAAATGTTTGCAATCAAGATCTGCACAAATCCTGCTCGCCACATTTTCCTTGGCTTCCTGGGGAAGCTGTCGGTTTGCATCTGGTTGTTCTAACTAAAACGTTTGCGATGAGTGATATATATTGAAAAACCATTGAAGTTTTTTTCAAAAGATAATCGTTTGATAAGTCTATATATTAAGAGAGAAAACGCAAGTTCGTTCAAACCATATCTTTCATTTAGTCACACTGTGAATTTATATTCATATGATCGAGAATTCGAGATACAGTATTAAACCCGAAATAACTATTTCTGGAGGAGGCGGAGGTGGCGTGCCGCGCCGTCATTGTCATTGTCGTCCTCCGGGATGCCGTTGTTGAAATCTTCAAGGCAGCACTAAATGTTCTTCACCTGCAAATAAACATCATGTCGTCGCCCGATCGACGGGCGGGGCGCGGGAGGACGGCAACTGGCGCCGCTGAGAGGTACCGGTCGACGGCAGCGTCCCATGCCGCTGAGGGGGGCGCGCGCACGGGCACGGGTGCGGCGGGTGCAGCCAAACTCACGGGGACCGGAGCTGTGGTGTGTGGAGGGGCGCGCACGGGCAGGGGCACCGGCGCGGCGGGTGCAGCCAAGCGCACGGGGGCCGGCGCCACGATGGGTGGAGGGGCGCGCACGGGTAGAGGCACTGGCACGGGCGCTAGCATGTACATGAGCTCGCGCGGTCCGCGGAGACCTCGCTGACGCCCGCGGCTTCAAGCTCTGCGATAGTGCTCGACGACCAGCCCATCAATACGACGGGGATGGTCGCTGGCGCGGGCGCGGGGATGGGAGCTGGGACGGGAGCGGGGGTAGCAACCTCCGCGGCCAACTCATTCTGGACCATGTCCATGAGGTCCCATTCGTTCTTATTTTCTATCTCCTCCGGCTCGGAGTCGACTTCACCAAACTTGAAGACTATTGGTAGATGATCATTCTGCGCCATGGCGTTGGTGGAGGTCTGCGGGAGGGAGGGAATGGGAGGCAAACACTAAGACCGCCTGTATTAAATAGTAGCTCGGTCACCATTAATGGAGAGGAAGGTAGGCGGCCATGGAAGTCAAAGGGCTCGCTTCCTAGTGAGCCTGCGTAGTGTACAGCTCGCACGCTTCCCGGTGAGCCTGCGCATTGGAGGACAGCTTGCATGCCTCTCGATCAGTGTGCGCACCAGACTTCACAAGCACGCCTCCTGTCCAGTCAAGGTCAAGCAGCTGTCTGCACGGCACCTCCTATTGCCATTAAAATGAAGACATGTGGCATCACGTGAATGGTTAACAGAACGCACACGATTTGAATTATACAAACGTTTGAGATATTAAAGTGGCAGCTATTTTTTTTAAATGCCTTTGTTGGCTATTATTCGAGTGCGCCTTCTCTCAAAATGGACACAAAAAATAGCACAACAAGTTGGGTGCCATTCCATGATAGCATGCCAAGTTTCATGACTTTCAGACGAGTTTTGGACTTACTAGAATTTAAAAAGAAAAGTATCTCAATGTTTTGCCGGAAATCAACGGTGCGCTGGTGTCTGAAATTCATTCCCATTTCTTGCATGTGACCTAAGCTTGCACCCAAGGACACATATTTGATTTTTCAACTTATATGCATTATAGCATGTGCATGTAGTTCAAATTTGAATTATGCACATAAATGCATTGAAAACTCAATTAATGCATAAAAATGTCCAAACAAACCCCCCAAAACCCCAAAAATTGACACAACGCTCATGTTGTTCTATGTTGACACTAGGAAAAAATCTGAAATCGAGAAGAGGCAACGGATGTCGTTTCGTCCAGAAAGGTGAAACGTTCCATACCGAAACCATCAGGCTTGTTGTGAGAAGCTCTGGTTTATGAGAAGCGTATACCCAAACCTACCCCAAATGGGACAAAATTTCTACCATGGCATATTGATGCCGCTCCATGACAGCATGCGAAGTTTTATGAATTTTAGACGAGCTTTGGATTTACTAGAATTTAGAAACCACGTATCTCAATGTTTGCGGCCGAGTGACCGTGGCAGGGTGTTTGACATTCATTCCCATTTCTTGCATGGGACATAAGCATGCAACCAAGGACATGGATTTGAATTTTGAACCAATTTATATGCATTAGAGCATGTACATGTAGTTGAAATTTGAATTATGCACATAAATGCATAGAAAACTCAGTTAATGTATACAAATGTCAAAAAGAACCCCGAAAAATCCCAAAAATTGACACAACGCTCCTGTTCTTCTATGTTGACTTTAGGGAAAAAAATGAAATCGAGAAGAGGCAACGAATATCATTTCGTCCAGAAAGGTGAAACGTTCCCTACCGAAACCATCAGGCTTGTTTTGAGAAGCTCTGGTTTATGAGAAGCTTATACCCAAACCTGCCCCAAATAGGACAAAAAATTTACCACGACATTTTGATGCCGCTCCATGACAGCATGCCAAGTTTCATGAATTTCGAACGAGCTTTCGATTAACTAGAATTAAAAAACCATTAGGCTTGTTGTGAGAAGCATATACCCAAACCGGCCCCAAATGGGACAAAATTTTTACCACGACATGTTGATGCCGCAACATGACAGCATGCCAAGTTTCATTAATTTCAGACGAGCTTTGGATTTACTAGAATTAAAAAACCAGGTATCTAAATGTTTGGGGCCGAGTGACCGTGGCAGGGTGTTTGACATCCATTCCCATTTCTTGCATGGGACCTAAGCATGCAACCAAGAACACGGATTTGAATTTTGAACCAATTTATATGAATTAGAGATTGTGCATGTAGTTCAAATTTGAATTATGCACATAAATGCATAAAAAACTCAGTTAATGTATAAAAATGTCTAAGCGAACCCCAAAAAATCCCAAAAATTGACATAACGCTCATGTTGTTCTATGTTTACACTAGGAAAAAAATGAAACCGAGAAGAGGCAACGGATATCATTTCGTCCAGAAAGGTGAAACGTTCCCTACCGAAACCAGCAGACTTGTTGTGAGAAGCTCTGGTTTATGACAAGCTTATACCCAAACTTGCCCCAAATGGGACAAAAAAATTACCACGGCAGGTTGATGCCGCTCCATGACAGCATGCCAAGTTTCATGAATTTCGAATGAGCTTTCGATTTACTAGAATTAAAAAACCATCAAACTTGTTGTGAGAAGCATATACCCAAACCTGCCCCAAATGGGACAAAAAAATTACCACGGCATGTTGATGTCGCTCCATGACAGAATGCCAAGTTTCATGAATTTCAGACGAGCTTTGGATTTACTAGAATAAAAAAAACTAGGCATCTCAATGTTTGTAGCCAAGTGACCATGGCAGGGTGTTTGACATTCATTCCCATTTCTTGCATGGGACCTAAGCATGCAACCAAGGACACGGATTTGAATTTTCAACCAATTTACATGCATTAGAGGATGTGCATATAGTTCAAATTTGAATTATGCACATAAATGCATAGAAAACTCAGTTAATGTATAAAAATGTCCAAGCAAACCCCAAAAATCCCAAGAATTGACACAACGCTCCTCTTGTTCTATGTTGACACTAGGAAAAAAAATGAAATCGAGAGAGGCAATGGATATCCCAAAAATTGACATAACTGCATGTGCACGGTCCATTGTCTAATAGCACATTATTGTGCAATTGCAGGAACCATACTAATATTTAGGTTTTTAATAATTTGGTCTTGCACATGTAGGTCCTGCTGTGAGAGGTTTAGACCCACTGTGAAGAAGACATCAGTTCACTACAAGATGGTACTAACTATTATACCTTGCCTTTCTTTATTCCTTTGCCCCATTTCCAATATAGAGAAGATATTTATGCACATCCTTGTTTTCAGGCCTTTTCAAAGCAGTTCACTGATGATTACCACTCAAACCACCTCAATGGCCAGGAGGCGAGGAAGTGTTTCTGAAGAGGACGAAGGACGGACGGTCAATCATCCACAGGCACCGGCCTAAAGTTGCAAAGACCTTCAACATGAATGAAGGATCAATATTCGCCTACCGCTTCAGCAGTTTTCCAGATGAGATGCATATGTATGTATACCGTCTATGATGCTAATTTCTAAAGGTTCTAAATGTTGCATGTGAAACTTGGTGCTGGTGTAGTTGTGTAATGGGGTAGCTGATACGTCTCCAACGTATCTATAATTTTTTTATTGTTCCAAGCTATTATATTATCTATTTTGGACGTTTAATGGGCTTTATTATACACTTTTATATAATTTTTGGGACTAACCTACTGACCCAAGGCCCAGTGCAAATTGTTGTTTTTTGCCTATTTCAGTGTTTCGCAGAAAAAGAATATCAAACGATGTCCAAATGGAATGAAACCTTCAGGAGGATCCGTTTTGGAACAAATGCTACCCAGAAGACTTGGAGCACACGCCAGGGAAGCCACGAGGTGGCCACGAGGCAGGGGGCGCGCCCCCCACCCTCGTGGGCCCCTCTTAGCTCTACTAACATGTCTCTTCGTCCTATATATACCCATGTACCCTAAAAACATCCGAGAGCACCACGAAACCCTAATTCCACCGCCGCAACCTTCTGTACCCGTGAGGTCCCATCTTGGGGCCTGTTCCGGAGCTCAATCAGAGGGGGAATTTATCACGGAGGGCTTCTACATCAACAGCATAGCATCTCCGATGAGTTATGAGTAGTTTACCACAGACCTTTGGGTCCATAGTTATTAGCTAGATGGCTTCTTCTCTCTCTTTGTATCTCAATACAAAGTTCTCCTTGATCTTCTTGGAGAACTATTTGATGTAATTCTTTTTGCGGTGTGTTTGTCGAGATCCGATGAATTGTGGGTTTATTATCAAGATTATCTATGAACAATATTTGATTATTCTAAGAAATCTTTTATGCATGATTTAAATATCTTTGCAAGTCTCTTCGAATTATCAGTTTGGTTGGGCCTACTAGATTGATCTTTCTTGCAATGGGAGAAGTGCTTAGCTTTGGGTTCAATCTTGCGGTGTCCTTTGCCAGTGATAGCAGGGGCAGCAAGGCACATATTGTATTGTTGCCATCGAGGATAAAATTATGGGGTTTATATCATATTGCATGAGTTTGTCCCTCTACATCATGTCATCTTGCTTAAAGCGTTACTCTGTTCTTATGAACTTAATACTCTAGATGCATGCTGGATAGTGGTCAATGTGTAGAGTAATAGTAGTAGATGCAGAATCATTTCGGTCTACTTGTCACGGACGTGATGCCTATATACAATGATCATGCCTAGATATTCTCATAACTACGCGCTTTTCTATCAATTGCTCTACTGTAATTTTATTCACCCACCGTAAAAATCTGCTATCTTGAGAGAAGCCACTAGTGAAACCTATGGCCCCCGGGTCTATCTTACATCATATAAATCTACCACCAACTATTTATATTTACTTTACTTTTATTTTGCAATATTTACTTTCAATCTATAGAACAACAATACCAAAAATATTTATCTTATTATCTCTAGCAGATCTCACTTTTGAAAGTGGTCGAGAAGGGATTGACAACCCCTTTATCGTGTTGGTTGCAAGGTTCTTATTTGTTTATGTAGGTACGAGGGACTCGCATGTATTCTCCTACTGGATTGATACCTTGGTTCTCAAAAACTGAGGGAAATACTTACGCTATTTTGCTGCATCACCCTTTTCTCTTCAAGGGAAAAACAACGCAACCTCAAGGGGTAGCAAGAAGAATTTCTGGTGCCGTTGCTGCGGAGATCTACGCAAAAGTCGTATACCAAGTACCCATCACATATTCTTATCCCTCGCATTACATTATGGCGAAGTATCCAGTGAAAACTGCTTTTCAGTGAAAATCTGGAAACTTGCCTTGTGAGCCATTAGATCTCCATAGAACGGCACATACCAAAGGTGGGAATTCTAACCGGCCACTTAAACGTCAATTAGCAGAAACCCCCTCTTATATCAATGATTAGCAAAATTACTTGGCCGTGTCCAATCTAACTCGCCCGGCACCAAGGCGCTGCTGGCCTGCTGCCGCTGTTAAATGCCACGGAGGTAGGTGGGCACAGCTGACGGGGCTCCCAACTCTTATACCTGAATAATATGTTGAAGCTTGTGCACTGGAAGTTGCTATTCAGTTAGTGCTGGAGCACAACCGCAAAAATAAAATTAGTGCTGGAGCTGTGTAATTAAGAAAAAAGGTACTCGAGCTTTGCAACTTCCTTGTATTTTTTTAATGTGATTGTTCGCTGGCGATCGACAAACTGAAAATACTTGAAGCTTCTCTCTGCAAATCCTGCCATGAGAGCTCAGATACATCAATGTGATGTGTGTCCGTTTTCCTAACTACATGTTCCAGTTCACGGGTAGTGGAAGTAACACGGTGGCTCGTGAGGTCTTAGTAATGTATTAATCATACATCCGTTGATTACATCAGAAATTCGCAGAGTTGCATGTGAATATATTAGAATAGAAGAATTGGGGAAAGCCACTACACAGAATTGCAACGACCAAAACAAACAAAAACGAAGATACAAAGTTGGACAACAGAAAATTACACTCGGCCAATGAAAATTTAATTACAATACTTGGGTCACCACACAATAGAAGCAGAACTGAAATAAAAGGTCGGCTTAAATTTTGCTTCTTGACGCAGAGCACGTGTAAGTTGATCTTCAGGTAATCTTCATTTGGGGGTTTCCATCTGCTGCCTTTCTTCATAGATGTTCCCTTGTTATTTTTGCTCCAATACTCTGTAATTTCTTTATAATGGATTTCTGGGGAACTTCAATTTTCCTTTAGGCTGCAGCATTCGTTCAGCTAAGGAACTGAATATGAACAGCTAACCAAAAGCTTTCCCAATTGTCTGCACTAGAATTTGGACGACAGCAAATACAGACCAACAGTTTCGAAGGGCAAGCAGCGCCAATTTCGGCGGGTTTCCATAGTGCCATCGCACTGGAGTGGGACGGGCGGCGCCAAGGCCGTCGACTAGTCGTCGCGTCGGAGCAGCCCCCGAGGGCACCGGGTGATCGTTGCCTGAGGCAGCGCTGGGCCGCCGGCTCGCCGTTGCGCGCCGAGGCAGCAGTATCAGCCGCCATCGCGCGGGGGATTGCCTGGTCGCCGTCACATAGGTCAGACGAGCCGGCGGCGAGATGTGGGTTAGAACTCGGAAGGATAGGAACGGGGTAGAATAGCTCGACAGGGAGTTACCTAATTACTGAGAGAGGGTGTTATGTGAAAAAAGGAGTTAAGTGGCTGGTTAGTCCCACCTTTGATCTCTGCCGCTCGCTATTGATCCAAGGTCCCACGATGAAAGTTTCCATTTGCCTCTCATTTTCCTCTCCCCCACTTCACCCTTGCTATTTTATTCGCCCTCTTATTTTGCTTCGTGTGTTTTATCGTTTGCTTTCCCGTCATTGCTAGTCCTTTATCTGCTCCTTTGTCTCCCGTGTTTCAAGTTCTTCACTTCAAACAAAGGCAAGGAGAAAACTTAAAATATGCTTGGTATAGGATGATGGAATCTTATCGCAATTGCACCTTAGAGATAAATTATAGAATTTTACTTCGCAATTTTTTGTTTGGACTAAATATGTCCCATAGACAACTCTTGGATTGCGTTGCCAAAGGAAATTTCATCGAAATTGATCGCAGTATTGCGCATGAAATTATAGAAGGTATAGTGGGAACACTACCTCAACAAAATGGGTTACATCATACCCAGGAAGAGACACAAGTTTTTGAGAAAATTTGCGAAGTAACGAAATTTTTACAAAAGTCTCTTGAACCTCTTAAGAGTGTTAGCGGAAATCTTCACCGCATGAATATGTTGATCACCCTTTGCAATAAGAGGTTGGATTCCATAGATCTAAAAATTTCTGAATATGAAGGGAACCGCAAAGAACCTCCCGGATTCGAAGATGACCTCGCTAAAAAAATAAAGACCAAAGATGACAATACCTAGATCTATTCTTGTATCATGCCTAGCTAGGGGCGTTAAACGATAGCGCTTGTTGGGAGGCAACCCAATTTTATTTTATTTGCTTTTACTTCTATTTAGTAATAAATAATTCATCTAGCTTCAGTTTAGATGTGGTTTTGTGTTTTAGTTAGTGTTTGTGCCAAGTAGAACCTTTGGGAAGACTTGGGTGAATTCTTTGCGATCTTGCTGTAAAAAACAGAAACTTTTCCATTCATGGGTTCTGCTGCCATTTTTGCAGATGATTAATAGACAAATTTCTCACATCCACCAGTTATTTCAAAAAAATTAGAGTTACATAAGTATTCGAAAGTTACAGATTCTACAGACTGTTCTGTTTTTGACAGATTCTGTTTTTCGTGTGTTGTTTGCTTATTTTGATGAATCTATGAGTAGTATCGGAGGTATGAATCATAGAGAAGTTGGAATACAGTAGGTTGAACACCAATATAAATAAATAATGAGTTCATTAAGTACCTTAAATTGGTAGTTTGTTATCTTATACTAACGGAGCTCACGACATTTTCTGCTAAGTTTTTGTGTTGTGAAGTTTTCATGTTTTTAGGTAAGGATTTGATGGACTGTGGAACAAAGAATGGTAAGAACCTAAGCTTGGTGATGCCCAAGGCACACCAAGGTAAAATTCAAGGACAACCAAAAGCCTAAGCATGGGGATGCCCCGGGAAGGCATGCCCTCTTTCGTCCTCTCTATCGGTAACTTTACTTGAGACTCTATTTTTATTCACCACATGATATGTGTTTTGCTTCGAGCGTCATGTATGATTTGAGTCTTTGATTTTTAGTTTACCACAATCATCCTTGCTGTACACACCTTTTGAGAGAGATACACATGAATCATAATTTATTACAATACTCTACGTGATTCACTTATATCTTTTGAGCTAGATAGTTTTGCTCTAGTGCTTGACTTATATCTTGTAAGAGCACAGTGGTGGTTTTATTTTATAGAAATTATTGATCTCTCATGCTTCACTTATATTATTTTGAGAGTCCTTTAGAACAGCATGTGTTGGTGTACAAAAAGAGGGGCACACTTTTCTACCCCTATAACTGTGCACGGGCAGTCTAAGCCACGAGCACCACCACACCAAGCACAGCAGGGGAGGTGAGCCAAGGTAAGACCGAAGCTCGATGGAATTGGAGCAACGCCAAGAACAAGACCACAAAGAGCAAAGGGACCAAGCGGCTTCCCCCGGCAAGATCCTTGCCGGGAGCTGGTTTCAGCAGCCCTGGCAAGACCCTTGTCGGGGCCGGCTCTGGCAACCCCGGCAAGACCCTTGCCGCGGCTGCTCGCCCCACGCCTACGGAGCGGATCACCCTTGTGTCCACTGCCCCCATGGGGCAAGAATTCGGTAGATATCCATGTGGTGGCATGCAGATCTTTGTGAAGACATTCAAGGACAGATGCACACACTAAGAGGACGACGACCCTTGGCGGGATCCCAGCCAGGGAGGACCACAAGGCCTCCGGCAAGCACCTTGCCGGGGATGACAGCAGGCACCGCGGCAAGACCCTTGCCGGGGCCCCGGCAAGGCCCTTGCCGAGGGTGCCCGCAGGGCCACCGTCAGGCCCACACCAACTGATTTTCCACCGCCCATGCAGCTGCCGACCCAACCAGCTGGGCAGGCTCCTGCGTGGCAACATGTAGATCTTCGTGAAGATCTGCCGTTGCGCCACCTCAGCTGCCTGCCTGCGTACATGGTGCCTCTGGCACCGCTGGCCAGGGGGCGTGTCAACACAAGGAGGAGTGGCGATGGACAAGACGGACGTCTCCCCTCGTCCCCGATAAAGCGAGGACACCTAAGCTAAGCGCATTAAATGCGCCTTGTCGTGTAATGCGAGGGATAACCTTGCATCACTGTACCCTTTCCATCTCCTATGTGCCCCTTTTTCCTATAAAAGGAGGCCCGAGGCGACCAGGAGAAGGATTCGGCTTTTTAGAAATCTTCACGACTCTTTTGGAGCCCCTCACTAGTTGAAGAACACAAACATGTAATCCAGCAAAGCAGGAGTAGGGTTTTACGCACCTTTGCGGCCCGAACCTGGGTAAAGGAACCATGTGCTAACTGTTAGATCCTCTCTTCTATCAACCCCACGCCCCGCAACCGTAGTAGGGATTCTTGTGATCCCATAGGTGTCGATCCAAATACCCCGACATCTTTGGCGCGCCAGGTAGGGGGCGCAGTTGTGAGAATCGGCTTTAGCAGTTAGTTCGGCGCTCCTTCACCATCATGGCGCCCAAGAAGAAGATGATGGTGGCGGTTGGCCAATCGGAAGCCGGACAGCCCGTCCCGACGCGGGTGAGCAGCGGACCGGTCGCGGAAAGGACCCGGGGTGCTGCTCGCGAACACCAACGCCATCCCAGCAGTCGGAGTCTGGGAGGTGGCGATGTTTGTGCACCTGGTAACGGGCCGCACACCGCCAGTTCCAAAGATGGAGCCAGGCCCTCCGCGGGTGGCGCGGGACCTTCCAAGGTCGCTACCGCATCACCCGGAAGCGACGCAAGGGCCTCCAGAACTCCCACGCCGGTGCCAACAGTGCGCTCCTCTCAAGCAGCGCGCGACGAAGAGAAGACATCATTCATCACCCCATGTGGTACGTACTGTTTCGTACGAATGCCTTTCGGGTTGAAGAGTGCTGGCTTGACGTTTTCAAGGGCAGTCCAGATTGGTTTTGACCCCCAGCTCCATAGAAATATGGAGGCTTATATGGATGATATAGTGGTCAAAACCAAGAAGAGGGCAACCCTTATACCGGATTTACAAGAAACATTTGTCAACCTACGCAAGCTCAACCTCAAGCTGAACCCTGAGAAGTGCGTCTTCGGCGTCCCGTCCGGCAAGCTCCTCCTGTTCTTTGTGTCGCAGCGTGGGATAGTAGCCAATCCGGACAAGATCAAAGCTATTGAGCAGATTGAAGCACCCAAACGGGTCAAGGACGTGCGTCGGCTTGCTGGCTGCATTGCCGCCCTGACAAGATTCATTTGCAAGTCTGCCGAGCGCACCCTCCCCTTCTTCAAGATTTTGAAAAAGGCAGTGCCGATGGAGTGGACGGCAGAAGCTGAAGCAGCGTTACAAGATCTGAAGAGGTATCTTTCCTCCACGCCAATACTAGTTGCGCCTAGGCCACAAGAACCGTTGCTTCTATACTTAGCGGCGACGAACCAGGTGGTCAGCGCCGCACTAGTGGCGTAGAGAGAAATTGATGACGGGGTCATAACAGCGACAGAGCCTGGCGCCGCTGGCGCAGAGACGACACGGTCGGTTGAAGTGCAGCCTAGGAAGAAAATGATGCAGCACCCGGTCTACTTTGTTAGCTCCCTCTTGCAGGGGGCTAGATCAAGGTACTCCGTTGTGCAGAAATTGCTCTTCGGCCTTCTCATGGCCTCGAGGAAGCTGCGTCACTACTTCCAGGCGCATGAGATCACTGTCGTCACTCGCCTCCCTCTACAACGGATATTGCACAATCCAGATGCAACGGGAAGGATTGTAGAGTGGGCACTGGAGCTGTCCAGCTTTGGCCTCAAGTTTGAAAGTACCTTGACGATTCAGAGCCGAGTCCTGGCAGAGTTCGTCGCAGAATGGACCGCAACGCCTGATGAAGAAATCCAAGAAACTGCTCTCCCCGGCAAAGAGGCGAGTTGCAACTGGATCATGTACTTTGATGGAGCTTTCTCCTTGCAGGGCGCCGGGGCTGGCGTACTACTGGTCGCGCCCACTGGAGAGCACCTCAAGTACGTGGTCCAGATGCACTTCCCAGGGAGATATCAACGAACAACACTGCTGAGTACGAGGGGCTACTTGATGGTCTTAGGATCGCGACAGACCTCGGAATCAAGAAGCTCACTGTCAATGGCGACTCGCAGCTTGTCGTCAAACAAGTCAACAAGGATTAACAGAGCCCGTTGATGAAGGCCTACGTCGATGAAGTGAGAAAATTGGAAGAGCGCTTTGATGGTATACGGGCGGAGCACGTTCCCCGAGCGGAGAACGACATCGCCGATTACCTGTCAAAGCGTGCTGCCCTCAAGCTACCTGCGGAACCAGGTACCTTTGTGCTTCAGCTTTCTCAGCCATCCGTCGATCCATCAGCAGAGCAGAACAAGAGGAGGAAATCAGGGCCCGGTAAGTACTTTCCCGCCGAGCTCCCCGGAGCCGCCAGCAAGGATGCTGCCGGAGACACTGAGCCGGTCACAGGACGACTAGCTCCAGCGGAGCGTCAAGCTCTTGCCGTCGAGACAGCCGCTCCCTTGGCGGAGGAAAGGCCTTTGGTCCTCGCCGTCGAGCCCCAGGCTCCAGCGTGGGCGTAGCATACCGTCCGATTCCTCCAGACTGGGGAACTTCCTGAGGAGCAGGAAGAAGCGGAGAAAGTAGCCCGTCGGTCTGCTATGTACCAGTTCGTCGATGACGTCTTATACAGAAAGAGACCGAACGGCGTGAAATTGAAGTGCATCCCTCTTGAGGAAGGACTAGAGTTGTTGGCAGAGATACATGGAGGCATATGTGGATCCCACATAGGGTCAAGAGCCCTTGCCGGCAAAACATTCCGGCAAGGCTTCTTCTGGCCCACTGCCCTCCAGGATGCAACGGCACTGGTCACCAGGTGTGAAGCGTGCTAGTTCCATTCAAAGAAACTACATCAACCAGCTCAAGCCCTTCAAACCATTCCTTTCTCCTGGCCCTTCTCGGTCTGGGGGCTCGACATACTGGGCCCTTTCTCCCGCGCCATCGGGGGCTTTGAGTACTTGTACGTTGCAATCGACAAGTTCACAAAGTGGCCAGAGGTGGAGGCAGTAAGGAAGGTCACAGCTCAGTCAGCCGTCAAGTTCTTCAAGGGACTAGTGTGCCATTTTGGTGTACCCAACAGGATCATCACCGACAACGGCACATAGTTTACAAGCCGCACCTTCATGCAATATACCCAAGACCTCGGCAGCAAAGTCTGTTTCGCTTCTGTTGCTCACCCCCGAAGCAATGGTTAAGCTGAGAGGGCAAATGCTGAAGTGCTGCGAGGATTAAGGACAAAGACCTTTGACATGCTGCACAAGAGCGGGAGGCGCTGGATTGATGAGTTGCCGGCGGTTCTTTGGTCGATCAGAACGACGTCAAATCGAGCCACCGGCCAGACGCCCTTTGCCCTGATATACGGAGCGGAAGCAGTTCTCCCCACTGATCTCATATACGGGTCACCTCGAGTGCTCGCTTATGACGAGCTTGAGCAAGAGCAACTGTGGCAAGACGACGCAATGCTCCTTGAGGAAGATCGTCTTCGGGCGGCTGTGAGAGCAGCATGCTACCAACAAGCCTTGTGCCGCTACCATAGCCGCAAGGTCCGTGCCCGAAGCTTTGTGGAAGGCAACCTAGTTCTCCGGCGCGTTCAATAGGCCAGGAATACGAACAAGTTGACGCCGAAGTGGGAAGGCCCTTATCGGGTAATACGAGTCACCAGGCCTGGCGCAGTCCGCTTGGAGACCGAAAATGCCATCCCAGTGAGCAATTCCTGGAACATTGAGCATCTTCGCAAGTTTTACCCATAAGGCGCGGCTTGCCGGGCCCCCCGGCAAGCCACCCTTTTGTACAAGCCTTGCCGACAAGGCATGTAACCCTTTGTCCAAAGCCAGGCGCAGACCCTGAGCATAAATAAATGAAGCGCTGTCGCCCTAAGTTATAGCCTGCATGCTGACTCGAGTCTCGTCCTTGGTTAGGGTTGATAGTGCTTAGCGGCGGCTAACCCCTAGCTTAGAGGTGGAGTTTGCATCTCTTTGTCTTTCCTCTATCTCCTTTCGTTCACAGGACGCACAGACATCCTTGCCAAGGCCACCTGGGGAGAAGAAAGAGGAACAAATTAGCATCAAGGCCCTGGCAAGCTAGTGTTGCCGGGGGCTACAAGAGCAAAGATTCGCCCACGGCGAACCAGGGTTGCTGGGGGCTGCGGCTTCAGATAAGTTCTTCATCCCCTATCATGCATTCCATTATGGTCTGAGGTATGTGAAATCTCGTTCTTTTCCTTAAGTTACCGTGCTCCCATAACTCTAGGCCCTAGGGCTCGTTCCTGGGACTAAGTTTGGTCGTATTCGCGGCAGCAAAAAGGTGAGACGAGGAGCCTAAGACCACTTCATCCCTGCCTCTGTCGAGGGCGTGAGAAAGGTCGAGCGAAGTAGGAAGACGGCAAGGCCTGTTGCCTGGCAAGAAAATGTTTATCTTAGAGATATCAGGGATTTATTCCTTGTTGTGGGTTCTACCTGCGAACAAATGACCCGGCAAACATTCCATTTTCATTAAAAACATTCCACTCAGGTACAGTCCATAGGGAATGAAAAACACGAACAAGGAGATTACAGGTTCTAAATTTAACAGATGCCCGAAGGCTTACAAACTAAAAAGAGAACAGATGCCCATAATGCCTTTCTTGTCCCTCTCCTCAGGAGGTAGGTCAAGGAGGCGAGAAGGGCAAAAGGAGCACCTAAGCGAGCTACGGGTGGCAGAAGACACCAAGAGGACATCTCGGTGGCCGCCCAAGGGCTGGACGGTGATGACGGCGCCGAGGGCAGCGCTCGAAGACGAGGCGGTAGGACATCAGTAAGTGTCGAAGGCGTCGGTGCCCGCGTACTCCGACATGACGACCTTGCCGCCCGCCTTCTTCCTCTTCCTCTTCCGCAGCCTCCCTACGCCACCCGCCAAGGAGACGGCCCCGAGAAGTTCAAGGAGGCGGCGAAGCGGATGATGGGGTCGCCGGTGCCACCAGGAGCGGCACCCGACACCTAGACGGACCCGTCATCCTGCCGTCCACCGCCCTCGTCGTCGCTGCCGCTGTCCTCCTCGTCACCCTCATTCGAGGAGGAGTCTTCGTCATCGGAGGAGCTTTCCACGCAGCACCTTGCGCGAGTCCCGAAAAGCCCGAAGACCTTGATGGAGAGATGGTAGTCCTCCATCAGCTTGAAATGGAGGGTGAGCCCATCCGTCAGGCTATGGATACGGGCGAAAGTCTTCCTTCCTTGACGAAGATACATCACATGAGGAGCGGGGAAGTCGACGTGGACCCGCGTGCCACTAATCCCGCAGCCCCTCATGTGCGGCCGCAGCAACTCCGGCGGATCCACCTCCATCTCCCGCGCAAATGGGGTCAGGAGACGAAGACGACGGCGCGGTGGCCGCCGCAGCGTGACGAAGAACTCGCAAGGGTCATCCCCAATGTGGCCTTCCATTGGAGGAGGGGCTGCAGGCGGGGGCGAGGCCGGCGGACCGCCCCGTCCTCCTCTTCGCCGAGCGCCCCGGCATCGCCCACGGCCTCGCCCCCTCCCTCTTCCCCTCGTGGCCGGCTCTGCCACCGCAGGTCCAGGGGAAGGAGGGACGCGTTGTCGAGCGGCGACCCTCGCCGCCACCGTTGAAGAGCCGGGATTTCCTCTCTCCATGGCGAACAGAAGAGAGGAGAAGAAGCTGAAGGAGAAAGAAGATGGAGGAATGTGGGGCGCCGTCCCTTCCCTCCCCTCTTTATAAATGGGCGGGGCTGGGGCTCGACCGCCCTGCTCGGCCAATCAAGATGTAGAAGGCAAGGGAACCGGGACCGACCCGCTGCCCCAACTAGCGACGGCTCGGTTTCCCGCCTCCACCGTTCGCCACCTCAAGCGCATGGAGGACACGTGGCGAACGTGCAGAATCGAGGGGACGTGTGAGGCGACCTCTCCCCACCCCGTGATCGTGGGGAATGGACACCTAGACGATCGCGCCTCGGCCCCATTCAGTAAATGGGCCGCGCCTCCATGCCTCCCCCCGTTTACAGGGAAGGCGCGAAGCCGCCTCCTTTCGCATTTACTGCGACGTGACGCATGCCTGCGGAAACCGCCCCACGCATGCTGCCCACGTCACGCACGCCCCTCCACCCCGCGTCGTGCGCGCGGGTCATGGGAGGCGCAGCACGTGGAAAATTTTACCACGGTGAAAACCGCCCCTCTTGCCCGCGCACCGTTCTGGGCCTGGCCCAACAACGCGTCGCGCTCATGTGTGGCCCAGGCCCGGGGGCTCCTGTTGGTGTACAAAAAGAGGGGCACACTTTTTGTACCCCTATAACTGTGCACGGGCAGTCTGAGCCACGGCCACCACCACACCAAGCACAGCAGGGGAGGTGAGCCAAGGTAAGACCGAAGCTCGATGGAAGTGGAGCAACGCCAAGAACAAAACCACAAAGAGCAAAGGGACAAAGCGGCTTCCCCCGGCAAGATCCTTGCTAGGAGCCGGTTTCAGCAGCCCTTGCAAGACCCTTGCCGGAGCCGGCTCTGGCAACCCCGGCAAGACCCTTGCCGCGGCAGCTCGCCCCATGCCTACGGAGCGGATCACCCTTGAGTCCACTGCCCCCATGGGGCAAGGATTCGGGAGATATCCCCATGGTGGCATGCAGATCTTTGTGAAGACATTCAAGGACAGATACACACACTAAGAGGACGACGACCCTTGGCGGGATCCCAGCCATGGAGGACCACAAGACCTCCAGCAGGTACCTTGCCGGGGATGACAGCAGGCACCGAGGCAAGACCCTTGCCGGGGCCCCGGCAAGGCCCTTGCCGAGGGCGCCCGCAGGGCCACCGTCAGGCCCGCACCAACTGAGTTTCCACTGCCCATGCAGCTGTCGACCCAACCAGCTGGGCAGGCTCCTGCGTGGCAACATGTAGATCTTCGTGAAGACCCGCCGTTGCGCCACCTCAGCTGCCTGCTTGCCTACATGGCGCCTCAGGCACCGCTGGCCAGGGCGCGTATCAACACAAGGAGGAGTAGCGACGGACAAGACGGACGTCTCCCCTCGTCCCCGATAAAGCGAGGACACCTAAGCTAAGCACATTAAATGCGCCTTGTCCTCCTGTGTGCCACGGTGGCAACCCCTTTTTCCTATAAAAGGAGGCCCGAGGCGACTAGGAGAAGGATTCGGCTTTTTAGAACTCTTCACGACTCTTTTGGAGCCCCTCACTAGCTGAAGAACACAAACATATATTCCACCAAAGCAGGAGTAGGGTTTTACGCACCTTTGCGGCCCGAACCTGGGTAAAGGAACCGTGTGCTAACTGTTAGATCCACTCTTCTCTCAACCCCGCACCCCGCAACCGTAGTAGGGATTCTTGTGATCCCATAGGTGTCGATCCAAATACCCCGATAGCATGGTAATTTGCTTTGGTTATAAAATTAGTCCTAACATGATAGGCATCCAAGATGGGTATCATAAAAAACTTTCATATAAAGTGCCTGGAATACTATGAGAAGTTTGATGCTTGATGATTGTTTTGAGATATGAGGATAGTGATATTAGAGTCATGCTAGTAGAGTAATTGTGAATTTGAGAAATACTTGTGTTGATGTTTGCAAGTCCCGTAGAATGCACGTATGGTAACCGTTGTGTGACAAATTTGAAGCATGAGGTATTTTATTGATTGTCATCCTTTGTGTGGAGGTCGGGATCACGCGATGGTTAACTCCTACGACCCTTCCCCTAGGTGCATGCGTGTAGTACTTTGTTTTGATGACTTGTAGATTTTTGCAATAAGTATGTGAGTTCTTTATGACTAATGTTGAGTCAATGGATTATACGCACTCTCACCCTTCCACCATTGCTAGCATCTCTTGTACCGTGCAACTTTTGCCGGTACCATACACCCACCATATACCTTCCTCAAAACAACCACCATACCTACCTATTATGGCATTTCCATAGTCATTCTGAGATATATTGCCATGCAACTTTCCA
This sequence comes from Secale cereale, assembly GCA_902687465.1. NCBI lineage: Eukaryota > Viridiplantae > Streptophyta > Magnoliopsida > Poales > Poaceae > Secale > Secale cereale. Next base: position 92,150,985 of record LR738712.1, read on the forward strand.
CCGTTTCATTTATTATGACACGCTTCATCATTGTATATTTCCATGCATGATCATGTAGTTGACATCGTATTTGTGGCAAGGCCACCATGCATAATTTTTCATACATGTCACTCTTGATTCATGGCACATCCCGGTACACTTCCGGAGGCATTCATATAGAGTCATATTTTGTTCTAGTATCGAGTGGTAATCTATGAGTTGTAAATATATAGAAGTGTGATGATCATCATTATTAGAGCATTGTCCCGAAAAAAGGCCAAATAAGAAAAAAAGGCCAAATAAAAAAATGAAGGAAAGGCCAAAGAAAAAAAGGCCCAAAAAAGGTGAAAAAAGGGGGGACAATGCTACTATCTTTTTCCACACTTGTGCTTCAAAGTAGCACCATGATCTTCTTGATAGAGAGTCTATTTTTTTGTCACTTCAATATACTAGTGGGAATTTTCATTATAGAACTTTGCTTGTATATTCCAACGATGGGCTTCCTCAAATGCCCTAGGTCTTCGTGAGCAAGCTAGTTGGATGCACACCCACTTAGTTTCTTTTCTCGAGCTTTCATACATTTATAGCTCTAGTGCATCTGTTGCATGGCAATCCCTACTCACTCACATTGATATCTATTGATGAGCATCTCCATAGCCTATTAATACGCCTAGTTGATGTGAGACCATCTTCCTCTTTTGTCTTCTCCACAACCACCACTCTCTTCCACCTATAGTGCTATATCCGTGGCTCATGCTCATGTATTGCGAGAAAGTTGAAAAGGTTTGAAAAAAATTAAGTTTGAAACAATTGCTTGGCTGAAACCGGGGTTGTGCATGATTTGAGTATTTTGTGTGATGAAGATGGAGCATAGCAAAACTATATGATTTTGTAGAGATGAACTTTCTTTGGCCATGTTATTTTGAGAAGACATAATTGCTTTGTTAGTATGCTTGAAGTGTTATTATTCTTATGTCAATATTAAACTTTTGTCTTGAATCTTTCGGATCTGAACATTCATGCTACAATAAAGAAAATTACATGGAGAATTATGTTAGGTAGCATTCCACATCAAAAATTCTGTTTTTATCATTTACCTACTCGAGGACGAGGGGATGCTTGATACGTCTCCAACGTATCTATAATGTTTGATTGTTCCATGCTATTTTATTATCTTTTTTGGATGTTTAATGGGCTTTATTATGCACTTTTATATTATTTTTGGGACTAACCTACTGACCCAATGCCCAGTGCAAATTGCTGTTTTTTGCCTATTGGAGTGTTTCGCAGAAAAGGAATATCAAACGGAGTCCAATAGGAATGAAACCTTCAGGAGGATCGTTTTTGGAACAATGCAACCCAGAAGACTTGGAGTACACGCCAGGGAAGCCACGAGGTGGCCACGAGGAAGGGGTGCGCGCCCCCCACCCTTGTGGGCCCCTCGTAGCTCCACCGACATGCCACTTCGTCCTATATATACCCATGTACCCTGAAAACATCCGAGAGCATCACAAACCCTAATTCCACTGCCGCAACCTTCTGTACCCGTGAGATCCCATCTTGGGGCCTGTTCCGGAGCTCCACCGGAGGGGGAATCGATCACGGAGTGCTACTACATTAATACCATAGCCTCTCCAATGAGTTGTGAGTAGTTTACCACAGACCTTCGGGTCCATAGTTATTAGCTAGATGGCTTCTTCTCTCTCTTTGGATCTCAATACAAAGTTCTCCTCGATCTTCTTGGAGATCTATTTGATGTAATTCTTTTTGCAGTGTGTTTGTCGAGATGCGATGAATTGTGGGTTTATGATCAAGATTATCTGTGAACAATATTTCATTCTTCTCTGAAACTTTTTATGAATGATTTAAATATCTTTGCAAGTCTCTTTAAATTATCAGTTTGGTTTGGCCTACTAGATTGATCTTTCTTGCAATGGGAGTAGTGCTTAGCTTTGGGTTCAATCTTGGGGTGTCCTTTCCCAATGACAGCAGGGGCAGCAAGGCACATATTGTATTGTTGCCATCGAGGATAAAAAGATGGGGTTTAATTATATCATATTGCATGAGTTTTTACCTCTACATCATGTCATCTTGCTTAAAGCATTACTCTGTTCTTATGAACTTAAAGCATTACTCTGTCGATGTGTAGAGTAATAGTAGTAGATGCAGAATCGTTTCGGTCTACTTGTCACGGACGTGATGCCTATGTAAAATGATCATGCCTAGATATTCTCTTAACTATGCGCTTTTCTATCAATTTCTCGACAGTAATTTTGTTCACCCACCGTAGAAATCTACAATCTTGAGAGAAGCCATTAGTGAAACCTATGGCCCCCGGGTCTATCTTACATCATATCAATCTTCCATCAACTACTTATCTTTACTTTACTTTTATTTTGCAATCTTTACTTTCAATCTATATAACAAAAATACCAAAAATATTTATCTTATTATCTCTATCAGATCTCACTTTTGCAAGTGGTCGAGAAGGGATTGACAACCCCTTTATCGCGTTGGTTGCAAGGTTCTTATTTGTTTGTGTAGGTACGAGGGACTCGCGTGTAATCTCCTACTGGATTGATACCTTGGTTCTCAAAAACTAAGGGAAATACTTACGCTACTTTGATGCATCACCCTTTCCTCTTCAATGGAAAAACAACGTAAGCTTAAGAGGTAGGAGTAGCTGAGTGCTGAAGCTATATCATGTCGTACTCTAATGTATTTCAATTATGAAATCATGCTTCCTTAATATGGAAATGAAATATATTATATGCTTAATATAAATGTCCATTTGATTAATAAATGGATTATTAATAATAGGGTAATTAGCGTGCTAATTGTGTTTTGCTGTTGCATATAGTTATTGAGAAACTACCGTGGGCGATGAGCACAGGCAATGCACACAGTTCCTAGGAATAAACCGTGTTGGATCAATGCAATCACACACGACCTTCTCTTGAAAGCTATTTGCGTTAGGCCACATTGCGCAAATGTTTACCACATAAAAGCTATGTGTTATGGTCAACCTTTGCCACATTGTTTCTTCTGCGCACTGTGTGTAATACATTCAATAACGCAAATGATAAAATTGTTAATATCGTGTGGAATGGCAACCCTATCACAAATGACTCAATGAGCAAAATTGTCAGGCCCAAGATGCGATTCTATCCCGATCACGTGACACATTCGTGATTGGGGCACAACCACATTTCGGGCGTTAGCAAGATGGATATCATTACATTGTACCATTACATAAATACATGGGGATACAACAATACATACAAGTCACATGAATACAACAACATCAATACAAGGCATCCGACTACGGATGCAAACAAGAAAAGCACAACGACATCCATCCTGCTATCCCAAGATGCCGACCAGGAACCTAGCCCAAGACTGACGAAGAAGAAGAAGAAAGAACTCCAACACAAAGAACATCGCTCTCACGTCAAGTCATCGGAAACCTGCACCTGCAACTGTTGTTGTAGTAACTGTGAGCCACGAGGACTCAGCAATCCCATAACCATGGGTATCAAGACTAGCAAAGCTTAAAGGGTAGGAAGAGGTTAAGTGGTGAGGTTGCAGCAGCGGCTAAGCAATATATGGTGGCTAACTTACGAGTACAATAATAAGATGAGCATCTACGCAAACGGTCGCAAACTAGTAATGATCGCTAAAGATCCTGAACTACCTACGAGTCAAACATAACCCCACCGTGTTCTCTTCTCAAAGTGAAAAGAGACGGTCACGGTTACTCACATGGTTCGTGTATTTTATTTCGGATCCTCTGTCAAGTTTTCTACATCCGGACATTAACAAATTCCAATCTGCCACATAACTGTGGGCACGGCTTTCGAAAGATCATAACCCTGCAGGGGTGTCCCAACTTAGCCCATCACAAGCTCTCACGATCAGCAGAGATAATAATAATATTACCCCTTATCTTAGGGACAATCCGATCAGACTCGGAATCCCGGTGCACAAGACATTTCGACAATGGTAAAACAAGTCCAGCAAGACCTCCCGGCGTGCCGACACCCTGATAGTAGCCGCGCGTATCTCGTCTCAGGCCACGACCGGATAGGTGATCCTACGGGAGCCAGATACGTCGAGTTTCCCCGTGGTGGCCCCGCAGTCTCCCCATTTGGGACCAACACCACCGGCACTGGCCCCCTGTATGTAGAAGAATCCTCGGGTAACGCTAACTCCCTATGCAATTAATTCATTAAGTCTTTTATTATGTTGCAAATAAAACCAATATTGGGCCTTGCTGGAGGAGTTTTATTGAAAGACGAACTGTCAAGGGGTCCCCATATACCCAACCACGTTAGGAACGCAAAATCAAGGAACATAACGCCAGTTTATCGGCTCCTAAGGTGGCATGAGTGGAACAAAACACCGAGAAAAAGGCCAAGCCTTCCACCCATTGCCAAGTATATAGGTGTGTTAACAAATATATATATAAGATATATTGTGATATTCCAACAACAAGTTCCAACATGGTGCAATCTTCATCTTCACCTGTAACTAACAATGCTATAAGAGGGGCTGACCGAGCGATTAACATAGCGAAACAACGGTTTGCTGGGAATGTATCAAAGGTTAGAGGTTTCATGGCAACAAGGAGAGGCTGACAATAAATGATGGGTAGCGCGACATATAACGATAGCTTCGAGACAACTAGTATGGCAATGAGAGTAAAGGTATCCACGGGGATGGTCATCTTGCCTGAGATCCCGCAAGGAAGAAGAACGAATCCGTGAAGTAGACGAAGAAGAAGCCACGAAGACGAACCAAGTGTAGTCGAACGAATCCTCACGATCGCAACGGAATATGAACTAGCGAGAAGAAACACACAACACGGTAAACACACAACTCAAGAACATGACAAGATGCTCAACCAAGTATGATTCAAGACAAGTCTATATGTTGCAAAACATGGCAAGGGATGAAGCACATAAGAACAACAAAACAAGGCAAGTTTAAATGAGGCCGGAAACAACATATAATAATTCCGGTAAGTCCTCATATACACATTTCAAAATTGGTCCAGATCTGAACAAACCTTAAGTTAAAGTTGTTAAACAGCAGGTTAACCTGCACCATGATGATTTACTCAAAATTGTAGTCAAGTTTCATATAAAGTTTATTTAATTCGGAGCTACGGCCTAGAAGCTATGAGCAAAACAAGTCAAGCATGTCAAATATGCAAGATGCATCCAAACAACAAGAAAACACACTTCAAACATGTAAACAACATGATATTATGCTTCTACATGCAAAAACACACAAGTTTCATATAGGACACGCTCAAAACGGAGCAACGGCCTAGAAGATATGAGCAAAACAAGTTACAATGCAAAGCTGAAGTTAACAGCAACATAACAACTTTGGTGCAAGGTAAATTTATGCTACATCACCCAAACATGATAACAAAAGGCATGGATGTGAAATATACATGATTCTCAACAAGGATGAACTCAGAGCACACCCAAAAACTTGTTGGAACACAATTAAACTAGCATGGCAAGATTCAAGAAGTTTACTGATTTCTCAGACTTAGTGAAAAAACAGAGCATGGCAGAAACAACGACATGTAGGTGTGTTTGCAAGCTTGTGCAACTCATCTCAAAGCATATCATGGCATGTGAAGATAACAAACAGCAAGAAGACATGTTTATGAAGCTACTCATGGCAAGAACATGGTCATAGGATGCATAGATCCCTAGCAATTGACATGGGAAAACTGAACTGGCTGATAACAGGCTGACAGAAACATTTTATAGCAACTTGAGAGCAAGAAATAAACAAGCTACGGCAGGCTAAAATGGCAAACAAGGACATGGATGGATAGAGCATATCATGGACAACAAGAGATGATCATTGGACATCTCAAAACAAGCATGAATTTGAGTGGGGCATCAAGCAAACATGGCATCAGGTTTAACAGTTTCAGACTTACCAGTTTTCAATAAGTGTTAGAAAACAACAACAGCGGGTAGGCTACTTTACAAGCTTGTTGCAAACACCACAAGGCATCTATAATACCTAAATAGTTCATCCCCACTAACATATTTCTCTTAACATGCAGCCCGTCCACATCAGCATCTAGCCACATCAGCAAAATATCTACATGCATGATGCCACATCATGGTGCATTCCTTCACGGCCGTTTTCACTAGAAAAAAGATATATTCATCCTTTTCCCGACGCGTTAGTCTCTTTCCGCCAGTTGGTTTCTTGCCTCTTCGTATTAGTTCTCTTCGTTTTCCATTCGTCATTAAATTTCCACCGATACCTTTCAGATTCTTCTCTCCCCTATTTATCGGTGCCATTCTCCATGCCGCATCATCTTTAGACAAGCCTTTGTGGATCATCGCCGCCAGGGACCTACGCGTTGGCGCCGTCCGGGAGCCCCGTGATTGCCACCAGCCGGGGCTACGCCGGCCCAAGCCATATTCCCTGACGTTGACCCGGCCTCTCATCGAACCATGCGTCTCGGCGTCCTCCTTGAACATCACACGAGTCAAAGGTAGGGACTCCCTTTCCTGTGTAGCTCGTCAGATCTCACCGGATTTTTAGCTAGCTTGGTTGGAACCTTTGGTTGCGAGTCAGGGTAGCTGGGAAGGAGGAGGGCGCCTGCCACAAGGTGTAGTTTGGCAGCTTCATCGGACGCCATGCCGGTGCCGAGCAAGTCGGAGTAGTCTGCCGAATCGAGGTAACGCCTCTGCCGCCAATGTAGGAGCAGGAGATGAGGTCGCTCCTGTCTTTTATTTGTTTATTAACATCTCTAAATCATTGTTTTTCCTTGAAGGCATGAACATCACGTGATGTGACGGAGAATTAGATGTGTATGTGATTTTTTTTTACTGGACGGAAGAGACGCATACATGCTCCTCCGTGCATGATGTGTACCACTGTGTCATGTACAAATTCTAAGATGCATGGATGCGTTGCTACTGGATTTGTGTATATTTTTGTTCCTTTTGTTTTGAAGGGCTTCATGTTCTTACGGGCACGTATGACAGTTGGTGTCCGAACTCTGTACAACCTATGAACGATGTTGTCCAGTTTTGCTCTAAGTGCTCGTGGTTTGATCTCCTCCATGGTACGAGAATCAGACAGAAATTGGCCTGCGTACAGCATTGTTCCTGCTCTTATACACATAGCTGAACAAACATTCACATTAGTAGTTTTGTGGGGCCCTTGAGACAAACCTTGGGTTTCCGATATTTTTTGCTGGCCTGAGAGTTTAGGCTTTGTTTTTAGTGGGATATATCTCGAACCAAGCTTAGACATGTTTTGAGTGAAATTCCAATAAGACTATATGTTTTCTCCGAGCTAGCAGTGCATTTAAATTCCCCGCAATATAGCGAGGCATTCCAATTACGCAAGTACCTATATACTCTACAATATACCTTTTTTTTCACTTTTCATGACATACCATGAGCGGATCAAATAAATGTATATTTTAAAATTAATATTTTTTACTCCATAGCCCACCTTCTATATACTACAACAAATTCCCGCAGCAACGCGCGGGGTATTATCTAGTATCATGAAAAGTGGATTGCACCACACCAAAGATGGCATGATTGTGCTTCTAAAACATATTGACATGTAGCTAAAAAAATCACACATAAAGATTCAAAAATGACAAACCAGCATCTTATAACAAGTTTCGGCACTTAACAGCCACATGCACTTTTGCAACAGAGATTAACATGGTAATTTAGCACCTAACATGAATACTACAGCAACCATCATGTAGAGCACTTCACAATGAACATTTTTACATATCATACACTCCATTTGGACCAACATGCACAAATATGTGACCTCTCAAACATGCTAACATAATAACAGTTTTCAATAGTTTAAAAGATATAGCACTTTTGCAACGATGATAAGGGCATCAAGATGAACTCAAACAAGCATGCCACGGTACAACAATATGAAGAGCATATCACAACGAACATTTGGACACATTATTCACTCAAAACGGAGCCACATGCACAAAGTTATCATCATCCAAACATGCACACATATTATGCATTTTCAGGGACTTAGCCGTTTTTACAAGTCTCTGAGAGAAAAAAAACACGAGCGACTAACAACTATTCGGTGCACTGACGGGGAATAGGGTGGTTTCTCACCCTGGGCTTCGGCCCAAGTCGAGACGGAGGCCTGGCAGGCTTGGAGGGGCAGGTGGGCCGGTGGTCTCGGCTTGGCCAAATAGAGATGGCCCACGAGCGAGGCCAGGGCGCTGGTCGATCGTCCTCCTCCACGGGGAAGAGGCTGGCGGTGGCTGATGCAGAAGGGCGCCGGCGGCGCAGAGCAAGCGGGGCTGAGCAGCGGCGCTGACCGAGGCGGATCTGGGGCGGCAACCGCCGGATCTGGTCACAGGGTGGACGAGGCAGCGCGGAGGTGGTGGAGTTGGCCGACGCGGGGTGAGCTCCTTCGTCGGCGGCAAAACTGCAGAGAGAGAGAGAGTGAGAAGCTTAGGGAGGGAGAAGAAGGAGGGTAGGACGGAGAAGGGCGGCGAGGGTCCGGCCTGGCGGTTGTGGAGGTCGCCGACGGCGAGGCTGGTCGGCGGCGGAGCTCTCCGGAGCTGCGGCGGCGGGGTCGAGCGGGGGGATCCGATTCCCCGATCCAGATCGAGCGCGGCAGTGGGGAGCGGGCGCGCTCGCCTCACGGGCGGCGGCTCGGGCCCGATTCGTCCCACGGCGGGCCGGATCCGGGCCCCGGCGGGTTTCGGTGGAGGGAGGAGGTTACGGGGACGCGTGGAGGACCGTGAGTGGCTGGAGGCGGCGATTTCGGCCGTTGGCGGCGGCGCTAAGGGGCAAGCGGCGACAAGTGGCGGCGGGGTAGCGGTCAGGCATTGAATCCGAGGGGAATAAGGGAGGTGTCGGCGGCTGAGAGGTGAGAGGAGGATAGGGGTAGGTTTAGGGGCTAGGGAAGTCCATTTTTGGACGTGGGGGTGTCCCTTTATAGGTAGGAGGGGTTAGGGATAGGGTTTTAGTCCGTTTTCGGACTGTACGATCTCGACCGTGCGGCTTCGAGCGGAGGGGGAAGGTAGGTGGCTTAAGTGGCCTGTGTAGATGGGGTTGGGCTGAGAGGAGATGAGGGAAAAACGGCCTGCGGGGTTTTCGGAGACCGAAAACGTCCGACGGATAAACCGGCTACTTGTGCCGCTATAGTTTAACGATTGGGCAATCAAACGAGCTCCGAATGCGATGAAAATTGGCAGGCGGTCTGTCTACACTATAATAAGACAACACACCAAGTTTCATCCCATTCCAAGAACATTTTCCGGCCACTGACAAAAGGAGGTTTCGGAGGTGCCGCGGGCACGTGCGAGTGTGTCAGGGCTCAGAACGGACAACGGAGAGGACGAGGGGGCTCGGACGGATGCAAGGTTTTGAAAACATGCTGATGCAATGCACACGATGACATGGCAAAATGCAACAAGCAAGCAGATGACATGGCAATGACGACGAATAACTGGCTGACACCTGGCGCACCGGTCTCGGGGTGTCACAAAAATTGTGTGTGACGTACCTGTGAACGGAAACGTTTTCCTTGGAGTGACTGTGTGGGATGTACATATGAACGGAAACGTTTAGCGGGAACTGACTGTGTGGGATGAACTTGCGACGGGAAACAATTTCGCATGTATTTTTTAGCTCTACTTTACATATTTCCGTATTTGAGCGCTCGCCGGTCGCATACGACCCCATTTTGCCGAGCGTGTGTGCCAGGAGGGCATAAACCGATGGTTTCTGGGTCGTGTGGGAAGGACCCCCCCTATCGCCCACACTCACTAGGCGATGATTCCAAATAACGTCGCGGAAAGGGGTTAAAAACTGTTTGTATAGCACTGATGCATACTAGTGTTATATCGACTAGAGGAGGGTGAATAGGTGATTTTTACAAATTCGTCACTGAGGAAATTCTAACTGAGGAATTTCCTAAGCAACAAACTACTAGCAGCGGAATAGATAGTCAAGTGCATGCACAACAAAGCAGTAGCATAGTCATCATGATGTTATGAAAGCATACACAGAGCACAAGTAGTGTGTAAACAGGATAAGCAGGCTAAAGACAGAAGACTGAAGAATTAGGATTGAGAAAATTGAGCAAGTCTTCAGTTAAAGTCTTGAAGCAGTACATGTCAAGTTCATCAACACATGAATGAGGAAATAGAACCAGTAGGCTTGGTGAAGACAATGATTCGGTAGACCAGTTCCAACTGCTGTGACAATTGTACGTGTGGTTAGGGCGTCTAGGTATTCAAACCCGAGGACACACAATCCCGGACACCCAGTCCTAGACACACAGTCGAGGACACTTAGTCCTCACCGTATTCCCCTTGAGCTAAGGTCACACAGACCTCGCCCAATCACTCGTGGTATGTCTTCACATGTGACTTCCAAAACTTCACAGACTTGGTCACCCGACGATCCACAATTCCTCTTGGATGCTCTAGACCATTGACGCCTAACTTCCTGGTAGATCACAGTTTTCAAAGGTAACAACCATTGGTTCCACACAGGAACACTACCTTCAGTGATTCTCAATCACTTTGGGTTTTAGGTGTTGGGGTTTGGGTTTTCCCTCACTTGATGTTTTTCGCTCAAAGTCCTTAGAGGATGGGTTGCTCTAATGACAAGTGTCTGTTTCTCTCAGAGCAGCCAACCAACTAGTGGTTGTAGGGGGCTACTATTTATGTCCTAGGGAGCAGCCCGACGTGATAAGACATAAATGCCCTTCAATGATATGACCGTTAGGTGGATAGGATATTTTGGGAAAGCTGGCGCATAGCACATCAACGGTCGAAAATTTGAGATCCCAAATTCCTCAAGGCTATCATGTTCCTCACTTGTTGGCAATCCGCACTGGCGAATTCCTAACTCCTCAGTCAGAACAAATTCCTCAGAGAATAGAAGAACTTCCACTCTGTCACTGAAGAAATTAACTGAACTGTATGAGATTTCCAATGGTTGCACTCGAAGGGATTTAGTAGTGTAGGCTTTGAGTTGAACATTACATGGAAATATGTTTCCTTAGTTTTACCTCGACCCCCTTTAACAATATGGTGTTTCCTATGACTCAAGAAAGATAAAATGAAACTACGAAAACAAAAGTCTTGACGCTTCTTAATCCTCTCATGAATATCCAAGTCTTCAAGGTCACACCAATTTCCTCATTTTAAAAGTCTTGAAGAAAACCAAAGTCTTGAACTAAAGACATAAATTTTTAGGGGTCGACTCTCTTTGTAAATCTCAAACTCCTCATAGACTTATAGTACCTGTGTACACTCACAAACACATCAGTCCCTTAACCTATAAGTCTTCAATACAGCAAAATAACTAAGGGGCACTAGATGCGCTTACACTACTGAGACCCCCTTTCCTAGCTAAGTGAGTCGATCTGCTGCTCCTGCCGCTTGAAAGCTTCTTCCAACCCCGCGTGCTTTGAATATAGGATGTGAAGGTGGTTTGCTTCCTGCTTCCTCTGCTCCTCCTCCAGCTTCCTCTTCTGCTCCTCCTGCATCTTCTTTCTCGCACGACTTCTATAGTCGTCATTCCAGTCCGAAAACCCCTCAAACCGCGGAACAACGCCTTTGCCTTGTGTTCTTCTTGGTGTTCAGGATTTTTTAGGGAGTGTGTAAGCTCGTCGATCTCTCTGTTGGGTGTGGACACCCCCGTTTGGGCCTCTTCTATTGTGACAAGTATAGCGTCGGACGCTTCTTTAAGACTTGCCCGCTCCAAAACATCGCCTGTCTTTGGGTCCAACTTCCCGCCATGCGCATAGAACCAAGTCCTGCACCTGGGGGGCAGCTCAATGTAACTGGAGTGACGCCTGTAGCCATTATCTGCTGCTCAGCGAGATGCCAATTAGGCCGGGCCACCTCGTAGCCACCTGGCCCCAATTTATGGTGCCACTGTTTTTTCGCCGCATTAATCTTGTTTATCCTCGACCGTTCCTGAGCTAATTCCGAATCCTTGAAGTTCATGAAACCATCCCAGCGATCTCTTGCCTTCACCAGTGTTCCCTTGAATTCTTCAGTCTGCTTGTCTGCTTTGACGCACGCGACCCATATAGTTATCTTGTGGTTGTTGAAAGCTATCATCATCTTCCTAAGAGCAAAGTTCTTGACTTTCTCCAGATCTGCATGATCTAGTAGGGTGAAATGTGACATGAGCGTTTCCCAAAATAGATCCTTTGCTCCTTAGTCGACAAAAGTAACATATGGAGATACCTTTGCTGGGTTTTTCCATTCTTGAACAGAGATCGGGATTAGGTCCCTGACAATAACTCCGCATTGACAATTGAAGTTCTTCGCATTCAGCTTAGGTTCAGCAGATTCGCCACTAGGTTTGATGTCATCAATGTTGTAGTTTACGCCATCCTTCAACTTTTTGGTCGGGCCTCGAACTGCTCTACTGCCTGTACAAGATTTGCTCGATCCGAAGGGTTAAATAGAAGTGTATATATATACATCATTTAAAATGTGATAATCACCAGATTCCTTATATAAATATAGCTCGCTGGTCTTTTTTATTTGAAAAAAAACATTTCCTTCGTTATCATTGTTTTGGACTTCATCTATTCGGTCGACTTCATCAAACATCATACCCTCACCGAAAGGGTTCAGATATTGCAAGCCGTCATGTTCTTCAGTCTCATCTGGATCCGGGGAGTGTATGATGTCGAATATAGTCTCTTCTCCTTCTCTGCCAGTATTATCCATAGCTTTTATTTAACTAATCCTGAAGAAAGATAAAAGAATTTACTATTTGAATTAGAATGCATGCAATCAATAAGAAAAAACCGAATCATATAGTACATAATATAATCTCGAATACATCGTCTCAAATGTTGCATATGTCTAAAATCCAAACTTTGACATATGTCAAAATTCTTGCATCTAGTTACATTGGATCAAATGTTGCATCGTGTAATATGCAACATTCAAACTTTTTTCAATATACATCTAATCATCTAGTGAAAAAATGTCAAAATTCAACTAATTAACATTTACATATCTAAAATTCATCTAACATTTCTACAAATAAAAGTATAAAAAAATAAAAAGACATTCATCTAACATTTATGTACCAAATTCATCTAACATTTCTATAACTAAAAGTATAAAAACTAAAAAACAGAAAAACAGAAAATAAGAAAATGTGTGTGCGGGTTTGTGTATTCATGCATATGTGTGTGTGCAGGCTCGATCGATAGGAGGGCGGCCATGGCTGCAGGGGCTCACAACGGGGCGATGGCCGGTGAGGCGAGGCGAGTCGTCGGCGATGGCGATGACGCGAGAGCTCGAGGAGGGGGCGGCGACGGCATTGGCGGCACGTCCGGGGCGGCGACGGCGTAGGCGGCGCGTCGGGGGTGGCGACGGCATGGGCGACAACGGCGTCGGGGCAGGCTTTGCGTCGGGCACAGTGACGATCTCCTCTATTCGTAGAGGTTGAAGATACAAAGAAGCAGAAGGAAAGTAAATTTTTTTACAAATGCTGCTTATATAGGAGGGACCTTTAGTCCCGGTTGGAGCCACCAACTGGGACTAAAGGTCAATTTTGGCTAGGCCAAACAGCAGGACGCAAGTTCTTTAACCCCGGTTGGTGGCTCCAACCACGACTAAAGGGGGGGGTCTTTAGTCGCGGTTGGAGCCACCAACCGGGACTAAAGACCTGTTCCTGGCACGGCGCACTATGGTGGATGTTTAGTCCCACCTCACTAGTTGAGGGGCGCCTAGACCTGATTTTAAGCCCCGGCGCGGGCACTGCATGGAGCTCCTGTCCAATGCAGGCCTTCTGGGCCTACCTCTGTTACGCTCCCTGGTGGGCCTAGTGGGCCTTGCGGGCCTGTAGCCTGGCCCAACTGCAGGTTGGGTTTCTAGTCGTATGCGGGCCGTTGTGGCCTAGTAGGTGGGCTTTTTTTTCTACTTTATTTATTTTCTTTTATTCCTGAGTTGTATTTTGCTTTATTCAGAGTTTCTTTGTGAATATTTTTGCTTTAGGTAAAAGAAATAAACTTTCTGTTAGTGCTAGTAGTTTTCAAATTTGAATAGTTTAAATTTGAATTATTTGAAATTTGTGTGAATCACTAATTTGTGAATAACTTTACATTAAAAATAGATTTTTCAGTGATAACTTTTTCTTCTGTTTAATATTACTGTGTTTTATCATTATATTCAATATGGTAATACTTAGGTTATTTAAAAAAATGAAATACCTTTGTAGCATATGAGTTTTCGTCTGAAACCCTGATACTAAGATTTTCCATTTTGTACACGAAGTACATCCAGTTTATGCCATAACCCTCTCAACATTTTAGCACATGCTATGTGGGTGAAATGATGGTATCATGCCAACTTTCAACACTTTTAGAGTTCATTTGTTCTGCTTTTCAATTTCAGGGTCATTTAGCTAAAAAAAATCTGTAAATGCATGAAAAATAGCAAATGAAGTCGGAAAGGGATCAAAATTGATGATGTGGCTTCGAATCGTGCATACTGAACGCACAAAAAGTCTGGAGTTGAAACAAGTTTGAAAAAATGAAATGACTTTGTAAGAGATGAGTTTTAGCCCAAAACTGTAATACTTCGAAAAGGTTGGTCCATTTTGTACGCGAAGTGCATCCATTTTTTGCCGTAACCCTCTCAACTTTTTCGCACATGTTATGTGAGTGAAATGATGATACCATGCCAACTTTCAACCTTTTCAGAGTTCATTTTGTATTGCTTCTCAATTTAGGGGTCATTTAGCTAAAAAACTTAGTAAATGCATGAAAAATAGCAAATGAAGTCAGAAAGGGATGGAAATTAATCACGTGGCTTTGATTGGTGCATGTTGAATGCACAAAAAGTCTGGAGTTGAAATAAGTTAAAAAATGAGATGCCTTTGTAACTGTTGAGTTTTCGTCCTAAACCCTGATACTTCGGAAGAGATTGTCCATTTTGTACACGAAATGCAACCAGTTTTTTCCGTAACCCTCTCAACTTTTGAGCACATGCTACGTGGATGAAATGGTGATACCATGCCAACTTTCAACCTTTTTAGAGTTCATTTTGTAGTGCTTTGGTAAGACCAATTCGGACAGTTAGATGTTTTTCTGATGTAACCGTGCGAGAGCGGATGCGGGTACATAATCTTTGGTACGTAAGACTAATTCAGGAAGTTAGATGTTACAAGTGATACTGCTCATGAGATGGTTAGTGTTAAGTGTATGTTAAATGAGGTGTACCTAAAAGAAATTTAAGTAGTAAGAAAGCTGGAGCAGAGCATGTATCGTGCAAGATTAATCGGGCCACTCGTCCATAGGCCAAAAATCAATGCAACTATGCGGTTTGGAAGCCCTGCCACATCGCCAGCACACATATGACTCACCAAGCGTTCCTATGCCAGCTGCCGGCCAAGCTACGTATTCTAGGTGGGAGCATCGGCTAGCCGCCATGAAGCTTAGTTCGGTGTCCAGCTGTTCCCCTTTCTTACTGGGAGCAACCGGGCAGGTGAAACCGTGTTCCTCTTTCTTACTGTCGCCCCTATCTCACCTACTTTTCTGCAATATAAAGATCTCCAACTGGTGCTCCAAGCCTTCGATCTACCTATTTTCTTGGTGAAGTGCAGTCTATAGCCTATACACTAGTCCTCAAGGCTTGAAGCTAAGCAACGTGAAGGTGAGCATTGCGCCTCTCCATCAGTGTTCATCATCTCGACACTCAGTCCTGGGACACTTTTCTTGCACCTAATTAGTTATGAGATCCCTTTTCTTACCGTTGATGAGTTCTGTAGCTCATTTTTTTACTCGTGGATCATATGCAACACTATTTCTTAGCAAGTTCATGTACCCTTGTTCAGTTGACATTTTCATCATTGCGGATATAGGAACATGAAGTGAAAATCTCTTACCCAATGCAGGGATGGAGAATGCCAAGAACGCGAGGCCGACATCCAAAGAAGGGGGGGACAGTAAACGAGCCCCAGGTGGAAGAAGAATAAGAATCCGCCTACTGTTACATAACCGAGGCAGAGGCATTGTGATGCGACATTTGCTTCAAGACTTTCGGAGAGCAGATCTTCATGGTTAGTAGTACTTGGTAGTTGGTACTAGTACTAGTGTGTAATTATTTTCTCCAGCACAGCAGGATATGCTACGATTTGTTTGGCTAATTGGCATTTTCTGTGGCTTGATTGATTCAAGTTCATGAATGGGCACCCTGCCTGCGGGAGCTGCTTCCTCATCGTGGAGCGGATGTGCTTCTGCTCCGAGCCCATCGGGGACATCCGCTTCCGGGCGCTGGAGAAGGTCCTAACAGCCATGACCAGGCCCTGCACTTATGTCACCTACGGCTGCCACCAGATCGTGACCTACACCAAGACTTTTTAGCACATGCTATGTGGGAGAAATGATGATACCATGCCAACTTTCAACCTTTTCAGAGTTAATTATGTAGTTCTTTTCAATTTTTGGGTCGTTTAGCTCAAAAAAATCAGTAAATGCATGTTAAATAGCAAATGAAGTTAGAAAGGGTCAGAAATTGATCATGTGGCTTTGATTGGTGCATGTTGAACGCACAAAAAGTCTAGAGTTGAGATAAGCTAAAAAATGAAATGCCTTTGTAACAGCTGAGTTTTTGTGTGACACCCTGATACTTCGAAAGAGATTGTCCATTTTGTACACGAAGTGCATCCATTTTTGCCGTAACCCTCTCAACTTTTTAGCACATGCTATGTGGGTGAAATGATGATACCATGCCACCTTTTAACCTTTTCAGAGTTCATAATATTTGTTTATACAAAATATTCCTTCGCGTTTCAAATGCCAAAACACATAATTAAGTACCCTAACTATTACACAGATTCCCTCTGGTTTGTTCGAAGTGGGGCTTTCTAGATATATCAGTCCGAAAACTCACTAGAGAAGAAAGTGATGACAGTGAACTCGGTCACATCCCAGAGTGGGATCTTTGGGTGTAAAACTTTTTCATCGAGTATGTCCCTTTGCGCCGTAACCTTGGACAATCTTCATAATTTAAATGGATGCTCGGGTCAATATTCACTTTGAAGGGACCAATTTCATGAAACTTTTCATAATCTTCTGATATGTCTGTCTTGTCACTACTAGAAAAAGGGCTATAGATGATATGGCCACTAATGGTGCACCAGACATGTGGTGCGCTATTAGTATATACTAATGGCGCACCATGCAGTTGGTGTGCCATTAGTGTCCAAATACTAATGGCGCACCAGACATTCGGTGCGCCATTAGTAACAACTTTTATTTTTATTTTTCCAGACATACTAATGGCGCACCGTGGCGCAGTGCGCCATTACTAGTTTAACTAGTAATGGCGCACCTCCAACTCAGTGCGCCAGTACTAAGTTTTTTTTTGCAAAACTACTAATGGCTCACCTCTCACTAATGTGCCATTAATAACACTGGTTACTAGCATTAGTGGGTGGTGCGCCATTAGTAAAGTGGGACCAGCTAGATATTTCGGACAGCCACACCTACACACTCACTTTCCTCACTTCATTCTCTCCACCTACTCCTCCAAGCTTGTGTCGGCTGCCTCCTCCTCACCTCATTTGCACCATAGATTCATCAAAATTAAGTGGTTAAATTACCTTTTTTGATAGGTAAGTAATGAGGGAAAGCTATATTTATGTTGTAGATCATTTTTCTCCCTCGACCTCCAACAACCGTGCACATGCACTTTTTATGGCCTAGCTAGATATATGTATGTTTGTGGTGTTGCATATGATTGTGGTGTTGCATATATGTTTGTGTTTGCAGGTACCAGTATTTGAAATGTGATAGTTGCCAATATTTGGCCGAAATGTTGATTCATTTCCGTTCCGGCGAGAATTTTGGCACTATGCATTCTTTTTGGTCCTATTTTTAGGGAAAGTCATGCCAAATTTTTTCTTGGTTCTAAAATATCATTTTGCTCTACTCCGCAGGCGACCATGGTCCGCACGATGACCGTAGGCATCGTGAATAGGTTTTTGAGCTCCGCGAAGGCCGAGATGCTTCAAAAGAACGAGACGGAGATAAGATGTCCGTGTCAAAGATGCAAGCGGAAGAGCCTTATTGCGGACCCAAATTCTGGGCAGGTGCGGGACCACCTGCTCTTGCGTGGTTTCATGGATGGCTATCAGCGGCAAGGTCATGAAGATGACTATGAAGTCGTCCATGGCCGGGCAAGAAATGAGGAAGAGCAGCAAGACAACCACCACGGTGAGGGCGGGCGAGAAGATGAAGAATCTCCAGGACATGATCACGACGGTGATGCTGTACACAATCATCATGTAGAAGATGCCGGACATGATGATGAGGAAGATCAAGATGAAGGGCATGATCATGATCTAGATGAAGATGCCGGAGCAGACGACGATGGAGGCTGGGTGCAGGATCCTCATATTCAAGAGCTGCTTCTCAAGCAGACGGATAACGCAAGAGCTGCCGCCCGAGAGAAAGCCAAGTTGTATCAACTTGAGATAGACGAGGTTACTCCATTGTATGAAGGATGCAGACCCGAGGATACCCGCCTGAAAGTAACGCTCATGGCTCTGGAGATGAAGGTAAAACACAAAACGACCGACGCATGCTTCGACAAGAATATGTCATTCTAGCACGAACGTCTTCCCAAGGGGAACAAGTGGCCGACTAGTTTCGAGGAATACCATGTGTGCATGAACAATTGCATCATGTGTCCTCTGGATTTTCCGCACGTGAAATACCATGTGTGCATGAACAATTGCATCATTTATCGGGACGAGCACGCGGAGTCCACCATATGTCCGGTGTGCGGTGTCACTCGATACAAGAAGCGGAAGAAAGATCCTCGAAAAGTGGTGTGGTACTTTCCGATCACTCCTCGTCTGCAGCGCTATTTCGCGGACCCTAAGGTAGCAAAGCTCCTGCGTTGGCACGCGGATAGGGAGGAGAAGAAGCGAGAAGATGACGGAAATGATCCGGATATAAATAAAAAGGCAAGATGCTGAGTCACCCTAAGGATGCGAGCCAGTGGCAAGCGTTGAACTTCGAAGACCTAGAATTTGGGAACGATCCAAGGAACGTCGTGCTGGGCGCGAGCACCGATGGAGTCAATCTGTTTCGCAGCCAGAGAAGCACACATAGCACCTGGCCTGTGTTTGTGTGGATGTACAACCTTCCCCCTGGTTGTGCATGAAGAGGAAGTACATTCACATGAGTATGCTAATTTAAGGGCCGAAACAACCAGGGAACAACATCAATCTGTATCTGGGGTTGCTGAAAGAGGAGCTAGACACGCTATGGAAAATGCCAGCCAATACGTGGGACGCCGCAGAGAAAGAAAATTTCCCTATGAGAGCCGCACTGCTCACGACGGTGCATGACTATCTCGGTTACGGATATGTCGCGAGGCAGGTGGTCCACGGATTTTCTGGATGCGTCAGGTGCATGGATGACACAACGTATTGCCAGCTAGATAGAGATCCTGGGTCTTCGAAAACCGTGTTCATGGGACATCGAAGGTGGCTTCGCGAAGATGACCCGTGGAGGAAATGCAAGGATCTGTTCGATGGTGAAACCGAACCCCGAAGACGCCCGCGTACAAGGAGCGGCGGGGAAATAGACGAGCTGTTGAAAAATTGGAAAGATTGCCCACTGCCGGGAAAGAAGCAACAAGCGCCAGAGCCGGGAAAGAAGCGAAAGGCGCCAGAGCCGTTGCTGAAGGTATGGAAAACGAGGTCTGTTTTCTGGGACTTGCCGTACTGGAAGATCCACCGTGCGCCTCACAGCCTTGATGTCATGCATATCACGAAGAACATGTGCGAGAGTCTGCTTGGTACCCTGCTCAACATGCCAGAGAGGACCAAAGATGGGCCGAAAGCAAGGGCAGACTTGAAATCAATGGGCATCAGGCAGGAGCTTCACACTAATGATGATGATGATGATGATGGTGATGATGGTGATGAGGCGAAGCAGGACACGGAAAGTTGTCGCAAAGGCAAAAAGGCCAAGAAGACCGGAAATGACTACCCTCCCGCGTGCTTCACTCTTTGTCAGGAGGAGATCGAGCAGTTTTTCACCTACCTCGTAGGAGTAAAACTTCCTTATGGTTATGCGGGGAAGATAAGCAGATACCTAGACCCAGCGAAGCAAAAGTTCAGGGGGATGAAGTCTCACGACTGTCACGTGCTGATCACGCAGATACTTCCAGTTGCAATCCGTGGGATCATGGACACGCACGTCCGTGATACGCTATTTGGCCTATGCAACTGTTTTGACATTATCTCTCGGAAGTCGGTTGGCGTGAGGCAACTCAGAAGGCTACATGAAGAGATCGTGGTGATACTATGCGAGGTCCATATCGTGGAGGATATCATCCAACTCGGGCCGACATTCCTGCACAGCATGATGCCGTTCGAAAGGTTGAATGGTGTCATCAAAGGATACGTTCGCAACATGTCACGTCCAGAGGGAAGCATAGCCAGGGGCTTTCTGACCGAAGAGTGCATCTCCTATTGCATGAATTATCTAGGCATCGAGGATCGAAGGATCGAAGAGATCTGGGAGCTGAGCTACGCTAGAGAGAAGGCCCCGATGTTTCGTGTCAGATGGGCCAAGATCGTCCTAAAAGAATACCGGTATTTCACCACCATGGTTATACCCGAAGCCAAATCCAAGACCGCGGGCGCAAACGTCACCGCGAAAAATGAACCATGGGTACAGGCTTCCCAAGTGGACCAATGCTTCTTCATTACCGACCCGTCAAAGCCCAGTAGTGTTGTCGTGAGGAGAGGCAAAAGGAAGATCATCCGAATGGATGGAGTTGCCAATGAGCAAGACTTCGACAAGTACATCGACCCGAAGATGGAACATGACGACGACGATGAAGTGCCATACACCACAAGAAGAAGCAGGACCACCCTACCTAAAGGATGCCCATTCAAGAGAAGAACTCCATTTGCGAAAAGATAGCTTGCTAAGATCGATTATATTTAAATTGTAGCCTTCATTTCTCGATTGTATTTCGACATATTCATAAATGTTTTTTCATGGGCACTTTTTGAATTCATGAATATTTTTTCAAATTTGATGATATTTTTTCATATTCATAAATGTTTTACCAATTCACAAATGAATGCAACTAAAAATCCAAAAAAAAGACTAGTTGTGCTTGGTTATATGTTAGTCCCAAAAGCATATAAAGTTTGTCAAATTTGGAGCAATGGATATTTAGTTATGATTTAAACAAGTTTGAACATATTTAAACGCAAATAAATATCAAACAACATTTTAAATGTTGTTAACATGGCAACAAACTACATATTATTTTTCTACATGAAATTCTCAGCATCTAGCATATGTGACATGTTATATTTGGATGCATGAATAAAAAGATATGTGCAAAGAAAAAATGCATAAAAACAAAAATTGGGGAGCCTGGGAATCGAACCCAGAACCTCCCAGTGGGTGTGTTGCGTGCTGACCAATCGGGCTAGTGTATGTTGTCTGATGTAGATTGGGTTTTGAGGAAGATAACCTGTGGGCTCGAACAGAAATTTTTTTTACTAATGGCGCACAACGAGGAGGTGCACCATTGCTATAGATGTACTTATGGCGCACCAGGGGGAGGTGCGCCATTAATATTCTTCCCCCATCCATACTTCGTCCCCCACTCCACCTATTCCCTCTCTCCCTCGCCCTCGCCCATATCCCCTTCGTCCCTCTCCTTCGCGCGCTGCCCCGGCGCCGCCGCCCCGACCCCCGCCGGACTCCACCCCCGCCGCCCCCGCGCCCCCGCGCCCCCACCACCGCAGCTCCCCCGCGCCGCCGCCCCTGCGCC
>LR738712.1:92173174-92211190 GCA_902687465.1 Secale cereale
CTTCCACTCTCTCCGCTCGCCGTCGTCGCCTTCACGCGGGGAGGACGTCCAGGAGGTCCGCGCCGGCCGGCTTCGTCAAGTCCACCAGGAGAGGAGGCCCGCGACCTCCCCGCCGTCTATCCCTGCCTCCCCCAAGCTCGCCGTCTCCGTCCTCCGTCGTCTCCGCTCCGGCCACCACCTCATCGTGGTCAGGTAACCCTCCTCCCTCTGCCTCTCTTCTCCTCTCTTTCTCCTCTCCTCCCTCCCAGCCATGCCCTCTTCTTCTCTCTTTTGCTAGGTTTAGGTCAAATCCCTCTCAAATTTAGGTCAAATTATGTTGAAAAAATTAACTAATTAACCTTGTGACCGATTCAGTTAGTTGTTATTTTGGAGGGAAGTGGATGATGCTACAAAGGTTTCTAGCAAGAAACAAACTTGCTTGCTGGAGGTGGTGCCTGGCCTGGCATGCTAGTTGCTTAGCTTAATTGCTGTTAGAGTTGAGTTACAGCTGATGCATGATGGACCTGTCAAATTAAGTTAAATGTATATACACTAGCAGCTACCCTGTATATGCACGTGTCTTTTTTGGTTGATAAATAATAAGTCCACGCATACAACTTTATTTTTGGAAGGGAATGCAAATCTGGCTCATTTTATTACAGCAAGTGTCTTTCTCCCTTATATATTTTGTTGTCTCTCTTATATTTCATAAATAATAAGGCCACGCATACATTTATTTTTTGTTTGTTGAAGGGAATGCAAATCTGGCTCATTTTATTGAGATAATACAGCAGGTGTTTCTCTTTTATATGTGTTGTTATTAATAGTGGGTAATTAACCTAACTATTCATTTTAATTAATTAATTAATGGATCATTTAGTACTATGGGCTAGTTTGTTGTGCAACCTGCTCTCCAACAAACTAAGAGAGGGAGGGAGTATAGCCATGTGGCCATGTGTGTCTCTCGCTCTCTCCTCACAACTAAGTTGACAAAACAGCAAACGTCTGCAAATCAAACATCTTAGTTGACATGTACCCCGCGTCTCACTGATAGAAAGTAACTAGGCTAGTTTCACTGCAATATTGTGATATGTGCATCTATCTTATAGTGTACATTTTGTTTTTTTACAATAGACAGGCACAATTTGTTACATTTTGTCACACCAACTTAATTCGGTGAAGACGGCCAGTTGATTTCTTGGATGCAATCTGTTAGTGCTCCTTCTCTTCATCTGTTTTTGCTTCTGTTGGTTAGATCATGTTTCCTTGTATGTTTAAGACAAGTATATAAGTGTCGATTTAATTGAGTCCAAGTTGTTCTCAAATAAGACTGCATTTTTTCTAAACTTTATCTTTAGTCTTGATTTGTTCTTTCGTGTAATTTTCTATTTTTGGTTGTCAGTGTCACATCCCCAGTTTTGGTCTGCTCTGGCCCAGTTAGTCTGGTGTTGCATCATGTTTATTTTTTCACGGAAATTTGAAATGGGGATGACAGAAACTCCCAGCACCACCCAAATCAATTAGGGTTACTAAAATACTTTTCCAATGAAACTGAAATGCCCTCCTAAAATGTTCATCATTTTTGAATTGGTCTAGAACCTCTCCCAAAAATGGTGCACATATTTCTAGGTCATCCAAAGGTCAATGGATTAAACCATATGTTATTTGAATTTGGGCATTTAAATGCTAGTAAATATTTTAAATGTCCAAATAATCCTAAACTAAAATGTTCCATGCTGGATATATTCTATACAGTGGGCATGAGAAGTTTGGTGATTTTTGAGTGTGCCTAAGTATTTTTTTAATAAAGCCCAGAACAAAATAAGAAAAGAGAAAAACATAAACTAAATAGAAAGAGAAGGGAGAAAAAGTTACCTGGACCTACCTTCTGTGCAGCCCACTAGAAGCCCTGTAGATAGCCGGCCTGCTAGGCCCAGCCCACCCCCTCGCGCGTCGTCTCCCTCGCGCCTACTGGCTCAGCGCGTGGCGCGCGCACAGCCGAGCCGTGGCCACCTCCTGCTTCGCGGTGGCAAGGCCCCGGCCCTTCTCACCTCGCCAGCGCAACGCCCTGGGCGTCCTGATCCTCTCCTCTCTCCCTCTGGTCATTCTTTCCCCTCCCCTTCGTCTTCCCGCAGCCACCCGAGAACTAGCCGACGCTGCCGCTTGCCGTTCGCGTGGCCAACGACGCTAAGACGCCGCACCAGCATGCCCAGTCGCTCCTCCGACCTCTAAATCGTCTTCACGCCGATGTACATGCCTAACGGATCACCGAGACGAGCGGATCGAGCTCGTCCTCATTGCCCCTGTCCGCCGCTCGCCGCCGGTGATTTGCGGGCTCCAGTGTATCCCCGCCGTCTCCAACTAGTCCTCTCGAACCGCGGTGAGCTACAGGCCCTTTCCCCCTTTCCCGCCTGCCCCCCCGATTTCCCCCATCCTCTAGCCGCCGCCCCGAGCTCACCCGAGGCCGCCGTCCGCCATAGCTGACGAGACCGCGCGCCCGAGCTTCTCCTGCTCGCTTCAGTGGCACTGACATGCTCCCGGAGCCTCTACGAGGCTTCTTAGACGCTCCGTTTGCTCGCCCGAGCACTGCAACCCTGCACCTGCTCGAGATGAACTCCGACCACCGCACTTTCCCTCGCCGCCGTCGTTCTGGTCCTCCCCGGCGCGAGCTGATGGCTCCGTTGGATGCGGACGAGGACAGCATCATGCCAAGCCCCTCCGCTGCTCTTTTGGTCGCCGGAGGTGGTTTTCCGACGCCCTCCGCCGCGTTCGGCCTTGCCGGCGGCTAGCCGTCGGTCGTTTGGCCTGACTAACCGGAGGTTTGACCTCCCCCGAGTCGCCGACAAGTGGAACCTGGCCTCTTCTAATTTTTTTAGTTAAGCTTTTAATTAAGCTTAATTAGTCTACTGACACTGACATGTGGGCCCCCGCGTCTAATTAGGTTAGTCTAATTTTCCTGTTTAGATTAGTACTAATCCTGTGGACCCCACGTGCCAGTTTTGACTTTGGTCAAGTCAACGCTGACTGGTCCCACCTGTCATCCACACAAACCAGCCCTGAGTCATTGACCAGTGGGCCCCACTGGTCAGGTTTGACCTGGACCAGCCCGTGTTGACTACTGACATCATAGTGATGTCATGCTGACGCAATAAGTATTTTCTGGAATTTTAAATAAATCAGAAATGATTTATTTATTTCGGAAAATAGCCAAAACTTCTAAAAATCACAGAAAATAATCTATAACTCCAATGAAAATAATTTATATATGAAAAATGATCAGAAAAATTCAAGGAATCTATTTATGGAATTTTCATGCATGTCTGAACAAGTTAAACCTGCTGATCAGGTCAAATCAATTAAATGGCATTTAAATAATCACATATGGAGTTTGAATTTGAACCTTTGGTTCAAACCAACTTCATTTAACATGGTTGCTTGTTGCAATAGCCCAATCAACAGCATATTGCCATGTCATGATCATGCATCATGTCGCATTGCATTGATTGTGTTCTTTCTCTGTTGCCGGTGTTTGTCCCCTCTCAGTAGACGTGTTCCGACGATGTGATCGATGACACTGATGAAGACACAATGCTATCTTCAGAAGTTGCAGGCAAGCAAAACCTCTTTGGGCATTCCGATACAATCCCACTCTCTCGCTCTTGCTCTCTTATACTGCATTAGGACAGCAACGCCATAACTGTTACCTGCTGCGGTAGTTGAACCCCTTTCCTCTGCATGACCCGTCATTGCCACAGTAAATAGTTGAAACCCACTAGCATGAGTAGGAGTTGTTTGAGCCATGTTGTGCCTACTCATTCATGCTTTCTGGTTATGCCTGCTATTGCTTAGAGTTGTGTCAGGTCTAATTCATCGGGGATGAATTGGAATGTGGTGAACATGTCCTACTGTTGAGAGCTAAGTGTGCGAACACGATTTGGTAAAGGTAGCGATGAGAGGCCATGTAGGAGTACATGGTGGGTTGTCTCATTGCAGCCGTCCTCAGGAACTGAGTTCTGTGTTTGTGATCCATGAAACCGCTACTACCACACATTGGGATCCTTAATTGACTCTCTCGACTTATTAATCAACATGATCTCTGTCCAGGATTTGCAATTAGTTTCTGGTGTTTGTAGTTTACTGGAGGTCGTGTGCAGCGCTGACCCTCTGGTGGGCTGTGACGCGGCAGGTACGTGGCACGGTGCACCGGTCGCCCGTTTGGTGGCTTGGGAACCCTGTACACATCGTTTGGGGCCGTGAGTGACACCCCGGCCGGATCTCCCCACGGATGGAACCCAAATAGGTGATAAACCTGGACTAGAGACTTGTGTGGTTAGTCAGGTCGTGGCCGACACCCTCGCCAGGCTTCTGCTTGAAGGTTGCCGAGATACATGACGTGTACATGGCGGTAAGTGGCGAGAGCGTGTGTGAAGAAGTACACCCCTGCAGGGTTATATATGATCTATTCGAATAGCCTTGTCCGCGGAAATGGACTTCTGGGTTACCTTTACAGTTCATAGACAAGTGAAAGTGGATACTCTAAAACACCCAAGATAAGCGTGAGTGCTATGGATGGCCTTCTCGTAGGGAGACGGGAGCGGATCCATAGTGGTGTATTGATTGGTGATTATGTGGACTCGTGTGCTCCACCTCATAAGAGTTACTTGCAGTCGTAGTTCAGGATAGCCACCGGGTCAAAGCTGGCTTGCTGCAGTCGAACTCCACCACCCCTTTGTTGATACTGATGCATATGTAGCTAGTTCTGATGTAAGTCTTGCTGAGTACCTTTGTACTCACGTTTGCTTAATTTATATTTTTTGCAAAGAGACTCCAGTCTCACTAGTGGTTCCGCGTGGACTTCGAAGTTTAGCTTGTTACCTGAGCTACGATCTTGTACCATCGGGAGGGTCTTCTAGATAGTCAGGCTTCTCAGCCTTTTTCATTTGTAGTTGTCTGTACTCAGACATGTTATGCTTCCGTTGCCTGTATGCTTTGTATGTTGGGTCATGTGACCTCTGTTTGTAATAAATGCTATGATGGCTCTTCTGGGCCTTTTCTATACGAGTTGTTGAGTTATGTTGTGATGCCATGTTGTACAACACATACTTGCATGTTATGCGTACATGTAATGTGTATTGCTATGTGTGGGATCCGACACCTAGTTGTTTACCCTTGGTAGCCTATTGTCACAACCCTAGTTCTGGTATGCACTAGGTTAGCCTTGTTGTTTGCATCATGGTTAATTTTCAAATGAAATTGAAATGAGGACTTGTGAAACCCTCAGAAACCCTATTGAAAATGACCCAAATAAAAGTTGCTCCAAAAAGGTCCAAGAAAATATTCATGTGGAACTCTAAAAATATTGGTCAGAGATAAAAATCAAACCAATATTATTAGGAGCTCATAAGAATTTATTTTGGGCATTTGGAATTAATGCAATAAATATTTGCTTGGATATATAATTATTATATATTTTTTATATGTCCAAAATTTTGGTTCTTTATTTTTAGGGGCTTGGATTAATTCCTAGGTCCCTGCAAAATAAAATGTCAGACGGAAAACAAATGATTTAATTTAGAAATTAAATCAAAACAAATGTCAGAAAAAAAATAGAAAGGAAAAATAAAAAAAGGCAGACTTACCTGTGCTGGCCCAGCACAGCACGACCTGGCCGGCCCAGCTGGCCAGCCCAGCCCGCTCCCTCACTGTCGTCTTCCTCCCTGCCAGGAGGACGAGCGCGTGCTCGGCGCCCGCGGCCACGCGCCACGGCCACCTCCTGCTTCCGCCGCTGCCCGACGCGCCTAGCAGCCTCTGGACGACGCCACGCACCCCCTGGACCCTCTCACTCCCCCTCGGTCCCTTCTCCCCTCTCCTGGTGCTCTTCCTCGCGAACGCTCGAACGCCACCGTCGCCGCCGCTCGCCGTAGCCGTGGCCACCGTCCCCCTCTCGCCTCGCCGGAGTGCCCAGAAGCTCCGCCCCGTTCCTCTCCTTCTCCTCGCCAAGCTGCCCGACGTCAGAAGCCCCTGGAGCGCCGTCGTCGACCTCGTCTTCAACCTGCGGCCGTGGAGATCGCCGGCGACCGTGCGCCCGCTCCGACGCGTCCGCGAGCTCGCTGACGACGCCATCAAGATCGCCGTGAGCTCCTCTTCTTTTCCACCCCTTCTACCGTGCTCGCGCCTGTCCCCTAGCCCCGATTCCTCCCGCGGCCGAGAGCTTCTCGCCGCCGGCCATGGTGTAGCCGTGGCCACAGCCGCACGAGCTCACAACGGAGCATGTCGTCATGCTCAGGAAGCCCCCAGGAACCCAACGCACCCACTCCCTCGCCTTCACGTGCACCGCAGCACCTAAACCGACGAGGCCCGAACTCCGGCCGCCGCTGGGCTCGACGCCGGCGACGATTCCAGCCACCCCAACTGCTGCCGCTTAGTGCGCTGGATGCGCAAGAGCCTGCGCATCCTGTAGATGCCCTCCGCCGCTCGAATGGTCGACGGAGGCGATTTTCCGACGCCCTCTGCCGCATTCGGCCTCGCCGGCGGCTAACCGCCGGTGGGTTTGACCCAAACCCACCGGGTTTGACTTCCCCTGAGTCTATGTCATGTGGAGCCAGCCTTGACTAATTTTTAGTTTAGGGTTTAATCAAGTTTTAATTACTGACATTAATCTAATTAGACACTGACATGTGGGCCCCTTGTCTATTTAGTTTAGTTTTAAACTTTAGTTATTTAACTGAGTCACTGACCAGTGGGACCCCACTGTCAGGTTTGACTCTGGACAGCCCCTTTGACCTGCTGACGTCATGCTTGTGTCATGCTGACGCAATAATCTAGTTCTGGTATTTAAATAAATCTTAAATGATTTATTTATTTCAGAAATTGGCCTAAACTTCAAAAAATCACCGAAATTCAACCGTAGCTCAGAATGAAATAATTTATATATGAAAAATTATCAGAAAAATTCAATCTATCCATCTGTACCATTTTCATGCATGACAAATGAAGTTATACCTACTGTTTTTATGAAAACACATATTTGGCATTTAAAATGCTTATTTTAAAATTGCATTTGAACCCTTGGTTCAAATGGACTTCTTTCAAATTGAATGCTAGTTGCACTAGCTCAAACAACATCATAACTTCATGCCATATTCATGCATCATATTGTTGCATATGCTTGTGTTTGATTGTCGGCACCGTTCTTCTCGATAGGTCCAGCTCCGGAGACCGATCCAGAGTACCTGTCAGAGGAGCAGTGTTCTGCACGTTGTTTTACCAGGCAAGCAAACCCCCTTGTTCATTCCGATACAATCCCTCTCTCGCTCCTGCTCCCTGTTATTGCATTAGGACAACAACGACTTCACCTGCTACTTTATGCTGCGGTAGTTGAACCCATTCCTCTGCATGACCTGTCTTTCCACAGTAAATAGTTGAAACCCACTAGCATGTGTAGGAGTTGTTTGAAGCCATGATGTGATCTTACCATGCCTTGCTTGCTATTGCTTAGAGTGTGTCAGGTCTGATTCATCGGGAATGAATTAGAGTGAAATGATATGTTCTGATGCTGAGGGTTAAGTGTGTGAACACGATTTGGTAAAGGTAGTGGTGAGAGGCCATGTAGGAGTACATGGTGGGTTGTCTCACTGGAACCGTCCCTAAGAACTGAGTTCTATGTATGTTGTCCAATGATCAGCTACTACCACGCATTGGAATGCTTAAGTGCCCCTCTCGACTTATTAATCAACATGATCTCTGTCCAGGAGTTGCAACTAGTTTCTGGTGTTTGTAGGTAGTGTTATTTCTCTACCAGGTGGCACCCGGCAGGGTGGGCTTGGGACAGACTAGGCACACGTGGCCCAGTGTACCGAGTGGCACCCGGATGGTGGGCTCGGGAACCCTGTACACATCGTTTGGGTCCGTGATGGAAACCTCGGCCGGACTCCCTTGCGGATGGAACCCGAATAGGCGATAAACCTGGACGAGAGACTTGTGTGGTTAGTCAGGTCGTGGCCGACACCCTCGCCAGGCTTCCGCTTGAAGGTTGCCGAGATACACGACGTGTACCTGGCGGTAAGTGCCGAGAGCATGTGTGAAGAAGTACACCCCTGCAGGGTTAACATAATCTATTCGAATAGCCGGGTCCGCGGACATGGACTTCTTGGATGCTTACGTGATACATAGACAACTTGAAGTGGATACTCTAAAATACTCGAGACAAGTGTGAGTGCTATGGATGGCCTTCTCGTAGGGAGACGGGAATGAATCCATAGTGGTGTATTGTGTGGTGCTTAGTGGACTCGTGTGCGCCACCTCAAAGAGTTACTAACAATCGTAGAATAGGATAGCCACTAAGTCAAAGATGGCTTGCTGCAACTAAACCCCACTTTGCCTTCTTGATACAAGTGCATGTATGATAGGATTTGATGTAAGTCTTGCTGAGTACCTTTGTACTCATGTTTGCTTAATTTATGTTTTGCAGATAGGATTGATGTCTCACTAGTAGTTCCGCTTGGGCTTCGACAAGTAGCTGGTAGCTCAGCTACGTTCTTGGACGAGTGTTGTAGATAGTCAGGCTCTTCAGCCTTTTTCATTTGTAGATGTCTGTACTCAGACATGTAGTGCTTCCGCTTGTTGCTTGTATGCTCTGAATGTTGGGTCGTGAGACCCATGTTTGTAATACTTGGCTCCTCGGAGCCTAATGAATAAATACTTTGTTTATTAGAGTCTTGTTGTGATGCCATGTTGTATTTGCACATATTGAGCATATTTTGTGTATGTTATTGAAATGCTTGGTATGTGTGGGATCCGACACCTAGTTGTTTACCCTTGGTAGCCTATCTTACAGGGAAATGTCTCCTAGTGTTTCCACTGAGCCTTGGTAGCTTGCTACTGCTCCGGAACACTTAGGCTGACCGGCATGTGTCCTTCTTCGTTCCTGGGTCTGTCCCTTAGGGGAAATGTCACACGTTGTTCCTTTAAGTCCTTGTAGCTTGCTACGACTTGGGTTCATACGTTGCTGACCGACACGTTCGTTGCTGGGTCATGAATGCCTGTCTCTGTAATTTAGTGCCACTTTTGGTTTATAACTGGTCATGTCGGCCCGGGTTCTCTGTCATATGGATGCTAGCGACACTATCATATACGTGAGCCAAAATGCGCAAACGGTCCCGGGCCAGGTAAGGTGGCACCCGTGGGGATACCGTGCGTGAGGCTGCAAAGTGATATGGTGTGTTACATGCTAGACCGGTGTGACTTAGGATCGGGGTCCCGACAGCGTTGGTATCAGAGCCTGACTGTCTGTAGGATTACCAAGCCAAAATGGTCGAAGTTGAGTCTAGAAATTCCTTAGTTATATACGGGAATTGATTGTGGAAGGGAACGTAAGGCTCTTTTTACTTCTTTTACCTCATGTCTTCTGATCTGAGTCATCTTACCTTTCCTACGGGGTTAAGGAACTAGGCTTTCTCTTCCGTCTATCAGGATCACGAGTTACTACTCCGTAGTCCCTTAGGATTGGTTGATCAGAGTCCTACTCCTGTTTTCAAGTTCTTCCGGTGCAGTTGTTTTAGTACTATCACAGAACCTTGAGAGATGATGTTGAGGTGTTGAACTACCCTTTGTTAGCAGGATGTCTCATTCTGACCTTTTACTGCCGTTATGCTGCCGGAATTATCCTAGTAGTTCGAGAGATACTAATTTCTTGTTCTACCTTATGCATCCTATAGTTGTTGATGTTTCCGTTTTCGGTTTCGCTTCTCAGGATGTCTTCAGTTAAGCGAAGCTCAGCTGCTCGTAGACAGAACCACGGAGGTGGTAGGGACAAGGAGGATCCTCCCGACCAGCCTTCGTTGGCAGAGTTAATGTTAGAGATGGAGAGAACCAAGCGTGAGTCTAACCGCTTGTTGGCACGTATTGAGGAGAACACCGCACATCAGTGCAAGGAATCAGCAACCATCCATGACTTCATTCGTCTGAACCCACCCACCTTCCATCATCCCATTGAGCCACTCGACGCAGATGACTGGCTCCGTAGTATCACTCACAAGCTGCGTTCTGCAAACGTAGCTGAAGATGACAAGGTCATCTATGCCACTTATCACCTGGAAGGTCCTGCTAGTCTTTGGTGGCAGAACTATGAGGCCATGATTCCAGCTGGCCAGATTCCTACCTGGAGAGATTTCACCGAGGCTTTTCGTGAGCATCATATTCCTCAAGCCCTTATCGATCGTAAGAGGGAAGAGTTCTGTAGTCTTACACAGGCTAAGATGGATGTTGATGCTTATAGTCGAGAGTTCGAGAACCTCGCCCGCTATGCTACAGAAGAAGTGTCCACGGACGCCAAGAAGCAGGCTAGGTTCCGGAAGGGTCTCAACCCCAAACTGCGTCGTGATCTCCACTTGCATCATTGCAACACATTCCAGGCTCTTGTGAACAAGGCCATCAATGCAGAGACAGCTCAACTCACTTACGAGGAGTCTCGTAAGCACACCCTTGATCTGGGAACTTCCTCCGATACTAGTTCCCAGAAGCGCCGGATTTGGGTTCCGAACTCTGTTCTTCCACCCACTTATCCTCCGAGGCCATCTTGTGTGGTACCTTATCCAGCTCAGTCTTATGCTCCACCCAAGCCTATTGGCAAACCGCTTGTCAATGCGGGTCCACGACCTACCTCAGGAACTTGCTTTACATGCGGAAAGCCAAGACACTATGCACGTGACTGTTCTCAGGCCAGTCTTGCTCCACCCCAGTCCGAGAAGTCCGTTCTTCGTAGTAAGCCACTACGCAAGACTATCATTGCAAATCCAGCTCCCACTAAACATGGACGTGTGCATCACGTCTCAGCTAAAGACGCTCATGATGATCCAAATGTTGTCCTTGGTACACTCCTTGTCAATTGCCATCCGGCTTCGATTCTGTTCGATACCGGAGCATCTCACTCCTTCATCTCTGAAGGCTATGCTCGTTTGCACGACATGTCATTTTGTGACATGCCAACTCCGCTCGAAATCCAAACCCCGGGGTCTAGATGGCAAACTACCAGAATAAGCCATGGTAATGGAATCCTTGTTGACAGACTGGTATTCCTTGCCTCACTCATAGCCCTCAAGTCTTCAGACATTAACATCATCTTGGGTATGGACTGGATGACAGCTCATCATGCCAAGATCGATTGTTACACTAGGTCTGTTCAGCTTACACACCCATCTGGCAAGATAGTCACTGTCTCCACTAGAGTTGCAAAGCGTCAACTCTATTCTCTTAATGCCAGCCCCCTTCCAGACCTTGAAGATATCCCGGTAGTCCGAGACTTTCCGGATGTCTTTCCAGAAGAACTACCAGGTGTTCCACCTGATAGGGATGTAGAGTTCGTCATAGATCTTATCCCAGGAACTGTTCCAATTTCTAGGAGACCCTACAAAATGGCACCCCTAGAACTAGCTGAGCTTAAGAAACAACTTGATGAGTCCTTGCAAAAGGGTTTTATTCGTCCTAGTTCTTCTCCTTGGGCTTGTCCCATCCTCTTCGTTAAGAAGAAGGATGGCACGGAATGGATGGTTGTAGATTATCGTCCCGTTAATTTGGTCACGATAAAGAACAAGTATCCGCTCCCCAGGATCAACGACCTGTATGATCAGCTCGCTGGATCCTCAGTCTTCTCCAAAATGGATTTGAGGTTAGGCTACCATCAAATCAAAATTAAAAACGGAGACATTCCTAAGACGGCTTTTGTCACTCGTTATGGCCAGTACGAGTACACCGTCATGTCTTTCGGTTTGACCAATGCTCCAGCCACTTTCTCCCGCTTGATGAACTCGATCTTCATGGAGTATTTGGATAAGTTCGTCGTGGTTTACCTCGATGATATTCTTATTTACTCGAAGAATGAGGAAGAGCATGCCGAACATCTTAGACTTGTTCTAGAAAAACTCAGAGAGCACCGTCTTTATGCCAGGTTCTCCAAGTGCGAATTTTGGTTGCCAGAAGTGACCTATCTCGGCCACGTAATCTCAGGGAAGGGCATTGCTGTCAATCCTGAGAGAGTTCAGGCCGTCCTTGATTGGACTCCGCCTGAAACAGTTAAACAAGTTAGGAGTTTCCTTGGTCTAGCCAGCTATTGTCGCCGCTTTGTTGAAAACTTCTCGAAAGTGGCCAAACCTCTCACAGAACTTCTTAAGAAAGATAAAAAGTTTGAGTGGTCCCCACAGTGTGAACACAGTTTTCTGGAACTGAAAAGATGCCTGACCTCTGCTCCCATACTTGTGCCACCGGATTTCACTAAGGACTTTGTTATCTACTGTGATGCCTCACGACAGGGACTAGGTTGCATTCTTATGCAGGATCGTCGTGTGATTGCCTATGCATCTCGACAGTTGCATCCACATGAGGAGAATTATCCTACACATGATCTAGAGCTTGCAGCTGTAGTCTATGCACTTAAGACCTGGCGGCATTACCTCCTTGGTAATCATTGCGAGATCTACACCGATCACCAAAGTCTCAAGTATATCTTCACCCAACCAGATTTGAACCTTAGGCAAAGACGTTGGTTGGAATTGATCTCAGATTACGACTTAGGAATTACCTACACCCCGGGCAAGGGAAATGTCATGGCTGATGCGCTAAGTCGCAAGACCTATTGCAACAATCTCATGTTGCAGCAGGGCCAACCACTTCTCCATGAGGAACTATGTAAGCTTAACCTTCACATTGCTCCTCGCGGATTCCTTTATACCTTGGTGGCGAAACCTACCCTTGAGGATCAGATCATTTCTGACCAGAAGTTTGATAGGGGTGTTGTCCGCATCAAGAGAAACATTAAAAAGGGAGTTGGTGGATGTTTCTCTATGGATGATCGAGGTGTTGTTTTCTTCGAGAATCGCCTGGTGGTTCCCAAGAATCCACATCTGCGACAATTGATCCTTAAAGAGGATCATGAATCTCCTCTCACGATTCATCCCGGTAGTACTAAGATGTATCAGGACCTACGCCAGAGGTTCTGGTGGACTAGGATGAAGAGAGAAATTGCTGAGTTCATTGCTAAATGTGACGTTTGTCGTCGCGTTAAGGCAGAACATCAAAGACCTGCTGGCACCCTTCAGCCTCTAGCTATTCCTGAGTGGAAATGGGATAAAGTTGGTATGGACTTCATCACCGGCTATCCCAGGACCAAGAGAGGGAATAATGCTATCTTCGTAGTCATTGATCGTCTCTCCAAAGTGGCTCATTTCCTACCTGTTCGAGAGAGTATCACTGCTAGCCAGCTTGCTGACTTGTATATTTCTCGAATAGTGTCACTTCATGGTGTCCCACTAGAGATCAATTCAGACCGTGGTAGTCTTTTCACTTCTCATTTCTGGGAGAGTTTCCAGACTGCCATGGGCACCCATCTTTCTTTTAGTACCGCTTTCCACCCTCAGTCAAGTGGTCAAGTGGAACGGGTTAACCAAATTCTCGAAGTACTGCTTAGAGCTTGCGTTATCTCTTTCGGTATGGATTGGGAGAAATGTCTTCCTTTCGCCGAGTTTGCTTATAACAATAGCTATCAATCTAGTCTCAAGCAAGCTCCTTTTGAGATACTCTATGGACGAAGATGTCGAACACCTTTGAACTGGTCAGAAACCGGTGAAAGACAATTCTTTGGACCGGATATGATTCAGGAAGCAGAAGAGCAAGTTCGTATCATTCGTGAGAATTTGAAAACAGCCCAGTCTCGTCAGAAGAGCCAATATGATCGTCATCATAAGGAAATGGCTTACGAGGTTGGTGACAAAGCTTATCTTCGGGTTACTCCTTTGAAGGGTACCCATCGTTTCGGTATCAAGGGCAAGTTGGCTCCTCGTTACATTGGTCCTTTTCGCATTCTTGCTAAACGAGGAGAGGTTGCCTACCAATTGGAACTACCCCCACATCTTTCTCGAGTTCATGATGTCTTCCACGTCTCTCAACTCAGGCGTTGCTTCTCGGATCCCATCCGCGGAGTGGACCACGAAACGCTTGATCTCCAAGATAACCTCACATATCGAGAGTATCCCGTTCGCATTCTGGATCAAGCAGAGCGTGTCACTCGACGTCATAACATCAAGTTTCTCAAGGTTCAGTGGTCTCATCATTCCGAGAGAGAAGCTACCTGGGAGCGAGAAGATCGTCTCCGACTGGAGTACCCCACCTTCTTTCCGCCTACTCCTGAATCTCGGGACGAGATTCTTTCGAGTGGAGGCGAGTTGTCACAACCCTAGTTCTGGTATGCACTAGGTTAGCCTTGTTGTTTGCATCATGGTTAATTTTCAAATGAAATTGAAATGAGGACTTGTGAAACCCTCAGAAACCCTATTGAAAATGACCCAAATAAAAGTTGCTCCAAAAAGGTCCAAGAAAATGTTCATGTGGCCCTCTAAAAATATTGGTCAGAGATAAAAATCAAACCAATATTATTAGGAGCTCATAAGAATTTATTTTGGGCATTTGGAATTAATGCAATAAATATTTGCTTGGATATATAATTATTATATATTTTTTATATGTCCAAAATTCTAGTTCTTTATTTTTAGGGGCTTGGATTAATTCCTAGGTCCCTGCAAAATAAAATGTCAGAAGGAAAACAAATGATTTAATTTAGAAATTAAATCAAAACAAATGTCAGAAAAAAAAATAGAAAAGAAAAATAAAAAAAAGGCAGACTTACCTGTGCTGGCCCAGCACAGCACGGCCTGGCCGGCCCAGCTGGCCAGCCCAGCCCGCTCCCTCCCTGTCGTCTTCCTCCCTGCCAGGAGGACGAGCGCGTGCTCGGCGCCCGCGGCCACGCGCCACGGCCACCTCCTGCTTCCGCCGCTGCCCGACGCGCCTAGCAGCCTCTGGACGACGCCACGCACCACCTGGACCCTCTCACTCCCCCTCGGTCCCTTCTCCCCTCTCCTGGTGCTCTTCCTCGCGAACGCCCGAACGCCACCGTCGTCGCCGCTCGCCGTAGCCGTGGCCACCGTCCCCCTCTCGCCTCGCCGGAGTGCCCAGAAGCTCCGCCCCGTTCCTCTCCTTCTCCTCGCCAAGCTGCCCAACGTCAGAAGCCCCTGGAGCGCCGTCGTCGACCTCGTCTTCAACCTGCGGCCGTGGAGATCGCCGGCGACCGTGCGCCCGCTCCGACGCGTCCCCGAGCTCGCTGACGACGCCATCAAGATCGCCGTGAGCTCCTCTTCTTTTCCCCCCTTCTCCCGTGCTCGCGCCTGTCCCCTAGCCCCGATTCCTCCCGCGGCCGAGAGCTTCTCGCCGCCGGCCATGGTGTAGCCGTGGCCACAGCCGCACGAGCTCACAACGGAGCACGTCGTCATGCTCAGGAAGCCCCCAGGAACCCAACGCACCCACTCCCTCGCCTTCACGTGCACCACAGCACCTAAACCGACGAGGCCCGATCTCTGGCCGCCGCTGGGCTCGACGCCAGCGACGATTCCGGCCACCCCAACTGCTGCCGCTTAGTGCGTTGGATGCGCAAGAGCCTGCGCATCCTGTAGATGCCCTCCGCCGCTCGAATGGTCGACGGAGGCGATTTTCCGACGCCCTCCGCCGCATTCGGCCTCGCCGGCGGCTAACCGCCGATGGGTTTGACCCAAACCCACCGGGTTTGACTTCCCCTGAGTCTATGTCATGTGGAGCCAGCCTTGACTAATTTTTAGTTTAGGGTTTAATCAAGTTTTAATTACTGACATTAATTTAATTAGACACTGACATGTGGGCCCCTTGTCTATTTAGTTTTGTTTTAAACTTTAGTTATTTAACTGAGTCACTGACCAGTGGGACCCCACTGTCAGGTTTGACTCTGGACAGCCCCTTTGACCTGCTGACGTCATGCTTGTGTCATGCTGACGCAATAATCCAGTTCTGGTATTTAAATAAATCTTAAATGATTTATTTATTTCAGAAATTGGCCTAAACTTCAAAAAATCACAGAAATTCAACCGTAGCTCAGAATGAAATAATTTATATATGAAAAATTATCAGAAAAATTCAATCTATCCATCTGTACCATTTTCATGCATGACAAATGAAGTTATACCTACTGTTTTTATGAAAACACATATTTGGCATTTAAAATGCTTATTTTAAAATTGCATTTGAACCCTTGGTTCAAATGGACTTCTTTCAAATTGAATGCTAGTTGCACTAGCTCAAACAACATCATAACTTCATGCCATATTCATGCATCATATTGTTGCATATGCTTGTGTTTGATTGTCGGCACCGTTCTTCTCGATAGGTCCAGCTCCGGAGACCGATCCAGAGTACCTGTCAGAGGAGCAGTGTTCTGCACGTTGTTTTACCAGGCAAGCAAACCCCCTTGTTCATTCCGATACAATCCCTCTCTCGCTCCTGCTCCCTGTTATTGCATTAGGACAACAACGACTTCACCTGCTACTTTATGCTGCGGTAGTTGAACCCATTCCTCTGCATGACCTGTCTTTCCACAGTAAATAGTTGAAACCCACTAGCATGTGTAGGAGTTGTTTGAAGCCATGATGTGATCTTACCATGCCTTGCTTGCTATTGCTTAGAGTGTGTCAGGTCTGATTCATCGGGAATGAATTAGAGTGAAATGATATGTTCTGATGCTGAGGGTTAAGTGTGTGAACACGATTTGGTAAAGGTAGTGGTGAGAGGCCATGTAGGAGTACATGGTGGGTTGTCTCACTGGAACCGTCCCTAAGAACTGAGTTCTGTGTATGTTGTCCAATGATCAGCTACTACCACGCATTGGAATGCTTAAGTGCCCCTCTCGACTTATTAATCAACATGATCTCTGTCCAGGAGTTGCAACTAGTTTCTGGTGTTTGTAGGTAGTGTTATTTCTCTACCAGGTGGCACCCGGCAGGGCGGGCTTGGGACAGACTAGGCACACGTGGCCTGGTGTACCGAGTGGCACCCGGATGGTGGGCTCGGGAACCCTGTACACATCGTTTGGGTCCGTGATGGAAACCTCGGCCGGACTCCCTTGCGGATGGAACCCGAATAGGCGATAAACCTGGACGAGAGACTTGTGTGGTTAGTCAGGTCGTGGCCGACACCCTCGCCAGGCTTCCGCTTGAAGGTTGCCGAGATACACGACGTGTACCTGGCGGTAAGTGGCGAGAGCGTGTGTGAAGAAGTACACCCCTGCAGGGTTAACATAATCTATTCGAATAGCCGGGTCCGCGGACATGGACTTCTTGGATGCTTACGTGGTACATAGACAACTTGAAGTGGATACTCTAAAATACTAAAGACAAGTGTGAGTGCTATGGATGGCCTTCTCGTAGGGAGACGGGAATAAATCCATAGTGGTGTATTGTGTGGTGCTTAGTGGACTCGTGTGCGCCACCTCAAAGAGTTACCAACAATCGTAGAATAGGATAGCCACTAAGTCAAAGCTGGCTTGCTGCAACTAAACCCCACTTTGCCTTCTTGATACAAGTGCATGTATGATAGGATTTGATGTAAGTCTTGCTGAGTACCTATGTACTCATGTTTGCTTAATTTATGTTTCGCAGATAGGATTGATGTCTCACTAGTAGTTCCGCTTGGGCTTCGACAAGTAGCTTGTACCTCAGCTACGTTCTTGGACGAGTGTTGTAGATAGTCAGGCTCTTCAGCCTTTTTCATTTGTAGATGTCTGTACTCAGACATGTAGTGCTTCCGCTTGTTGCTTGTATGCTCTGAATGTTGGGTCGTGAGACCCATGTTTGTAATACTTGGCTCCTCGGAGCCTAATGAATAAATACTTTGTTTATTAGAGTCTTGTTGTGATTCCATGTTGTATTTGCACATATTGAGCATATTGTGTGTATGTTATTGAAATGCTTGTTATGTGTGGGATCCGACACCTAGTTGTTTACCCTTGGTAGCCTATCTTACAGGGAAATGTCTCCTAGTGTTTCCACTGAGCCTTGGTAGCTTGCTACTGCTCCGGAACACTTAGGCTGACCGGCATGTGTCCTTCTTCGTTCCTGTGTCTGTTCCTTAGGGGAAATGTCACGCGTTGTTCCTTTAAGTCCTTGTAGCTTGCTACGACTTGGGTTCATACGTTGCTGACCGACACGTTCGTTGCTGGGTCATGAATGCTTGTCTCTGTAATTTAGTGCCACTTTTGGTTTATAACTGGTCATGTTGGCCCGGGTTCTCTGTCATATGGATGCTAGCGACACTATCATATACGTGAGCCAAAATGGGCAAACAGTCCCGGGCCAGGTAAGGTGGCACCCGTGGGGATACCGTGCGTGAGGCCGCAAAGTGATATGGTGTGTTACATGCTAGACCGGTGTGACTTAGGATCGGGGTCCCGACACCTATCTTACAGGGAAATGTCTCCTAGTGCTTCCACTGAGCCTTGGTAGCTTGCTACTACTCCGGAACAATTAGGTTGTCCGGCATGTGTCCTTCTTCGTTCTTGTGTCTGTCCCTTAGGGAAATTGTCACGCGTTGTTCCTTTAAGTCCTTGTAGCTTGCTACGACTTGGGTTCCTACGTTGATGACCGACACGTTCGTTGCTGGGTCATGTATGCCTTTCTCTGTAATTTAGCGCCACTTTTGGTTTATAGCTAATCATGTCGGCCCGGGTTCTCTGTCATATGGATGCTAGTGACACTATCATATACGTCTGCCAAAATGCGCAAACGGTCCCGGGCCAGGTAAGGTGGCACCCGTGGGGATACCGTGTGTGGGGACCCCGACTTGGAAGTCGAGATCACCGAATGCACGTGTAAAGTGATCCCAGAGATCAATGCTCACTGAACACACAGAAGCTGAAATAACAAGAGTCTTACATCCATACAAATAGTCTTACACGAGATAAGGCCATTATGGCCAAGTCTTACATAGATAGAGCCTCACAGGCTGAATAGCAAATAACTCAGGTAGCGGAAGTCTTCGATAAAACGGGTAGAACCCATGCCATCTGCCTTAACCCTACAGGCATTCTGACTGGGATAGCGTCCTAGTTCGCATGGTCGTCTCCAAAGAACTCTTCCTCATAATCCTGCTCTTCCATGCCTGGTCAATTAAATAACCAGTGGCAAGCCAATGAGTACTTTGAATGTACTCGCAAGCAACCCATGATGTGGTTCAAGTAACAATGCAATTGAATAATAATGAACAATCTAGCAGGAGGCTAGAATAATATGCTATCAGCAAGTTATGCATCAATAACCTCGCGTAACCTCGAGAACAGGTTACCGATATCAACATGAATATGATTCATCTCATTGAGTCAAGTCACCACCTTGACTCACATACACCCGCATGTTTTCACAAACATTGGACGTAGCCCAAGAGCGGTTACCCAACTGTCCATGACCGTGGACACGGCTATTCGAATAGTTTGACACTCTACAGAGGTTGTACACTTTACCCACAAGATCCGGGGAACTTCCGTGTCATCCACGACCCGCGGTACCTCAAGTACCCAGGGTAAGCACCCGGTCATTACCTTTCCTTAGACGACACTAACATAGAGTCCACTCGTAGGCACACGGCCTTTGGGTACAACAATAGATCACGGGACTTGCCCTAATTCAATGTTACGCGTACCCGCAGGGACCAACGGTGTGTCCGGTGCCCTGTGAAAACAGACATGGTCACCTATCCAAGCACGACCCCGTCCCGGGAAAGACCTCAAGTCTTCCCGTCACTAGTAATGCGGGCACCATGATAGTATCGACCTAAGTAATCAATAAAGCCCCGTCCCATAAGGGGTAGTGTGGTTGCACATGTATGGTTGGAATAACGGTCGCAACTTCAACCAATCCGTTTGAAACACACACACACTTGCCTTGGCACACCACTTCGTCATCAAGTGGTCACCCAACTCATCATCATCATCTCCCTCGGGCATAAATGGCACCCGACGGGGTTTTATGTAAAGACTTCAACCATGAAGGTTCAAGTCACTCATGCATCACTTTCCATAACTACTAACCATATGCAAGTCATCTAGCAAGATCAAGATCATGTCATGCATCATGTAAGCGTCATGACCACCATATGCAAGTCATCTAGCATATAGCAAGATCAACAATAAAGCATGCATCATGTGGTGGTTCATCTAGGTTACCATCGTAACCCTAATCATCATGCATCGGAAACCAACGGGTTCTGAAGAACAAGTGTATCATGGTCAAAGGGCTGCTTGCCTGGATTGGCTTGGTCTTCAAAGTCTTCTAGTCCTTCTCCTTCTTCTTTCACAGCAACTTCGTCAAATACGGGATCTATACGTCGCATAATAACCACGGGAAAATAAGAATGCAAATAAAACAGAAAAACCAAAGTGCTCAGAAAAATGTCAACTCATTTTTGTAAAATACTAGAGGGATTTCTAAGATGGGGAAAAATCTTAGTTGGAGTTTTGGAGTTACAGAATAGGATATATAGATTTTTGAACAGGAGTTATACTGCTCAAATTTGAATTTAAATTTGAACAGTACAGAAAAGTTTCATCGATTTGAGTGAAAGTAGTACCATTAAATAGGTTGGAATATTACAAGATTTTAGGAGTTGGAATTATTTAATTTGGATCAATATTCTTTTCTGCATAAATGTTTGAATCATTTACAGAAAAGAAAAAGAGAAAAAGGGTCCTGTGCACTGGGCCAGAAGAGGCCACAGTGCACGGCCCAGACGGACTGGCCCAGCCGCACGGAGCCAGCGCGCGCGCACGTCAGGTTTCAAACCTGACGGGCGGGGCCCGTGGGTCAGCGGCACAGAGGAGGGGAGAGAGGTGGGGGGATGACAGGCGGGGCCCGCCTGTCATCTCTAACCCCGCGGTCACGGCGGCGGCGAGCTCACCGGCGACGATACCGGCCACGGCGACGGCAACGGAGGGCAGGGTCGAGCTCAGCGTCGTGTCGCGGTTGCAGCGGTGGTAGTGCGGCACGGCGGGGAGCCCTGGTTCACCGGCGGCGAGGTTGGACGGCGGAGGCTCATCGGAGGGGAGTTGCTGCGGCCGTTTCCGACTACAAATGGAGGGGGAAAGAGAGGGGAAAGGGTCAGGGAGGTGCGGCAGTTCCAAAATAGGTGGAAGGAGAGGCAGGGGAGGCCTGTACCTCGAGATCGCCGGCGGCCCGACGCGGCGGAGCTCCGGTCGATCCCGAGCACTGGGGCGCTCCGGGGTCGAACTGAGGGTGCAGGAGGGATCAGTGGAGTGGTGTGAGGCTGGTGGTGGTGTTGGAGAAGCTCGGGGGGGTCTATTTATAGGAGCTCGACGAGGACCCATGGTCCAGTGCGCCGGCGAGCTCCGGCTTGACGCTACAGCGCACGGGAGGCCAGGGGAGTGAGTCTGGGGAGTTCCTGGACGTGCTCTACGTCCAGCTGAGGTGAGAGGAGGAGCGGGGGAGCGACAGAGAGGCGCGCGCGTGCGAGGCAGAGGAGTGGCTGCCGCGGGCGGCCAGCGCGCGTGCGACGGCGGCTACTGGAGGGCGCAGGAGGAGGGGGGACAGCGCCGGGGAGGTTGCGGACGTCGAGGCGCCTCGACTGGCGCGAGGGGGGAGGCCCGAGGCTGTCGGGGAGCGGCGATTGGCCCGAGCCAGCGTGCGAGGCGCACTGTTCACGCGCTCTGGAGCGTGCGTATGACCGGCATCAGCGTGCTCTCGCCGGTTTGGCTCGTCCCAGCGTGTCCAACAGTGTCTGGGGTGATGAGGGGGGAGTAAAGAATTGCCCTGAGGCCTTGGATGCTCTGGGGTGCAGAGAGAGAGTGAGAGTGTTGGTAAAAATGGTGAAAGGTGGCTGTACAACAAGGTAAAGCTGGGGTTTCACCCCCCAATCATGGAGCTGAGGTGCTGGGGGAGTTACTGGAGGTTGCTGGTAACTCAATGGGCCTGTGGTAAGAAGTTGAGGCTATGGAGAAAAGTGAAAGTGGTCAAGTTGGAGGTTTTAGAATTTCTGCAGAAGGTGTTTGATCTGTGTTTGGTCAAGTTAATGAAGTTCACTTGACATGGCACTTGACAGGGTTGAAAGACATGAGAAAATAGGGTGCTTCACCAAATTTGGGCTCATTTGAAGAAACTAGCCAATGTAACTTTGGTGAACCCTAGAAATCAACAGAAACAGTTTCATCTTGATTGAGTCAAGCTAATCATCTCCCCTTGATGCACCACTTGGTGGAGCATCATCATTTGGGGTAATGATCATGCTCACAAAGTTTGAGGCTCCAGATAAAAAGTTGGTAATGTAAAGTTGTTCAAATTTGCATTTGAACAGAAAGGGTTTTGATGTGATCTGATCAAGTTTCTATATTCCAAATCTTGTGCCATTTGGTCTAGGTGCCTTATTAGGCCATTCTAGCATGTGCACCAAGTTTGAGAGCATTTGGACAAGTTTGGCAATGTAAAGTTGCTCAAACTTCAAATATGGACAGAATGGTTAAGAAGGGGTTTG
Source organism: Secale cereale (assembly GCA_902687465.1). Lineage (NCBI taxonomy): Eukaryota > Viridiplantae > Streptophyta > Magnoliopsida > Poales > Poaceae > Secale > Secale cereale. The sequence goes on from LR738712.1 coordinate 92,195,534, forward strand.
AGGAGGTTTTCTTGCTTCCCAAGGCATGGGACTTGGCAAGATCATCAAATATGTCATATATGACATGATAGAATTTCCCTGGAATTTTTGGAGAAAAATTCCTTTGTAAATATTTCAAAAGCTTGAAATATCCAGAAAGGGTTTTAGAGGGTTTAGCCCATTATTTTGAACATGACCAAGTGTTGAAATTCTCATATATGGACAATATATGTCCTCTGAGTCTCTCTGAATTTTGGCAAATATTTTTGAAATAGTTAAATAATTTTCCCCTATTAAAGACCATTTCTGGCCTTAAGAAAAAGCTTTTAAATAAAATAGGAAAATAACTTTTAAAATTATACCTTTGTGGTCTCTGGGAGTCCTATGACTACTAGGTCTCAAATAAACCTTTTGAAATAATTTTCACACCCTTGATCAAGTACTTGCAGTGCAAATCTCAATTCAGGGGTTTTTGGAAAACTAAATTTATAAAATACTTTTTGGCCAAATTAATTTTGTAAGAAAATACTATACTGCTATATAACACTTGGCATGATCATTGGGCAGAAGTTTTGGGTATGGAGATGAAATCTACAAGAGGTCATAGTTGACTTTAATGAGCACATGAAAAAGCAAATGAAGAAAACTCAATTCCAAATAAAAGCCAAATGATGCTAAAAAAATTTGCTGGTCCAAATTTTCATGCTTCAAAGTTACAAACAACATGTTACAAAATGCAGGGTGTGACACCGTGCGTGACGCCGCAAAGTGATATGATGTGTTACAGGGTAGACCTGCGTAACTTAGGATCGGGGTCCTGACAGCTTTGGTATCAGAGCCTGACTGCCTGTAGGATTAGTAAGCCAAACTGGTCGAAGTCGTGTCTAGAATTTTTTTGGTTATAATAAGGGAATTGATTGTGGAAGGGAACGTAAGGCTCTTTTACTCCTTTAACTTATGACCTTCTGATCTGAGTCATCCTCTTCTTTTCTACGGGGATTAAGGAAATAGGCTTCCTCTTATGTCTATCAGGATCACATTAATTGTGGATTCAACCCTCAGTTAGTTTCTTCTACTTCCGTTTCTTAAATTGTTGGTCTCAGGACCTTCACATTATGATGTTAACTGATTATGCTACCCTTTTGCTTGGATCTCAAAATCTTTTTAGGCATTTACAGCCGTTATGCTGTCCGAGTCATTCCAGGTTTCTAAATAATCTGATGCATTTGCAAATCCTTTCTTCCTGCTTCCGACGCTCCTTTGGGCCAGATTAACCACACCAGCCAGTGTGTTGAGGTACTCTGTTAGCTCGACATCTATGTTGGAGTTATTATTATGACCCTAGGTGTCTTAGAGGATCACCCAGTAATCTAGCAATGCTTTATATTCTCGGTGTGATGACTCTGGCCATTGTTCTCGAAAGCATCCCGTGATGCCATTTAGTTAGTAGACATTCTACTCCTGGGTTCTTGGACCCGAGATCCACCCTACTTACTTCATGTTGGTAGTATCTGCTCGTCCCTTTAGGATATTAGTAACCTTGTGATAGTCCTCAAGGTCCGTGGTATATCCTTCTTCCAAATACCATGAACCATCCTTGGCAGAAGTTCTCCCGAATCAAAAGATCACAACCAGAGTGCCTCTGAGTAGTACTCCATTCGTATTGTCACTCTGCCAGTCCTACCTCTCCGCATGGATTATCCGGAAGAAATTTGTTGAACTTGGTTCAACATACTAATCTATGCATCTACAACTCAGAAAATCATACGTTCCTTGAGTTGTTCCTTTCTAGTTGTATTATGACCCTCGTCTATCAGTTGATAGTCAGGAGTAGTCGTGCATTCTTGTTCATCGATGCCTTTTACTCTTGTGGTCCGTCAAGCCTTTCTGTTCTGGAATGACTAGGAGAAACAAACTCCAGTACCTTATCCATATCCAGGATTGGGTCAAAGAAGTTGTACTTCGCAGATGGAGAATGCTAATACATCTTCTAATCTGTTCTATCTTGGAGTATTACCATCCTTATGTCAAGAATGTCATGGGAATTGCACCACCTCCTATGAACTTTTGATAAGGTGATACTTCTCGCCATCATCGTTTATTCCTCGGCCTCCGTGTTATTGTTACCGGAATGCTGACAAGTGAATTGTGCTGTGTGAAATCAATACTCCTAGCAACTTCGTTGCTTGGTAGTTAAAGGACAACAATCTCATTCTCAGCGTGTTGGTTATTCAATCACCATTCTAAGATTGATCGTGCTACTAGTCCATCTTTCCTGGTGCACTCTTCGATCAATGAGTTAGGATTGTGTCAATCTCTCGCTCTTCTGATCATATCGTCTTGCCCTGAAAAGCAAGATTGTTCTCGAGCTTAGTAACATACCGGTGGTCCGTGATTTTCCGAATATCTTCTCGGAAGTATTACCAGGTTGCTCCCTGACAGTTATGTTGAGCTCGTGATCAAGCTGGTTTCTCTCTAAACCACCCTCTCTCCAAGAATCTGTGTTGGATACCTTGAGCTAGTCAGTTAAGCTAAACGACAACTTGGAGAGTTGGAAGATAAAAGCTTGTCTGACTTAGTTCCTTCCAAGGGATATCTTTTGTGTGTGTGTTGAAGAAAGATGATATCTTGATCGATTGATCCTCGTGATCAATTGTTGGATCTATTGCCTTGTCCAAACTTTGATTTGAGTGTGGGCTATCATCAAGTCAAATCAGACCCAATGGTATTCATAATGTTATCTTACTCGTGATTGATCCCTCGAGCATACACTGTTACATCTTTTGGTCTGAGCAATGCTATCACTTTGTTCACATTGTCATGGAATTCCATCTATATGGAAGCGTGGATGGACTATTGTTGAGCCCATCAACAAACATCCCTATCTTCTCCATGATTTTGTAGGACATTAAGCTAGTGTTGGAAACTTTGTAAGCATTGCCTTCGTGTCCCGTTCATGAGATATATGTTGGATGAGAGAATAGACTTTCCCTAATTCATGTGTAATTGATGTAAGTTGCCACCGTGAGTTTGAGAAAGTTTATTTTGCTTCCTGTGGAATCATCCCAAGTCAGTCATGCATATGTGCGAAGTATTCTGTGGTTTGGAGACTTGCAACCTTCACTCTATATGTATCCCTAGCACACCAAGCCACTGATTGATTTGTTTAAGGAGAAGGAGTTCCTTCTTAAGAGCTAACCCGGGCTTAATCAAGGACTTCGTTATCCGCAATGATGGTTCCCCCTGATCTCGGTAGTGTTTCGTTATAAGACTACCATCTGGTCATGCGTGTCTTGGACAACGTGTTCACATGTTTGTAGCAGAACCAACTCATGTTTTGGAGCTTACTATCGTAGTTCATTCCCGAGAATCTCGCAATGTCGTCTCGTCGATTTGGATTGCAAACTTTCATTTTTCTTCCTAGACTCAATGAGTCTAGAATATCCTGACACCAACCAGAACTGAATCTCAGGCAGATATGATGGTTGGAGCTTTTTCCAAGAACTACAATATTGGTCTCTCGATAATCGGTAAGGTGGATGTCGTGGCCAACACACCCAGCTGGAAGATCTATTGTTGTAGTATCTCGAATGAAGAAGTTGGCCGCCTCCCCATAAGGACTTCATAGGAATTACTCCCTAGTTGTTCCTTATGGACTTTTGTGCTCCCGAAGTCCGACCTTTACTTGATGGCCATGTTGATGTTTTTAAGCATTGACCGTGGTACCTAGTACACCAAGGAGAACATTAGAAGCGGAGTGCTAAATGTCTCTCGGTCGATCATCCAGATTTTGCCCCTTGACTCCGCTAGGTGAAATCTGAGAAAGTGGTATCTTCCTTTGCATCTGCATCGTCCATCGCTATTCATCATGGTCGTATGTTGTGTTGCCAGGATCCTTGACATGGATATTGGTAAAACCTTGATGAATATGGGAATGCTCATGTTCTTGAGAGCACGCACAAGCACTAGGTGTTATCACTGGCACTAACCGGGATTGCTCCTAGTGTTCTTGGTTATGTTATACACTCTCAAAGAGTAGATTTACTCTCTACTGTTGGGATTCACCCCAGTTACCAGAATCATTCCCAGCATTTGCATTTTGTTCCCAGCTTGCATCGCCAATGTGCCAATTTTCCATGGATTACCGTTCTTAACCACTGCTGTTCAGGATTATTTTCCGAAGTGGACTTGCCATGGGTCCCATCCATTTCCGATGATAGGAAAAAAATCATCCCTTGTGTTGTCTTCAACAAGGTAGTCCACATCATCCATTTTGGCCTGAGAATGTCATTCCTTCGGACTCCGTCAAACCATCAATTGTGTTGCTTTAGGCTGGTATAGGGAATTTCAATGATCTCTATATCAAAAGTAATTCTTTTTGCCACTTAAGGGGATAATTCTACGAGTCACTTTCTCTAAGGTGCCCCGTCTGGTGGTATCGATCCCCATCTTCATTAAGTGTGGAATTATTGCCTGTCAAGTGAACCTTAATCATTTGTTTCACTCCATCCCTCCGGATGTGTGTTCCGTGTCTCGGCTCAAGAGATGGTTCAATGTCTCACTCCATGAGTTGATATTGAGTTGCTCGATCTTTCTGGAGATCAATTTTGTACAGTTCTTTCGTCGTCATCGTGTTGTACAAAGACCTCAAAAGCAAGGATGTCAATATCAACATGATGCAAGCAATCGAAATTCATATGAAGGACACTTGGATCATGAAGATTGTGTTAGTTAGTGTCCCCTCTGATTTCTTACCCTACGCTTGAATCTCGGGACGAGATTCTTGTTTAGTGGGCGTGAGTTGTCACATCCCCAGTTCTGGTCTGCTCTGGTCCAGTTAGTCTGGTGTTGCATCATGTTTATTTTTTCACGGAAAGTTGAAATGGGGATGGCAGAAACTCCCAGCACCACCCAAATCAATTAGGGTTACTAAAATACTTTTCCAATGAACCTGAAATGCCCTCCTAAAATGTTCATCATTTTTGAATTGGTCTAGAACCTCTCCCAAAAATGGTGCACAAATTTCTAGGTCATCCAATGGTCAATGGATTAAACCATATGTTATTTGAATTTGGCCATTTAAATGCTAGTAAATATTTTAAATGTCCAAATAATCCTAAACTGAAATGTTCCATGCTGGATATATTCTATACAGTGGGCATGATAAGTTTGGTGATTTTTGAGTGTGCCTAAGTATTTTTTAATAAAGCCCAGAACAAAATAACAAAATAGAAAAACAGCAACTAAATAGAAAGAGAAGGGAGAGAAAGTTACCTGGACCTACCTTCTGTGCAGCCCACTAGAAGCCCTGTATATAGCCGGCCTGCTAGGCCCATCCCACCCCCTCGCGCGTCGTCTCCCTCGCACCTACTGGCTCTGCGCGTGGCGCGCGCGCAGCCGAGCCGCGGCCACCTCCTGCTTCGCGGTGGCAAGGCCCCGGCCCTTCTCACCTCGCCAGCGCGATGCCCTGGGCGTCTTGATCCTCTCCTCTCTCCCTCTGGTCATTCTTTCCCCTCCCCTTCGTCTTCCCGCAGCCACCAGAGAACTAGCCGACGCCGCCGGTTGCCGTTCGCGTGGCCAACGACGCTAAGACGCCGCACCAGCACGCCCAGTCGCTCCTCCGACCTCTAAATCATCTTCACGCCGACGTACATGCCTAACGGATCACCGAGACGAGCGGATCGAGCTCGTCCTCATTGCCCCTGTCCGCCGCTCGCCGCCGGTGATTTGCGGGCTCCAATGCATCCCTACCGTCTCCAACTGGTCCTCTCGAACCGCGGTGAGCTACAGGCCCTTTCCCCCCTGTCCCCCTGCTTTCCCACGTCCTCTAGCCGCCGCCCCGAGCTCACCCGAGGCAGCCGTCCGCCATGGCCGACGAGACCGCGCGCCCGAGCTTCTCCTGCTCGCTCCAGTGGCATTGACACACTCCCGGAGCCTCTACGAGGCTTCTTAGACGCTCCGTTTGCTCGCCCGAGCACTGCAACCCCGCACCCGCCCGAGCTGAATTCCGGCCACCGCACTTCCCCTCGCCGCCGTCGTTCTGGTCCTCCCCGGCGCGAGCTGATGGCTCCGTTGGATGCGGACGAGGACCAGCATCACGCCAAGCCCCTCCGCCGCTCTTTTGGTCACCGGAGGCGGTTTTCCGACGCCCTCCGCCGCGTTCGGCCTCGCCGGCGGCTAGCCGCCGGTCGTTTGGCCTATCTGACTGGAGGTTTGACCTCCCCCGAGTCGCCGACAAGTGGGCTCTGGCCTCTTCTAATTTTTTTAGTTAAGCTTTTAATTAAGCTTAATTAGTCTACTGACACTGACATGTGGCCCCCCGCGCCTAATTAGGTTAGTCTAATTTTCCTGTTTAGATTAGTACTAATCCTGTGGACCCCACGTGCCAGTTTTGACTTTGGTCAAGTCAACGCTGACTGGTCCCACCTGTCATCCACAAAAACCAGCCCTGAGTCACTGACCAGTGGGCCCCACTGGTCAGGTTTGACCTGGACCAGCCCGTGTTGACTGCTGACATCACAGTGATGTCATGCTGATGAAATAAGTATTTTCTGGAATTTTAAATAAATCAGAAATGATTTATTTATTTCAGAAAATAGCCAAAACTTCTAAAAATCACAAAAAATAATCTATAACTCAAATGAAAATAATTTATATATGAAAAATGATCAGAAAAATTCAAGGAATCTGTTTATGGAATTTGCATGCATTTTTGAACAAGTTAAACCTGCTGATCAGGTCAAATCAATTAAATGACATTTAAATAATCACATATGGAGTTTGAATTTGAACCTTTGGTTCAAACCAACTTCATTTAACATGGTTGCTAGTTGCAATAGCCCAATCAACACCATATTGCCATGTCATGATCATGCATCAGATTGTTGCATTGCATTGATTGTGTTCTTTCTCTGTTGCCGGTGTTTGTCCCCTCTCAGTAGACGTGTTCCGATGATGTGATCGATGACACTGATGAAGACACGGTGCTATCTTCAGAAGTGCCAGGCAAGCAAAACCTCTTTGGGCATTCCGATACAATCCCACTCTCTCGCTCTTGCTCTCTTATACTGCATTAGGACAGCAATGCCATAACTGTTACCTGCTGCGGTAGTTGAACCCCTTTCCTCTGCATGACCCGTCATTGCCACAGTAAATAGTTGAAACCCACTAGCATGAGTAGGAGTTGTTTGAGCCATGTTGTGCCTACTCATTCATGCTTTATGGTTATGCCTGCTATTGCTTAGAGTTGTGTCAGGTCTGATTCACCGGGGATGAATTGGAATGTGGTGAACATGTCCTACTATTGAGAGCTAAGTGTGTGAACACGATTTGGTAAAGGTAGCGATGAGAGGCCATGTAGGAGTACATGGTGGGTTGTCTCATTGCAGCTGTCCTTAGGAACTGAGTTCTGTGTTTGTGATTCATGAAACAGCTACTACCACACATTGGGATCCTTAATTGACTCTCTCGACTTATTAATCAACATGATCTCTGCCCAGGAGTTGCAATTAGTTTCTGGTGTTTGTAGTTTACTGGAGGTCGTGCGCAACGCTGACCCTCGGGGTGGGCTGTGACCCGGCAAGTACGTGGCACGGTGTACCAGTCGCCCGTTTGGTGGCTCGGGAACCCGGTACACATCGTTTGGGGCCGTGAGCGACACCCCGGCCGGATCTCCCCATGGATGGAACCCAAATAGGCGATAAACCTGGACTAGAGACCTTGTTGGTTAGTCAGGTCGTGGTCGACACCCTCGCCAGGCTTCCGCTTGAAGGTTGCCGAGATACATGACGTGTACATGGCGGTAAGTGGCGAGAGCGTGTGTGAAGAAGTACACCCCTGCAGGGTTATATATGATCTATTCGAATAGCCGTGTCCGCGGAAATGGACTTCTGGGTTAGCTCTACAGTTCATAGACAAGTGAAAGTGGATACTCTAAAACACGCAAGATAAGCGTGAGTGCTATGGATGGCCTTCTCGTAGGGAGACGGGAGCGGATCCATAGTGGTGTATTGATTGGTGATTATGTGGACTCGTGTGCGCCACCTCAAAAGAGTTACTTGCAGTCGTAGTTCAGGATAGCCACCGAGTCAAAGCTGGCTTGCTGCAGTCAAACTCTACCACCTCTTTGTTGATACTGATGCATTTGTAGCTAGTTCTGATGTAAGTCTTGCTGAGTACCTTTGTACTCACGTTTGCTTAATTTATGTTTTTGCAGAGAGACTCCTGTCTCACTAGTGGTTCCGCGTGGACTTCGACGTTTAGCTTGTTACCTCTGCTACGATCTTGTACCCATGGGAGGGTCTTGTAGATAGTTAGGCTTCTCAGCCTTTTTCATTTGTAGTTGTCCGTACTCAGACATGTTATGCTTCCGTTGCCTGTATGCTCTGTATGTTGGGTCATGTGACCTCTTTTTGTAATAAATGCTATGATGGCTCTTCTGGTCCTTTATCTATATGAGTTGTTGAGTTATGTTGTGATGCCATGTTGTACAACACATACTTGCATGTTATGCGTACGTGTAATGTGTATTGCTATGTGCGGGATCCGAAACCTAGTTGTTTACCCTTGGTATCCTATCTTACAGGGAAATGTCTACTAGTGCTTCCATTGAGCCTTGGTAGCTTGCTACTGCTACGGAACACTTAGGCTGGCCGACATGTGTCCTTCTTCGTTCATGTGTCTGTCCCTTAGGGGAAATGTCACGCGTTGTTCCTTTAAGTCCTTGTAGCTTGCTAGGACTTGGGTTCCTACGTTGATGACCGACACCTTCGTTGCTGGGTCATGTATGTCTGTCTGTGTAATTTAGCGCCACTTTTGGTTTATAACTAGTCATGTCGGCCCGGGTTCTCTGTCATATGGATGCTAGCGACACTATCATATATGTGTGCGAAAATGCTTAAACGGTCCCGGGCCAGGTAAGGTGGCACCCGTGGGGATACCGTGCATGAGGCTGCAAAGTGATATGATGTGTTACAGGATAGACCTGTGTGACTTAGGATCGGGGTCCTGACAGTCAGGTTCGAAACAAGTGTTTAAATCGCTGTAACCTGTAAGTAGAAATAAGACTGCAGTCTAGGATTAGTGTGGTGTGGTGGCAGGTGAGGTGATGGATCCTCCAGCAGTTGTTTTTAAACCCATCGTGACCTTACTATCTGGCAATGTCTGTGCATTTCATGAGAATGTCATCTTGTGCATTTCGTGAGAACTCGCATAGTTGATCTGTATGACCAAAACATTCAACCTATTTTGTTAATTCGATCTGGCGTCTTAACAGTTAGTTGTAGTTGGTTTTTCTTTGCGTCGCCAGCATCCTGTAGTTGTAATCTGCAGCAATCAGTTTGCGCTGGTAGGCTACTGTATCTTGGCAAGTTGAATCCAAGAGCATTACTAATAGATTGCTTGAACTGATACACATTTGTCATTAGAGGTCTGGTTGCTTGATTTTGAATCTAGCTCTCTTGTTCGTGGCAATCTCATGTAACCTGTATCTAACAATCCAACGCCATATATGAGAGAAGAGAAAAACAAATAAAGCTACATTGGTGCATTGCTTTTTCCTTAGGTTAATATAAAAATGTCCAGTGGGCACATATAAATTCCTTTTACCTACTGTCTTGTATATATATTTGAAAATGATTGCTGCTAGTTGTTAATTTTACCTGAAGAGAAAAACTACTGTCAATTAAGCAACATATCTATGTATACCATATATGTCAGGATTTTTAGTTATTGTTTATAATGGTCAAGTGATGAATCTATATAGGAACACGACGTAATGCATCGTCCCTTCCAATTAGAAACAAAAAGTCCGAAAAATTGAGTCATGTCAAGAAACAAAACACCAGGTGATACCTTAGATAACACTTGACATTATATATCAGATTCCCCACTAATTAACTGATGGTACTAGCTAGAATATGGCACTGAAAAGCAAAAGCTACAATTAACTGCTACTATTAGACATGCTTGACATTATATATCAGTTTGTCTGGTTCTTGTTTTGGTAGTAGTAGTTTTCTTTGCTTATCCATGAGTATCAGTCAATTGGTGAACCTGGAGCAGCTTGTTGCTGGGTTTTGTCTCCGACCATCGTGTCATGATGATTTTGCAGGTACCCCGAGAGGCCCTTGAGTTTGCTGGAATGTCGATTAACTTCCGTTCCGGCAAATTCGGGTACTCCATATGTCCTATTTTCAGCAAAGGTCATGCTGAAATTTTCTGTGAATTTTAGCATGACTTTGCTAAAAATAGGACATATGGGGTACTTGTGACTAATACATGGGCCGGGGTATCTTAGTACTTAATTAAGTAGGATCAACTGCCCCTTTATTCTTGCTGCATTAAACCATATGCGGCAATAGAGCCAAGTGATTAGGCCCAACTTAGAATTCTCCTTCCCAGCTCAGCTTTTAGGATGCCTCGGTGTCAACAGACCATAAATTATAAAACCTTGGCTTTTAGGGTGCCTCGGTGTCGATAAAAACCGAAATGATGAAAGCTTAGGCTTTTAGGGTGCCTCGGCGTCGAGAAACCCTAAATGATAAAAGCTTAGCTTTTAGGATGCCTCGGTGTCGACAAACCCTAAATGATGAGACCATGATCTTGTTCATTGACAATAACCAACTTTTTGACCAAACTTTTTTCCTATTTAGAGAGAAACATGGCCCACAACGATGAGGCCGGCGGTTCTGGCGGCAAGGCATTCTGGGAGATGTCCCAGGAGATGGAGGAACAACCTCACTTCTATGAGGACGTCGTGAAAGACACAGATCCTGACACCACTGATGGTGCCGCCGACGATGAACCCACTGATGGTGCCGTCGGGGATGACACCACTAATGGTGCCGCCGAGGATGCCACCACTGATTATGGCGGCGCACGCACATATGGAAGCTAACCGAAGAGGCAACAGAAGGACCGGTGCCTTACAGTGCTCCGCACCGTCAAGGAGGAATTTACTGAAGTGGACTCCGATGGGAATCCAACGGCGCCCAAACAAATAGTCAAGGGGTACTCGGTTCAGCTCGGGTGCATTCTCGGGAGCACCGTCTAGATCAACACCGAGAACCTAAGGCATAAGGACCAAGGGAATTTGCGCAACCTCCTCTTCACGAAGCTGCACGAACGATACAAGTTCCCTGCTGAATTTGCAAACACAAGCCTCACAGGGAATAAAGTGAACAATGCCGCCTTCACGAGGATGAGCACGACCCTGTCTACTTGGAGAAGCTCGGTGAAGAGAATGATTGACAAAGGTTTTAGTTATGAGAAGATCAAGGAGAAAAATCCTTCGATCACCGAAGTTGACTACAAGGAGTTCAAGATCAAGTGCGAGAGCACCGCAACCTCCGAATCAAGTCAGTGGGGGAAATAAATGCGGAAGTTGAACTTATGGGAACACACACTCGGTCCCGGCGGTTACAGAGTGGCGGAGCCTATATGGGACAAGGAGGAAGCGGAGCGTGCCGATCAAGGCCTACCGCCCTGCTTTGAGAAATACGGTGACAAGCAGACCAAGAACTTTGTCAGGGCCCGGTACAAGGAGGACCAGGTAACAAAGGAGCTCACCACGGATCCGAAGACAAGGGCCCTTGAGCTTGTTCTGGTAAGGAATACACCCCCGTGTAATTAGCTCCATATGGTTGCATTCTAATTAATGAAGCCAAATTTCTAAATGGTTCACATTCCTTTCGCATGCGACTGAAAGCAGTAGCACGGGGTCGACTCAGAGCACCCCTTGGGACACCACTCTAAATAGGGCATTGAATGTAATAAAAAAATGATAAGCTCAGTAAGCCGTCGTCAGCTGGTCGTGTGGCCGGCAAAGGCTTGTCCACAAAATGGTCATCATACTATAATGCTGGTGGGCGAAAGGAGAAAAAGACCAGCTCAGAAAGCCAGGCGCGCGAGGTTCAAGAACTCAAGGCACAAGTGGCGCGGATTCCGGAGATTGTCCAAGAGCAAGTGCAACAACAAATGGGATCGATGCTCACCGGCATTATGCCTACATTGATTCAGGGGCTGACGACGTGGATTGCGGGCGGCCAATAGGGGCCGCCCCCGATTCCCAGCTTCATGGCCAGCAACTCGCAGAACGCGCAGGCGGGGCCATTGGTGTCTCCACCGGAGGCGGCATTGGTGTCTCCGACGCCGGCACGGGCATTGGAACTTAAAGCACCCGGGTGTACACCGGCCGGCACCTCTGTAGCAAGCGGCCCCTCCGTCAATTGCATGCCCGCCGTTGGCGGTGCCTCGACATTAGCCGAGCTCGACGCCATCATCACGGTAACTAATTAAGCCTCTCGGTCGAGGACTTCATCTCCTTGCCTTTGACTGGGCATCCCTGACGCCCTACATGTTTTCGCAGGGCGCCACTGACGTTCCGTGCACTCTCCTGCACTTCGTGAACGATGAGTTGGTCGATGTCGCCAAGGGCAGAATCGTTCAACCAGGCAACCCCATGTTCCACGGTAATCCGATGCCACCCACCGTGTATAGGGCTTGACTGGTTCGGGTGCTGTGAGGCTGCGACGAGTTGTTACCTCCGATTCGACCCGCCGGGGCCGACGAAGATGATGTGATGACCCTCAGCGCCTGCCTAAGCTGGCCCCTACTTTGGCCGAAGAGCCAGATTTGTTTGGGGGCGGGGGACACCACCCCAAAGAAAACACCGCTAGTCTTGCCGGCGCCAAGCCATGGCAAGACCGCCGCAACGCTGCCGGACATCCCTATGGCACAAGATCCGAACATGCATATGGCACAGGATCCGGACGACGACGACGACAATGACGACGGTACATTTGCCAACGTCGATAAGTACTTTGCCGATCATGGGTACAATGGCGAATTCATGGGGACTCCTTCTCAAGAACGCAACCCTACAAAAGACGATCGCGATCTAGCTGGTACTGCGAAGAAACCAAGTTGCAACAGTCGTCGTCTGGCATTCAGTTCTCAGGAGACGGCTCTAGTTGCCGACTTCACCGAGCCTCAGATAGCTGAGGTGCGAAATATTATCTGCCCCAACACACTCAAGAAGGCGGTCTGTGAGCAGAACTCGGTCCCATTACTGGAGAAGAAGAAGGCACGAAAAAGAAAGAGTAACAAGGGTGCGAGCCAGCCGGCACCGAGTATGATCCGTGCTCAGGACGGGCCACCTTCACCAAAGGATATAATGAGGAGGGTGCATGTGGCGGTAGGCCGATGCTACCGACTAATATGCCCAATGCTGCAACCAGTGCTATGCGGAGTCTGCATGACAGTGTTCTTTCTTTGGAGAAACGGCGTCTCAGAGAGAAGGATGTGGCATACCCGGTTTTCGTGGCCAAGGTGCCAGAGGGCAAGGGCTTTGTGGATAACTCCATCGGGGGTACGATCGTCCTGCGGTTTGATGACATCTGCGCTATGTTTAACCTTCATCCGTTGCACTACACCTTCGTTCGGATATTTTCGCTATGTATGGAGATGCGGATCATTAGAGACAAGACCCCGGACATTGTGATAGTCGACCCCTTCTACATGTGTGCCAAGATCTTGGGCAGCGCTGGGGACTGGCAAGTCGCGATTTCTTACCTCGAAGGCGTCATTCTGGAAAACCGAGATAAGGATAACTTCCTCGTGCCTTACTTTCCCGAGTAAGTCGTCCCCTCAACCGCCCCGTAACATATGATTTCTTAGATTTCGATCGTTTTTCTTTTAACATTTCGTGTTTTGTGCAGTGACACACATTGCACACTCATCCTCCTAAGCCCGAAATATTCCATGGCCACGTATTTTGACTCGGACCGTCAGTCGAAGGTAGACTACACAAATGTCAAGAAAGTGCTTGATGATGTTCTCCCCGGCTACGCCAAATTTGGAGGCACCTTCACCAGGCCAGTTCATAAGTACGGCAAGCACGTGTTCGCCCAAAATACGATGATCTGCTGCGTCAAGCAGCCGCCTGGCGGTCAGAAGGGTGCCTACTACGCCATCCATCACATTCGGGCGATCGTACGGGACCATCAATACCTTCTGCTACCAGATAAACTCAAAGATTGGGCCGTGAGCTTGTCGGCAATCCAGGACGCGGACATCAGACAAGAATTCTTTCACATCCAGTCAGAGTTTGCGGAAATCATCCATCATGATGTCTTTCGTACCTCGGGGCAGTTCTACCTCAGAAATCAACCATCCAACAGTGACATAGACACAATGCTACAAATGCAGGCTGACAACGCCCGCGATTTCATGACTCCCATGATAGACGGCGACTTCATCCACGCTCCGGTCCCTTGAGTCGAGTCGAAAGTAGTGATGCTATGTCTAGTTCTTAAACATCGATTGGCACATGTTGTAATTAAACATTAATGAACTTGCATGTCTCTTTGGTTTGGATAATTGTTCAACTTAGATGTAATCGATGCTATTATTGTCTTGCTTTTCTCTTCCGATCCTTTTGTTGCATACTTATATATTGCTTATGTATTGTCTGTGAATTGGTACTAACGTTTCGTTTGGCTAGTGCATAGCGATGCCGTCGTATGTCGTGTACAAGTGTAAGGTTCCCGGAGTCTACGACGACTGGGAGAAGTGTCGGTGACAGGTTCACCGTTTCAGCGGTAACAGTTACAAAGGGTACACCACTAGGACGGAGGCGGAATCTAGATACGCGCGCTATCTAGCGGGAGAGAGGAGGGATCGTTGGAGGAACCGGATGAAGACGAGTTTCATCGCGACGATGCTCATCGTGATGACCACAGCTCTCTTCTATGTGATGGTAGTTTAGATGATCGATATCGACTTGTAATGTGAAGAAAAACTCGCTACTCGCGGTCTCGAGACTTGTAATATAATGTTCTATCTTTGTTCGGTCTTTTGAATTCGGAGACTAATATGATGAATTGTATTCGGAGACTAATATGATGAATTGTATTCGGAGACTAACCTTCTATTGTATTCGATGAATCTGGTGTTGCTGTCTGGTGTTGTCTAAATTTTGTCCAATAATATATTTTGTATCCTGCGAAAATATCAGAAAAGAAAAAATAATAATCCCTAATATTCATATGTCACATCCCCAGCTTCACCTTGCAATAGGATAGCACTTGTCTGTTGCATCACGTTTAAGTTTTTTGAAAGTTGAATTGAGGATTGTTGAAACCCTCAGAAAGAAGTTAAAAAAAATAGTCAACATTAAAATCTTCTCAAAGAAGCCCAAGAAAATGTTCCTGCTAAACCTTGGAAAATATTGGCAAGAATAAAATTCAAACCAATATTTTTGGAGGCTTTAAAATATTTATTTTGGGCCTTTGAATTAAATCAATAACATATTTGAGTTGAATTTATTTCTGTTATATAAGAAATAAAGTTCAAGTATTTTTGTAAGTTGCATGTGACCTTGGACTAGCTCCCTGAGCTCACATAAAAAATTTACAGAAAGTTTTAAAATGGTTTGGTTTGTAAATCAAATCAAAACAAAGAAAGAAAAATAGAAAACAGAAAGAAAAGAGAGAGAGAGAGCTCTTACCTGCAGCTTACCTGGCCCAGCCCACCTGACCGGGCACTGTTGGCCCAGCCCACCAGGCCACCCCACCGTCTTCAACCTCTGCCAGTAGGCAGAGGCGTGTCGACGCGCGCGCGCCTGAGCTCCACCTCCTGCTTCCACCCCCTGCTTCCCCCTCGCCCTGTCCGCGCGCC
>LR738712.1:92211241-92360389 GCA_902687465.1 Secale cereale
GTCTCTCCTCTCTCTCGCTGGACATCCTCCCTCTCCCCTGGCTCTCTCTCACGCATAGCCCGAGCACTACCGTCGCCGCCTCTCGCCGCCCGCGTGCCCATAGCCGTCACCTCGCCTCCTCAACAAGTCCACGAGCTTCGCCTCCGTCTTCTACGCCTCCCCGAGTACCCATGCGCCGACGGACGCCCCCGAACGCCCTCGCCGCCGTCGTCTTCAACCACGGCCATTCGAGATCGCCGTCGTCGCTCCGTCGCCTCTAGAGCCTCCCCCGAGCCGCTGACCTGCTCCTCGACTTCGCAGTGAGCTCCTCCGTCGTTCCCCTCTACTCCCTGTGCCAATTCCCTTCCTCTAGCTAGCTCCGCCGCCGTGGCCGAGAGCTTTGCTCCGCCGGCCATGTCACCGCCGCGGCCACAGCTGCTGCCGCTCGCGTCCGAGCCCATCAGCGCACTCCACATACTCCCAGGAGCATGTAGCACTCTTCGGCCTCTCCCCCCGTGTTCCCTAGTGCCGCGCCCGCACCCACCCGAGCTCCGGCCGCCGCAAACCTTACCGCCGGCGCTATTCCCGGCCACCTCAGGTCGTACAGCTTACACCGTTGGATGCGGCCGAGTGCCAGCTTTCCAACGGGACTAACCGCGCCCGAAACCGCCCCTTGTACGCGAAACCCGAGCCTCTCCGGCGAGACACCGCCGCAGATTGGGGTCGCCGGCGAGTGACTCCGGCGGGTACGCGTTAGTTAGTGCTAATGAGCCCCCCTGGGTCGATGACAGGTGAACCCAGGGCCCAATTAAATTAGTTCAGTGACTAAACTAGTTTTAGTTAACCACCGAGACACTGACATGTGGGCCCCTGTGCCTATTTAGTTTAGTTTAATCTTCTGTTAAGTTTAGTTAAGCCTGTTTAACTGCTGTGTCACTGACGTGTGGACCCCACACGTCGGGTTTGACCTGGACCGGCCCTGTTGAACGCTGACATCACAGTGACGTCACGCTGACGTAATAAGTATTTTCTGGATTTATTCCTTTTCAGGAAATTCCAGAAAATACCCCAAACTTCCAAAAATCATATAAAATCAACCGTAGCTCAGATGAAAATAATTTATATATGAAAAATGATCAGAAAAATTCAAGGAATCTATTTATGGCATTTTAATGCATGTTAGAACAACTTATGGCTGCTGTTTAGGCCAAATCATATAAATGGCATTTGAATATCCACATATGGAGTTTGAATTTGAATCTTGGATTCAAACCAACTTCATTTAACCTGTTGCTAGTTGCATTATCTCAAATCACAACATAATGCCTTGTCATGATCATGCATCATATTGTCCACTGCATTGATTGTGTTTCTTTCTCTGTTGCCGGTGTTTGTTCCCTTTCAGTAGACGTGTTCCAACGATGTTATCGATGACACCGATGAAGACCCAATGTTATCTTCAGAAGTGCCACGCAAGCAAAACCTCTTTGGGCATTCCGATATAATCCCACTCTCTCGCTCTTGCTCTCTTATACTGTATTAGGAGAACAACGCCATAACTGTTACCTGCTGCGGTAGTTGAACCCCTTTCCTCTGCATGACCCGTCATTGCCATAATAAATAGTTGAAACCCACTAGCATGAGTAGGAGTTGTTTGAGACATGTTGTGCCTACTCATTCATGCTTTCTGGTTATGCCTGCTATTGCTTAGAGTTGTGTCAGGTCTGATTCATCGGGGAAGAATTGGAAGGGTGATGACCATGTCCTACTATGTGTGATCTAAGTTCGTGAACACGATTTGGTAAAGGTAGCGATGAGAGGCCATGTAGGAGTACATGGTGGGTTGTCTCATTGCAGCCGTCCTCAGGAACTGAGTTCTGTGTTTGTGATCCATGAAACAGCTACTACCACACATTGGGATCCTTAATTGACTCTGTCGACTTATTAATCAACATGATCTCTGTCCAGGAGTTGCAATTATTTTCTGGTGTTTGTAGTTTACTGGAGGTCGTGCGCAGCGTTGACCCTCGGGGTGGGCTGTGACGCGGCAGGTACATGGCACGGTGTACCGGTCGCCCGTTTGGTCACTCGGGAACCCTGTACACATCATTTGGGGCCGTGAGCGACACCCCGACCGGATCTCCCCACGGATGGAACCCGAATATGCGATAAACCTGGACGAGAGACTTGTGTGGTTAGTCAGGTCGTGGCCGACACCCTCGCCAGGCTTCCGCTTGAAGGTTGCCGAGATACATGACGTGTACATGGCGGTAAGTGGCGAGAGCGTGTGTGAAGAAGTACACCCCTGCAGGGATATATATGATCTATTCGAATAGCCGTGTCCGTGGAAATGGACTTCTGGGTTACCTGTATAGTTCATAGACAAGTGAAAGTGGATACTCTAAAACGCGCAAGATAAGCGTGAGTGCTATGGATGGCCTTCTCGTAGGGAGACGGGAGCAGATCCATAGTGGTGTATTGATTGGTGAATACGTGGACTCGTGTGCGCCACCTCAAAAGAGTTACTTGCAGACGTAGTTTAGGATAGCCACCGAGTCAAAGCTGGCTTGCTGCAGTCAAACTCCACCACCCGCTTTGTTGATACTGATGCATATGTAACTAGTTATGATGTAAGTCTTGCTGAGTACCTTTGTACTCACGTTCGCTTAATTTATGTTTTTGCAGAGAGACTCCAGTCTCACTAGTGGTTCCGCGTGGACTTCGACGTTTAGCTTGTTACCTCAGCTATGATCTTGTACCCTTGGGAGGGTCTTGTAGATAGTCAGGCTTCTCAGCCTTTTTCATTTGTAGTTGTCTGTACTCAGACATGTTATGCTTCCGTTGCCTGTATGCTTTGTATGATGGGTCATATGACCTCTGTTTGTAATAAATGCTATGATGGCTCTTCTGGGCCTTTATCTATATGAGTTGTTGAGTTATGTTGTGATGCCATGTTGTACAACACATACTTGGATGTTATGCGTACGCGTAATGTGTATTGCTATGTGTGGGATCCGACACCTAGTTGCTTACCCTTGGTAGCCTATCTTACACGGAAATGTCTCCTAGTGCTTCCACTGCACCTTGGTAGCTTGCTACTGCTCCGGAACACTTAGGCTGGCCGGCATGTGTCCTTCTTCGTTCCTGTGTGTGTCCCTTAGGGGAAATGTCACGCGTTGTTCCTTTAAGTCCTTGTAGCTTGCTACGACTTGGGTTCGTACGTTGATGATCAACACGTTCATTGCTGGGTCATGTATGCCTGTCTCTGTAATTTAGCGCTACTTTTGGTTTATAACTAGTCATGTCGGCCCAGGTTCTCTGTCATATGGATGCTAGCGACACTATCATATACGTATACCAAAATGTACAAACGGTCCCGGGCCAGTTAAGGTGGCACCCGTGGGGATACCGTGCGTGAGGCCGCAAAGTGATATGATGTGTTACGGGCTAGACCTGTGTGACTTAGGATCGGGGTCCTGACAGCTTTGGTATCAGAGCCTTACTGCCTGTAGGATTAGTAAGCCAAACTGGTCGAAGTCGTGTCTAGAAACTCTTTAGTTATGTAGGGGAATTGATTGTGGAAGGGAACGTAAGGCTCTTTTTACTCCTTTACCCTATGACCTTCTGATCTGAGTCACCTTCTTCTTCTACGGGGATTAAGAACTAGGATTCTCATTCTATTTATCAGGATCACCTTAATGTTGTATTCAACCGTCAGTTCAGTTCCTACTACTTCTGTGTGTTCAACTGTTGATCTCAGAACCTTAATGTTATGATGTTGAGTGGTTATGCTATCTAGTGCATGAGTCTCAAAAGTATTTTCGAGCATTTACAGCCCTTATGCTGTCCGAGTCATCCCAGGTTTCTAATAGTCTGATGCATTTGCAAATCCCTTCTTCCTGTCCCGATGCTCCTTTGGGCCAGATTAACCACACTAGTCGTTGGGTTGAGGTACTTTGTTGCCTCGACATACATGTTGGAGCTATTATTATGACCCTAGCTGTCTTAGAGGATCACCCAGTAATCCAGCAATGCTTTATATTCCCAGTGTGATGATTCTGGCCATTATTCTCGAAAGCATCCTTTGATGCCATTTAGTTAGTAGGCATTCTATTTCTGGGTTCATAAACCCAAGGTTCATTCTACTTACTTCATGTTGATAGTGTTTGCTCGTTCCTTTAGGATATTAGTAACCTTGAGATAGTCCTCGAGGTCCATGGTTATCGTTCTTCCAATACCATGAGCCATCATGGCAGAAGTTCTTCTGAACCAAAGATCACAACCAGAGTGCTCTTGAGTAGTGTACTCCATTCATACTGTGACTCTGCCAGTCCTACCTTTCTGCATGGATTATCCGGAAGAAATATGTTGAAAGTTCGGCATACTATTCTATGCATCCACAACTCAGAAAGTTATATGTTCCTCTGAGTTGTCCTCTTTTGGTTGTATTCTGACCTTCGTCTATCAATTGATAGTCAGGACTAGTCGTGCATTCGTGTTCATCGATGCCTTTTACTCTTGTGGTCCGTCAAGCCATTCTATTCTGGAATGACTAGGAGAAATAAACTCCAGTACCTCATCCATATCTAGAATTGGGTCAAAGCAGTTGTATTCCGCAGATCAAAATGCCAATCCAGCTTTTGCTCTGCTCTACCTTGGAGTGTCACCCTCTTTTATGTCAAGAATGTCCTGGGAATTGCACAACCTCCTATGAACTCTTGATACAGTGATACTTCTCACCATCATCGTTCATTCCTCGGTCTCCATGTTGTTGTAACCGGAATACCGACAAGTGAATCGTGATGTGTGTAATCAATACTCCTAGAAACTCCGTTTCTTGGTAGTTAAATGGACAATAACCTCATCCTTAGCGAGTTGATTATTGAATCATCACCCTAAGGTTGATTGTGCTACCTAGTCCACTTCCCTGGTACAATCCTTGATTGATGAGTTAGGACTTTGTTAAGTCCTTGCTCATTTGATCATATCATCTTGCCCTAAAAAGCAAGATTGTTCCCGAGCTTAGTAACATATCGGTGGTTCATGATTTTCCAGTTATCTTCCCGGAAGTATCACCAGATTGTTCCCTGACCAATGCGTTGAGCTCGTGATCAAGCTGGTTTCTCTCTAAACCACCTTTTCTCCAAGAATCCGTGTTGGATACCCTGAGCTAGTCCGCTAAGCTAAACGACAACTTGGAGAGTTGGAAGATAAAAGCTTGCCTGACTTAGTTCCTTCCAAGAGATTTCTTTGGTGTGTGTGTTGAAGAAAGATGATGTCTTGATCGATTGATCCTCGTGATCAACTGTTGGATCTATTTTCATGTCCAAACTTTTATTTGACTGCGGGCTATCGTCAAATCAAATCAGAAACAATGGTATTCATAATGTTGTCTTACTCGTGGTTGATTCCTTGAGCATACACCGTTATATCTTTTGGTCTGACCAATGCTATCACTTTGTTCACATTGTCATGTAATTCCATCTATATGGAAACCTGGATGGATTATTGTTGAGCCCATTAACAAACATCTTTATCTCCTCCATGATTTTGTAGGACATTAAGCTAGTGTTGGAAACTTTGTAAGCATTGCCTTCGTGTCCCGTTCGTGAGGTATATGTTCGATGAGAGGAGAGACTTTCCCTAATTGATGTGTAATTGATGTAAGTTGCCGCCGTGAATTTGAGAAAGCTTGTTTTACCTCCTCTGGAATCATCCCAAGTCAGTCACGCATGTGCGAAGTATTCTATGGTTGATAGACTGATCATCTCCTTTCCATATGTCTTCCCTAGCACCGAAGCCACTGATTGAATTGTTCAAGAAGAAGAAGTTCCTTCTTAAGAGCTAACCCGGGCTTAATCAAGGACTTCGTTATCCGCAATGATGGTTCCCCCTGAACTCAGTAGTGTTTTATTATAAGACTACTACGTGGTCATGCTTGTCTGCGGCAACGTGTTCACATGTGTGTAGCAGAACCAGCTCATGTTTTGGAGCTTACTATCGCAGTTCATTCCCCGAGAATCTCGCAACATCATCTCGTCGATTTGTGTTGCAAACTTTCATTTTTCTTTCTAGACTCGATGAGTCTGGGATGTCCTGACACCAACCAGAACTGAATCTCAGGCAGCTATGATGGTTGGAGCATTTTCCAAGAACTATAATATTATTCTCTCGATAACCGGTAAAGTGGATGTCGTGACCAACACACCCAGCCGGAAGACCTATTGTTGTAGTATCTTGATTGAAGAAGTTGGCCACCTCCCCATAAGGGTTTCGTAGGATTTACTCCCTAGTTGTTCCTTATGGATTTTTTGCTCCTGAAGTCCGATCTTTTACTTGACGTTCTAGGTACCAAACCATTTTAATAAATGGGTTGCACTAACACATCAAGGATAACATTAGAAGTGGAGTGCTAAATGTCTCTCGGTCGATCATCCAGATTTCGTTCCCTTGGCCTCGCTAAGGTGAAATCCGAGAAGGTGTTATCTTCCTTTGCGTCTGCACCATCCCTCATTATTCATCATGGTAGTATGTGGTGTTGCCAGAATCCTTGACACGGATATTGGTAAAACTATGATGAATATTAGAATGCTCAATTTCGTGAGAGCACGCACAACCACTAGGTGTTATCATCGACACTAACCGGGATTGCTCCCAATGTCCTTGGTTATGTTATAACCTCTCAAAGAGTGGATTTACTCTCTACTGTTGGGATTCACCCCAGTTACCAGAATCATTCCCACATTTGCATTTTGTTCCCAGCTTGCACCGCCAATGTGCCAATTTTCCATGGGTTACCGTTCTCAATCACTGCTGTTCAGGATTATCTTCAGTAGTGGACTTGCCATGGGTCCCATCCATTTTCGATGATAAGCAAAATCATCCCTTGTGTTGTCTTCAACAAGGTAGTCCACATCATCCATTCTGGCCCGAAAATGTCATTCCTTCGGACTCCGTCAAACAATCGTTTGTGAACACCTTAGGCTGGTATAGGGAATTTCAATGATCTCTAAATCAAAAGTAATTCTTTTTGCCACTTAAGGGGATAATTCTACGAGTCACTTTCTCTAAAGGTGCCCCGTCTGGTGACATTGATCACCATCTTCTTAAGTGTGGAATTATTTCCACTAAGTGAACCTTCATCATTTGTTTCACTCCATCCCTTTGGATGTGTGTCCCGTGTCTCAGCTCAAGAGATGTTTCAACGTCTCACTCCATGAGTTGATCTTGAGTTGCTCGATCTTTCTGGAGATCAATTTTGTTGAGTTTCTCTCGTCATCACTGTGTTGGACGAAGGTCTCGATAGCAAGGATGTCAAGATCAACATGTTGCAGGCAATCAATGTTCTTATGAAGTGCAAGTTGGATCATGAAGATTGTGTTAGTTAGTGTCCCCTCTGATTTCTTACCCTACGCTTGAATCTCGGGACGAGATTCTTGTTTAGTGGGGGTGAGTTGTCACATCCCCAGCTTCACCTTGCAATAGGATAGCACTTGTCTGTTGCATCACGTTTAAGTTTTCTGAAAGTTGAATTGAGGATTGTTGAAACCCTCAGAAAGCAGTTAAAAAAATAGTCAACATTAAAATCTTCTCAAAGAAGCCCAAGAAAATGTTCCTGCTAAACCTTGGAAAATATTGGCAAGAATAAAATTCAAACAAATATTTTTGGAGGCTTTAAAATATTTATTTTGGGCCTTTGAATTAAATCAATAACATATTTGAGTTGAATTTATTTTTGTTATATAAGAAATAAAGTTCAAGTATTTTTGTAAGTTGCATGTGACCCTGGACTAGCACCCTGAGCTCACATAAAAAATTTACAGAAAGTTTTAAAATGGTTTGGTTTGTAAATCAAATGAAAACAAAGAAAGAAAAATAGAAAACAGAAAGAAAAGAGAGAGAGAGAGCTCTTACCTGCAGCTTACCTGGCCCAGCCCACCTGACCGGGCACTGTTGGCCCAGCCCACTAGGCCTCCCCACCGTCTTCAACCTCTGCCAGTAGGCAGAGGCGTGTCGACGCGCGCGCGCCCGAGCTCCGCCTCCTCCTTCCACCTCCTGCTTCCCCCTCGCCCTGTCCTCGCACCACAGGAACGTACTCGACCCCCCTCTGTCTCTCCTCTCTCTCGCTGGACATCCGCCCTCTCCCCTGGCTCTCTCTCCCGCGTAGCCCGAGAACTGCCGTCGCCGCCGCTCGCCGCCCGCGTGCCCACAAGTCCACGAGCTTCGCCTCCGTCTTCTACGCCTCCCCGAGTACCCATGCGCCGCCGGACGCCCCCGTATGCCCTCGCTGCCGTCGTCTTCAACCATGACCGTCCGAGATCGCCGTCATCGCTCCGTCGCCTCCAGAGCCTCCCCCGAGCCGCTGACCTGCTCCTCGACTTCGCAGTGAGCTCCTCCGTCGTTCCCCTCTACTCCCTGTGTCGATTCCTTCCTCTAGCTAGCTCCGCCGCCGTGGCCGAGAGCTTTGCTCCGCCGGCCATGTCGCCGCCGCGGCCACAGCTGCTGCCTCTCGCGTCCGAG
This sequence comes from Secale cereale, assembly GCA_902687465.1. Lineage (NCBI taxonomy): Eukaryota > Viridiplantae > Streptophyta > Magnoliopsida > Poales > Poaceae > Secale > Secale cereale. Next base: position 92,219,741 of record LR738712.1, read on the forward strand.
CCCATCAGCGCACTCAACATACTCCCAGGAGCACGTAGCACTCTTCGGCCTCTCCTCCCGTGCTCCCTAGTGCCGCGCCCGCACCCACCCAAGCTCCAGCTACCGCAAACCTCACCGTCGGCGCTATTCCCGGCGACCTCAAGTCGTACAGCTTGCACCGTTGGATGCGGCCGAGTGCCAGCTTTCCAACGGGACTAACCGCGCCCGAAACCGCCCCTTGTACGCGAAACCCGAGCCTCTCCGGTGAGACACCGCCGCAGATTGTGGTCGCCGGCGAGTCACTCCGGCGGGTACGCATTAGTTAGTGCTAATGACCCCTCTGGGTCGATGACAGGTGGACCCAGGGCCCTATTAAATTAGTTTAGTTACTATACTAATTTTAGTTAACCACCGAGACACTGACATGTGGGCCCCTGTGCCTATTTAGTTTAGTTTAATCTTCTGTTAAGTTTAGTTAAGCCTGTTTAACTGCTGTGTCACTGACGTGTGGACCCCACATGTCAGGTTTGACCTGGACCGGCCCTGTTGACCGATGACATCACAGTGACGTCACGCTGACGTAATAAGTATTTTCTGGATTTATTCTTTTTCAAGAAATTCCAGAAAATACCCCAAACTTCCAAAAATCATATAAAATCAACCGTAGCTCAGATGAAAATAATTTATATATGAAAAATGATCAAAAAAATTCAAGGAAACTGTTTATGTCATTTACATGCATGTTAGAACAACTTATGGCTGTTGTTTAGGCAAAATCATATAAATGGCATTTGAATATCCACATATGGAGTTTGAATTTGAATCTTGGATTCAAACCAACTTCATTTAACCTGTTGCTAGTTGCATTAGCTCAAATCACAACATAATGCCTTTTCATGATCATGCATCATATTGTGCACTGCATTGATTGTGTTTCTTTCTCTGTTGCCGGTGTTTGTTCCCTTTCAGTAGACGTGTTCCGACGATGTGATCGATGACACCGATGAAGACCCAATGTTATCTTCAGAAGTGCCAGGCAAGCAAAACCTCTTTGGGCATTCCGATATAATCCCACTCTCTCGCGTTTGCTCTCTTATACTGCATTAGGACAACAACGCCATAACTTTTACCTGCTGCGGTAGTTGAACCCCTTTCCTCTGCATGACCCGTCATTGCCACAGTAAATAGTTGAAACCCACTAGCATGAGTAGGAGTTGTTTGAGCCATGTTGTGCCTACTCATTCATGCTTTCTGGTTATGCCTGCTACTGCTTAGAGTTGTGTCAGGTCTGATTCATCGTGGATGAATTGGAAGGGTGATGAACATGTCCTACTGTGTGTGAGCTAAGTGTGTGAACACGATTTGGTAAAGGTAGCGATGAGAGGCCATGTAGGAGTACATGGTGGGTTGTCTCATTGCAGCCGTCCTCAGGAACTGAGTTCTGTGTTTGTGATCCATGAAACAGCTACTACCACACATTGGGATCCTTAATTGACTCTCTCGACTTATTAATCAACATGATCTCTGTCCAGGAGTTGCAATTAGTTTCTGGTGTTTGTAGTTTACTGGAGCTCGTGCGCAGCGCTGACCCTCGGGGTGGGCTATGACGCGGCTGGTACGTGGCACGATGTACCGGTCTCCCGTTTAGTGACTTGGGAACCCTGTACACATCGTTTGGGGCCGTGAGCGACACCCCGGCCGGATCTCCCCATGGATGGAACCCGAATAGGCGATAAACCTGGACGAGAGACTTGTGTGGTTAGTCAGGTCGTGGCCGACACCCTCGCCAGGCTTCCGCTTGAAGGTTGCCGAGATACATGACGTGTACATGGCAATAAGTGGGGAGAGCGTGTGTGAAGAAGTACACCCCTGCAGGGATATATATGATCTATTCGAATAGCCGTGTCCGCGGAAATGGACTTCTGGGTTACCTGTACAGTTCATAGACAAGTGAAAGTGGATACTCTAAAATGCGCAAGATAAGCGTGAGTGCTATGGATGGCCTTCTCGTAGGGAGACGGGAGCGGATCCATAGTGGTGTATCGATTGGTGAATATGTGGACTCGTGTGCGCCACCTCAAAAGAGTTACTTGTAGACGTAGTTTAGGATAGCCACCGAGTCAAAGCTGGCTTGCTGCAGTCAAACTCCACCACCCCCTTTGTTGATACTGATGCATATGTAACTAGTTATGATGTAAGTATTGCTGAGTACCTTTGTACTCACTTTTGCTTAATTTATGTTTTTGCAGAGAGACTCCAGTCTAACTAGTGGTTCCGCGTGGACTTCGACATTTAGCTTGTTACCTCAGCTACGATCTTGTACCCTTGGGAGGGGCTTGTAGATAGTCAGGCTTCTTAGCCTTTTTCATTTGTAGTTGTCTATACTGAGACATGTTATGCTTATGTTGCCTGTATGCTCTGTATGATGGGTCATATGACCTCTGTTTGTAATAAATGCTATGATGGCTCTTCTGGGCCTTTATCTATATGAGTTGTTGAGTTATGTTGTGATGCCATGTAGTACAACACATACTTGCATGTTATGCGTACGTGTAATGTGTATTGCTATGTGTGGGATCCGACACCTAGTTGTTTACCCTTGGTAGCCTATCTTACAGGGAAATGTCTCCTAGTGCTTCCACTGAGCCTTGGTAGCTTGCTACTGCTCCGGAACACTTAGGCTGGCCGGCATGTGTCCTTCTTCGTTCCTGTGTCTGTCCCTTAGGGGAAATGTCACGCGTTGTTCCTTTAAGTCCTTGTAGCTTGCTACGACTTGGGTTCATACGTTGATGACCGACACGTTCGTTGCTGGGTCATCTATGCCTTTCTCTGTAATTTAGCGCCACTTTTGGTTTATAACTAGTCATGTCGGCCCGGGTTCTTTGTCATATGGATGCTAGCGACACTGTCATATACGTGTACCAAAATGCGCAAACGGTCCCAGGCCAGGTAAGGTGGCACCTGTGGGGATACCGTGCGTGAGGCCGCAAAGTGATATGATGTGTTACGGGATAGACCTGTGTGACTTAGGATCGGGGTCCTGACATCATACTAGTGGCGCACCACTCAAGATACTAATGGCGCACTGTCCAAATGAAACTAATGGCGCATCACCCATCAGTGCGCTATTAGTATGCCAAAGCACATGGGTACATATGGCCCCCTGGGAGGCATACTAATGGCGCACAGAGGGCCATACTAATGGCGCACTGCCTGGTGCGCCATTAGTACACCAGATACTAATGGCGCACCAGGGGTGCGCCATTCGTAAAAAATCTAATGGTGTGGTGCTAGTGACGCACCACTAGTGCGCCATTAGTAGGCAAAAGTGGTGCGCCACTAGCATGCCTTTTCCTAGTAGTGTGTCCTGCACTCCCACGATGTTTCTTTTCCCTGAAAAAACTATGCGGCGCTTTGGCTCATCGTATGATGTATTCGCTTCCTTATCTTTTCTTTATCTTAGCTTGGTAGACATGTAATTCACATAGAAAACATGCGCCACATCATTGGCTAGGACGAATGGTTCATCTGCGTTTGCAAGATTCTTGAGATACATTGTTATCATTCCCTACCGCAGTTCTTTCGTTACCCCGCCTCCTGTCAGATTGACCCATTTTCACCGAAACAAAGGGACCTTCAAACCACGTCCATAGTCAATTTCCCATATCTCCTCTATGTAACCATAATATGTGTTGACCTTTCCCCTCTTGGTTGGTGCTTAAAAGCGGACACCACTATTTTTGTTGGTGCTATTTTTATCTTGGGTAATCATGTAAAATGTATTCCCATTTATCTCGTACCCTTTGAAAGTCATTGTATTCAAAGATGGTAACTGGCATAGCAAGTATAGGTCATCTTCAACAGCATTGTCATGCATGACACGTGTCTGCAATCAACCGGCAAAAGTCCCCGTTTGTTCACGTGTAATCCAGTCGTCAGACTGCTCCGGGTATTTGGAGCGTAGAAAATTCTTGTGTTCGTCGATATACGGAGCCACCAAGGAGGAATTTTGTAGAATTGTGTAGTGTGCTTGAGTGAGAGAATGCCCGTCCATACATATTATTGCTTTTGGTCCTAGCGTGCCATTTCCACCCAGTCCGCCCTCATGTCGCGATTGAGGAACAACAATCGTCTTAAGGTTAGGAATAAAGTCAACACAAAACTCAATGACCTCCTCATTTTCATGGCCCTTGGAGATGCTTCCTTCTAGCCTAGCACAGTTATGAAAATATTTCTTTAAGACTCCCATGAACCTCTCAAAGGGGAACATATTGTGTAAAAATACAAGACCGAGAATGGAAATCTCTTCGACTAGGTGAACTAGGACATGTGTCATGATATTGAATAAGGATGGTGGAAACACCAGCTCAAAACTAACAAGACATTGCGCCAAATCTTTATCTAACCTTGGTATGATTTCTGGATCGATTACCTTCTGAGAGATTGCATTGAGGAATGCACATAGCTTCACAATGGCTAATCGAACATTTTCTGGTAGAAGCCCCTCAATGCAAGCGGAAGCAGGTGCATCATAATCACGTGGCAGTCATGAGACATTAGGTTCTGGAACTTTTTCTCTGCCATATTTATTATTCCCTTTATATTCGACGAGAAGCCAGACATGAACTTCATACCGAGGAGGCATTCAAAGAAGATTTCCTTTTCTTTTTTTGGTAAGAGTATAGCTGGCATTACCCTGATGTATGCTGTCTTTTCCGTGCATACGTTGCTGGTCCTCCCATGCCTCCAGTGTATCTTTTGTCTTCCCATACACGCACAATAAGCCAAGCAGGTTGACGCAAAGATTCTTTGTCACGTGCATCATGTCGATAGCAAAGCGGACCTCTATGTCTTTCAAGTAGGATATGTCCCAAAATATAGATTTCTTCTTCCACATGGGTGCGCGTCCATCATCGTCATTCGGAATAGATTATCCACCAGGACCCTTTCCAATGATTACTTTTAAATCCTTGACCATATCAAATATATCGTCACCAGTACGGTGGCGAGGCTTGTTCCAGGTGATCTGCCTTGCCACTGAAATGCTTACCTTTCTTTCTTACTGGATGCTTGATCGGAATAAATTGACGATGTCCTAGGTACACAGTCTTCTTACAATTATCCAAAGATATAATGTCAGTATCATCTAAGCAGTATGTGCATGTGCAGTATGCCTTGTTTGTCTGTCCTGAAAGGTTATCGAGAGCAGACCAATCATTGATGGTCACAAACAGCAACGCATGTAGGTCAAATTCCACCTGACCGAGCTCATCCCATGCAAGTACACCTTTTTCATTCAACAACTATAAGATTTCTTAAACTAATGGCCTTAGGTACACATCAATGTCGTTGCCAGGTTGCTTAGGGCCTTGGATGAGCACTGGCAATCATAATGAACTTACGCTTCATGCACAACCAAGGAAGAAGGTTATACATACATAGAGTCAAAGGCAGGTGCTATGATTACTGCTCTGCTCCCCAATAGGATTAATGCCAGCTGCACTTAGACCAGATCATATGTTCCTTGTGTCACCTGCAAAGTCCTCCGAGTACTTTCTCTCGATTTTTCTCCACTGCGACTTGTCAGTGGGTACTCTCAACTTCCCATCTTTCTTACGGTCTTCTCTATGCCATCGCACCAACTTGGCATGCTCTTTGTTTTGGAACAAATGTTTCAACCTTGGTATTATAGGAGCATACCACATCACCTTGGCAGGAATCTTCTTCATGGGGTGCTCACCCTCAACATCACCAGGGTCATCGTGGCTGATCTTATAGTGCATTGCACCACATATGGGCATGCATTCAAATCCTTGTACTCACTGCGGTAGAGTATGCAGTCATTAGGGCATGCATGTATCTTCTCCACCTCTAGTCCTAGAGGGCAGACATCCTTCTTTGCTTCATACGTACTGTCAAGCAATTCATTGTCCTTTGGAAGCATCTTCATTAACATTATGAACCATTTTTCAAATCACTTGTCAGATACACCATTCTCTGCCTTCCATTGCAGCAATTCCAGTGTGGTACCCAGCTTTTTCTTGTCAGCTTTGCAATTTGGGTACAACAATTTCTTCTGATCCTCTAACATGTGCTGCAACTTCATCCTCTCCTTTTCAGTTGTGTAGTTTCTCTTTGCATCGGCAATGGCCCAACCAAGATCATCATCGAGCTCATCTAATGCCTCTTCTTCAGCTTCTTTCCGCATTACCGGCTCAGCTTTTTCCCCCATTGTTGTACCATCGTATTCAGGGAACCCATGGCCAGGATAGCTGTCGTCATCCTCTTCTTCTTCTTTCTCTTGCATTAGGACCCCTCTTTATCCGTGCTTCGTCCAAAACATTATGTGGGGCATGAAACTAGACTCAAACAGGTGGACGCGAATGGTTCTTGACTTAGAGTAATTCCGATCATTCTTACAGACAGCACATGGACAACACATAAAACCATCCTCTCGCTTGTTTGCCTCAGCCACAATTAGAAAGTATGCATGCATTTCACGAACTAGGGAGAGCATCGGTCATCGTACATCCATTGCCGGCTCATCTTTATTACACAACACCAAAAAGACCAAATAAATACAAGTTCATACATAAAGTTCATACACACTTATTCTCATAAAACAACATACACACACTCTCTAGCTAAAGCATTTAAATGCAACAACAAATGCGATCAAGATCGCAACTAAGGTAACAACTGATCCAACAACATAATGAGACCAAGCCTCACTATCAATGGGATATTTTCTAATATTTCTAATCTTCAAGCGCATTTTCTCCATCTTGATCTTGTGATCATCAACGACATCGGCAACATGCAACTCCAATTCTATCTTCTCCTCCTCAATTCTTTTCAATTTTTCTTTCAAATACTCGTTTTATTTTTCAACAAAATTTAACCTCTCGACAAGAGGGTCGGTTGGAATTTCAGGTTCACATAACTCCTAGATACAAATATCTATGTCAATTTGATGGGCATAATTTGTCATAAACACGAAATGCAACAAATAGTTATAAAGCAGAATATACCACATTCGAATCATAAACCGGACGACGGCCAACGGGGACGGATATCAAAACCATGACACTATGTATAAAATAGAACGCACGGGTAAGAAAATTATACAAGTAACTATCTAAATCACACAAACATGATATTTTTTATAAAAAGGTAAACCATAGGCTCACCAAGGTGGTGCCAGCGCCAGGACGGTGTGGGCGATCGATGGTGGTTAGGACGGGGACGGGAAGGCACTAAGTAAACCACACCTGCGTATGCAAACTAAGAAGTTAATTTGAGCTCAAATTGCATATAAATCAAATAAATTACCACATATAAATACTCCCAAATGAAAACCCACAAATCACTATACTTGTAGAGCATTGCAAGAGCAAATCTTGCAATGAGAGATGAAAGGACAAAGTTGCTAACTTTTGTGAACACTTGGATAGATGGGATGCCTTCAAATCTTGACAATTTTTGGAAAAAATGGAAGATGAGCTCAAGGTAGAGGGGAAGAACAGAGAGGAGAGGAAAGGGGAAGAATAGAGAGCTCGGGCTCGACGAAGGGTTTATATAGGAGCATCTTTAATCCCAGTTGGTTACACCAACCGCGACTAAAGGTGCATCTGTAGTACTGGTTCGTGACACGAACCGGTACTAAATGTGCTCGTGGGGCCCCAGCCTGACACCAGCCTACCACCAAGCCTTTAGTCCCAGTTCATGTCACGAACCGGTACGATAGGTTCAACACGAATCGGGACTAATGATTCCCGCCCCCTAGCCATTGGAACCGACACTAATGTGTCCATTAGTACCGGTCCGATTACAAACCGGGACTAATGAGTTGAACGTAAAGTAGTTTTTTCTACTAGTGGTTGTTCATGTATTTACAATAAACGTGATCAATCCCAAGGCGGTGAGCTTTAGTTGCACACATAATAAGTTGTTAACCTCTTTTATATCCTCAACAAGCTTTCTTTCTATCGGTTTTTCGATTCAATTTACATTGCCATTTTAGTGATACTTTGAAATGGCTTTGAAACCCCATGGTTTAGACTTGCAGTAATCACGTGTTGCAATTATCTCACAAAGTACACATTTCATTGAACTTTGGTTTCATGACCAATCACATGATCAAAATGATACTTTTCGTCCTTGCGCACTCAAAATTGTTTTCAGATCATGCTAAAAATACATGATTGTTGACGATTTACGCTACATTAGAAAAACATGTTCTCTAAAAAATCTCAATACTTCAAAAAATTGGAAGGAAAAGTTAGCAGATGTGACATATGACAAAATTTAAAGGCTTCTTGCGCCTATATTGCTATATATAGTCAAGATTCTTGTGCAGACAATCAGATATACAAACTCACCCACTCTGATAGTGTATTTCCATGTTTATCAATATACAAAAAAAGTAGTGAACACACACAGATACCACATAATGAAATGGCTATGCTCTAGATCTGTTCGGTAGTATACATACAAATACAAATAATAAAACAAAGTAGTACATATAATCATCTTCTGGGACCTCGTATAAGCACCAAACACGCCTTTATATCTGTTTCTAGCAAGTCCATAGCTTTATGCCAGCATGCACAATCTCCTGAAAAGATCTGCACAAACAAGAAGACACCCATTTGAAAATTCAACATGAGTCAAATTATAAAGCCGAAGATACTGTAGTATCATTTTCATAATGTCACACCGCATGACTTTTTCCAGATGGCCAAGGTCTAAACTTCAGCATCGTGCGCCACAGACTCTAATTTCATTTTCCAAGTTAAGGAGTAATCAAAATTGAGAAAACATGGATTTATAGAGCCTCTTTGATTCAAAGGGATTTCATATGGAAAAAATGTCAGTATTTTTTCCACTTTGATCGCCAAGGTGTAAACTTCAGCATCTTGCGCCACAGACCCTGGTTTTTACCACTTTTCTTTCTCTGGAATTATTTGCATATTTGGTTTGAAACTGAGTTTTTGAATTAACTCATTTGGACTTAGCAATTGGGCATTCTTTTGGCTTCCACCCAAGTGACTACCCTCACTCCCAAAAACATCCCTTGCTCTCATATCTCTCAAAATAATGCCATGGGAATATTTTTCTTGAAGTCAAAGTATTCATTTTCCCTCTGAAAATGGATGAGTTTCACTTCTGCTGCAAATCAACACCTATTTTTCTTGCTCCTAAAAATCTGAGAAAATTTTAAAATATTCTTTAGGTCATGCCTCACCTTCCCATGGAAAAATATCTCATGGTCATGTGAAATATTTTTGTTGTAGAAAATCATTTCACTTCTGGTGAAGAAAGCACTTTGTGAAGGAAGTGTATTTTTGCATGATTCTTTTTAGCTAAAATTTCTATAGCCTAATGGCCTTCCAACCAGAACCTTAACCTCCAAGTTTCAGCCCCTAACTCCGTCAAGATTTTTGTTAAATGGCTACAATATTTCCTGTCCAGATTCTTGTCAGGAAGCTCAAGTCACTTCTGGTCGACCTGTAAGTGAACCAACAAATCGTTGTGACCTAGCACTGCAAGGACTTGAGTCTAGACATCATTTTGCAGCCCTGGTATGTCGTGGTGCACCTATGCACGCGGTGACCGTGCGAGCACAAGGTGTTTGACAGGCCGTCGGCGCGCTCTGCGCATCGGGACCTCCTCGGTGGCGCATGTGACGCCGCCCTGAGCCAACCCAGCCTATCTCTCACCCTCTGCTGCCTCGACCCGTCCCTGCCGACTGCTCCCTGGCGCTGCCCGACGGCGGTAGCCTGCACCGTGGACGTGGACACGGCGGAGCAGAGCCATAGTGCGCTCGCGTGATCGTTCCGTCGCTCTCCCTCGTCCTATGCTTGGCGTCATTCCTCCAATGTGCCTGCGTGAGTACGAGTGACCCCTCCCATCGCCTTGAACCTCTCTCGTCGCCTCGCACAGTCTCTAGAATCTCCCCGGTGGAGCCGAGCTCGGCCATCTCGCTCCCTATAAATGCAACACTCCCCGAGCCTGTCCAACCATCCCAAGCTCATCCAATGGCCAAAAATCTCTTAGTCTAGACCTGCGGCAAGGGTGGGCAGGTCTATGGCCGCCGTTCTTCACGGGAGCTCGCCGCCGATCCCCCTCGGCGCTTCGCTCCCTCTGACGATCTTCGACCTCTCCCGACTGCTCAGGCGTGCACGTGTGGTCCTTGTGATCGAGACGGTGCTGCTGGACCGCAGCTAGCTCGCTAGGAACGCCAACTTCGACGAGGCCCACCGCCCGCCATCTTCGGAGAAGATCACCGCGACACCGTCCGTCTACCCCAGGCCTCACTTCAGGTACCTACGTGCTCCTCTCCGTGAGCCATGTCCAGCCACCCCTTCGCCAGCGGCCACTGTGGCCTCCTCGTTGGACACCTACCGGTGCCAGCGCCGCAGCTCTCTACTTCTCTCCATCTCTCTTCTAAACTTGAAAGCGGGGCCCGCATGTCAACCTGTCTCTCTTGCTACCGAAGCGGTAGAAGTGGAGGCGTAAACCCAAAATACGCCTTCGACGTCATCCCTTCTGAATATTCCGAAAATTCATTTTAAGTCATAAATTTGACACAACTTTGACCAGTTACAACTTCTATTCTATAAGTCCAAATCAGTTGATTCTTTTTATATTGGTTTTGTCTTCGGATCCTCTGTCGGCATGCAAATTTTGAGATTTTTTTCTAGCTGTTTAGAATTTCTGGTGCATTTAAATGTGTTATGTGACATTTTCTTTTTGCCATTTTGATTATTTCCAGAAGGATTTTTCTGCCTTGAGGAGGATCAGGAGGAGTGTGACCCTCCTCTGAACTAAGGAAAGCCACCACAAATATTTGCAAGAGTGATACTTCAATGGCTATGAATTTTTACTTGGATATAACCTCACATAATGCATATATTTATTTAAATAATTTCACTTGTGCTAGTTTCATATTCCTGCGCTATGCTTACTATGTTCACAGTGATATGTGAGTTACTTTGTCAAGTTTATGGAGTAATGTTAATATGGTCATGAGCATGTTTATGTTTTTTGCGGGGTATGAGGATGTTTATGTTAATACCCGGATTATGTTGAAATGATGAATATGCATACCATCGCTTTTTTCATGGCATAATATGGCTTGAATGAATTTCATTTCAAGTTAAACATGACTATAATCCAATTTGAACATGATGTTGATCGAGTCATTGTGCCACTGAATCAACATTCCCAGTGCAACCACATTTTCCTTTATGGGAAGGCCCGGATTTGATCTTTTTTCATGCCTCTCGCCGGTGCCTCCAACTAGGGAAGGTTTTGCGGTTGCACTGGCCTAGACCGGTAGACAGGCATAGCCTTTTGTGCCCGTAGTTGTTCTGGTACCATTGTCCCCATTTGGGACCGTTTTGTTTTGCCACGACGGTGGCCGCTGGATGTCCGGAGTGGAATCGGGGCCACCCATGACTTACCCTAAAGCAGAGTTGATCGGAGTGGCCGGGAGAGTCTCATGCAATAGATCGGTTTTGTCGGAACGTCGTTGGTCCACCCGAATGTGAGCATGAGTCCATGGGTTCTGTGGCGTGGGTACATTGTACTAACCACTGCAGAGTGTGTTTAATCTATCGATAGCCGCGTCCTCGGTCATGGACACAGTTCGTAGTTGGTCACACTGTGGGTGAACAAAAATAAATAACTTGCACACTAATGTTATACTGATGGCACTTGGTATGATGGATGAATTGTTGGATCCACTGAGTTGGTTACTTTTGTGATCCGAAGGTGATCACTGTGGTAAGATAAGGTTCATGTTTACAAGGTAACCAAGATGGTAAGCTGGTTCGAGAGACCTTGGTTGCAAGCACTTTCACATCATGAGTAGTGTGACATGTTCTTGCTTATAAAGAGCTTAAATATCATGTTGTTGTTTGTCATTGTTGCACTGTTTGTTGTGAGCTTGCAAGTCCATTCAAAGTACTCACCTAGCGTGTCATGCCGCCAGTTTCAGGAGAAGCCGTACCAGAGTTGGAGTTGCATCGTGCGTCGCAGTCTAGGCCATGTCCACATCAATGTCCCTGTTAGATGGAATCCTTCTACGTCATCGTTCCACTGTTGAGTAGCTATCGTCGAGGCCCCAACATGTTTGCTAAATAATGTACATATGTGCAACAACACCGTGTGGGCTGCTTGACCTCGTTATCTCATGTATTATTAGACCCATGTATCCACAAGGGATCAATAAAGCGGTTACCTTTCTGTACCAAGTTGTTGTGCGTTGCCAGAAGACATGATCTCTGGCCTTGCAATGCAAAGTAAACCGGTTGCTCTAAGACGGGGTGCCACAACGCTTGGTATTAGAGCCGCGCTGACTGTAGGACGCCCTAGACAACCAACGCGCTAGTTAAACGGTAGGGAAAGATCGTGGATGTCGCCTAGAGGGGGGTGAATAGGCGCTTTAAAATAATTACGGTTTAGCCTTGAAAAAATGTGGAATAAACCTGGCATTTAATTTTTCAAGCACAAAACCAACAATAACTAGGCTCACCTAAGTGCACCAACATCTTATGCTAAGGAAGATAAACAACTAAGTGATAGCAAGATATATATGACAAGAAACAATATGGCTACCACAAAGTGAAGTGCATAAGTAAAGGGCACGGGTAAGAGATAACCGAGGCCGTGGAGAGATGATGTATCACGAAGTTCACACCCTTGCGGATGCTAATCTCCGATTGGAGCGGTGTGGTGGCACAATGCTCCTCGAGAAGCCAATAGGGCCACCATAATCTCCTCACGCCCTCGCACAATGCAAGATGCCGTGATTCCACAAAGGGACCCTTGAGGGCGGTCACCGAACTCATACAAGTGGCAACCCTTGGGGGCGGTCACCGAACTCGTACACTGTTTCAACCCTTGGGGCGGTCACCGGAACCCATCAAAATGCTCGGGGATATAGATCTAAAGGGTTGGAGCTGCCCGACGGCCGTACAAATTGGGCAAGCGTCGGGTTGAAACAGTGTACACTGTCGACGATGTAGATCTAAAGGGTTCCTCTCACATAGAGGAGAAAGTGATTGGTGGAAATGTAGATCTAGATATCCTCTCCCCCCCCTGAAACTAGCAAGAATCCATGGAGGGATTGAGAGATAGCAAGCTCGAAGAAGGTCAAATGTTGGAAGAACACAAGCTAGAATATAAGGTTCAATGGGGAAGAAGACCCCCTTTTATAGATGGAAAAAATCCAACTGTTATCCCCATTCTCAGCCCACAGCGAGTGGTACTACCGCTGGCCGCAGCAGTACTGCCACTCGGCCCAGTGGTAGTACCGCTGGGACCTGACACATTGCCAAAGGGAGAAGAACAAAGAGGAAGTACGTTGAGCGGCACTAATAGAGGTAGTAGGGGTGGTACTACCGTTTACAAGTGGTACTACCGTTCCTACTGCCACTGCTACTGCCGCTGAACTCGACATGAGATACGCATGTCTCGAGTCAAGGCGGTACTAGCGCGGAACCGGGGATGTACTATCTCCTGTGGCCATGGGCGTTACTAGCACTGTGAATCGGCGGTACTACCACCTGCGACTTTAGGCGGTACTGCTGCTCCTGGGCCGCAGTATGTCGGTACAACAAGCACTGGGTCTGTTGCCCTGACTGTGCACATGCAGAGGAGCAAGATTGAGGCACTAACTCAAGCCAGAGAACAAGAGACCAAGAGACTTGAGGGACCAACAAGCAGGTCAGAGAGACCAAGGCCAAACCAGAGAAGGAAGATATCGTCAGGAGAAAGGCCTCCCTTGCTAGGCAGGCGAGCCCGGCAAGGGGCGAGGCCACCGCCAAAAAGGGCAATCAACGCGCCCCAACAGAGCCTGCCGGGGCTCGCGGAGGCTAGGCTGCCTCACCGACCGCTCATCCACGACTCAAGTCGTGGATCAGTGCGGTGTCAAGCCGCAAAGTGACTAAGTGGCAGCCATTAGCCACATGGCAGCCTCTCCCTACGAGAAGAACCTGCAAATGACACTTGTCATGCAACATGTCAAGCAAGCAGGCGCGGAGCTGGCAAGATAGCCCGGCAAGCCTTGCTGGGCAACCAGTGATGTGACACTAAGCGGCGCATTTAATGCACACTGTCAGCCCGCAAAGTTAGGTATGATAGCACTGTTACTGTCATATCAGTGTATAATGACAGCTTTGCCACTGTGGTGACCCCTTAATATATAAAAGGAGGCCCATGGCAACCGTAGACAGGGTTACATGATTGGATAACTCACACACCCATACGTGCGTAGTCACTGCTGCCCTGAGGCAACCCTTGTCGGGCAAGTGTACCACGCTCCACCACCTCATTTTCCACCATCAATCCACGAAAGCAGGAGTAGGGTGTTAGGCCACAATGGCGGCCGAACGTAGGTTAAAATGCCCACGTGATCTCTGTCGTGCTGTCCCACACTCGTCTGCTCTTTGTGCAACGCGACGCCCCCGCGCCGAACTAGCAAGGGACCTCCTGGTCCCATAGGTGACCGTGGTGTCCCACGACATAATTGGTGCACCAGGTTGGGGGATTCTCTTCTGTGATTCTGAAGGCGTGTGCAGCGCGTCATCTTCATCACCATCTTCATCTTCAACGGTGCCATCAACCATGGCGCCCAAGAAGAAACCGCCTTCTTCGGCGCATCCGTCTACCTCAAAGGCTCCACAGCCCACGACCTCTAATGCTGCGGGAGGTGCAGAGGCCCATGAGGATGCAAACGCTGCGGGTGATGTGATCGGAGTAGGTGGCACCATCACCACTTCCGCCACAGCCGATGCGGGACCAGGATGCACCAGAGGAGAGCAACGTCAGCAACACCTCAACGGCCATGCTCCCCAAGGCCTGGGTGAAGGGGTTACCCCGTCTGCGCCCCTTCTGCCCACCGATGTGCACAACCACAGCAAGGGCGCTCGGACCACGGCGAATCGCGTCCTCCGACCGTCCCCACCACAGGTGCGTTCGTAGCACACACGCCTGCCCTGGGACGGGTCGACCAAGCCGTTGCGATCGATGGAGCCGCTGGCCCTTGTGCGCCTTCGACGTACCACCCGGCCATCCAGGTGGCCACCCCGCAGTAGAGCAGGCGCAGTACTACCGCCGATGGCACCGTAAGGAGCCGGGCAATGGTACGTTCAACTTCTTCAGCACCTATGCGAAGTACAGCTTCGGAGGCCATGGCACGGGTCCAGAAGTTGCTGAGATTTCCACCAGCGGCCGCGCATATGCACGAATGGCGTGCCACCATCCAAATTCTGCTCATTTTTGCCAAAGCTGGGGGCTCACGGCCGCGGCCTCCCCAAGAGACAACAACGGCTCGTGCTGCTGGCCGTACAGAGGGAGTTGTTCCTGTTGGAGATATGCCCTAGAGGAAATCATGTATGATGATATTTCCTATGTGTTTATGAATAAAGATAGTCCTTTGATGTAATCAATGATGCTTGTTGACAAGTACGTGACTTGTTTGTGAGATCTTGTGTTGTATGGTTCAACAAGCCATGGGGCATTGGATGCTAACAGGATAATATGGACTTTGAAAGGTCTGGTCGGATTCGACGTGGTCGGATCCGAGTTGAGATAAGGTCTGAGGCAGACAGACCCAACTATGAGACGCATCGATATGTCATCTGTGAGTCTCTAGTACAACATACATTCCATGTCCTCAGACCTGAGCTGACGCATGTACTCGGGATGGTGACAGACTTGCTTTGGGCCGACCAAACGCTACTCCGTGACTGGGTAGTTACAAAGGTAGGTTTTGGGCTTGTCCAGACCCATGCTACGAGACGTGGTAGAGCAAGATGGGATTTACCCTCCAATCAGGAGAGATATACTCTGGGCCCCTCATGTGATCCGACCAGGATAAGCATGGCCATGTGACAAGGATTATGAGATAATCCGGTTTGGGTCGGCATCACTGGAACGAGAAAGAGGTCGTGCTAGCACGAGGATGACAAACTCTCTTTGAGCCCGACAACATATATCGTGTGGCAAAGGGAATGGAAGAGTGACATGTTGTACAGGTTCGCTAACCAGCTTCATAGTCTGCTTGGTGGTCGGCACGCCTTGCTAGAGGCCGCTACCAACCGTATAGGTTGGAGGTGATCCGAACTGTGACCAAGCCGACTTGAACCTAAGGGGTCGCACGCTTAAGGGAAGGAACCTCTGAGGTTGGATCCAACTCCACGAGTCAAACTTTGTCCTATTCGGACTCGGATACAGACCGAACAGACTTTGGGCTTTAGGGTCTGTGCGAGTCCCAAGTGTTAAGCCCACGACGGATGTCTATATATAGTGGACGTGCGGCATACTCATTCTGTTGATCGCTTCGGCGCCGCCATTAGGGTTTGCCTGTGTTGCGAATAGCCACCTCCACTCGCCGCCGGTTGTGTGATCGAACCAAGCAGTCCGCCGCATGATGTTCCTCCTGCACGCGCGGATACCGTTAGAGGTGGTGCACTTGCGCCGCTCCGACGAACCTGTTCGCGGGATCCGACCGGCTAAGTGGGAGATCGACGAGGAGGAGACGACTCCGGAGATGCGCTGCCCCAACTCTAATTCCGCTGCACGGCACTGCGCGTCTAGTGGTAACGATCTGTGATCCATCTCCCTTATCATGTTCATGGATGTTCTTCGCGTAGGAAAATTTAATTTGCAGTCAACACACCCTACGGTAGAACAAACCGTCCCCATGGTGCAGTCCCCGCCATGGCAGCCAGCGCGAGAGCAGCATAATCAAGACCATGGCGACGTCTCGATGGCCTCTTCTGACCCTCGAGCATGTCCAGGCATGCGTCGAGCCCTGGAGGATAGATGGAGTGGAGACGCGTGCGTAGCTATCAAGAAACAACGTGACAACCTTCACCAGGCTGACGGGTGCGACGGCCCCGACGTCGACGAGCCCACGCTCGGGATCAGCGGGTGCTTACCTTTTGATGTTTGCTGCCATGCCTTTACTCGTGAACCGCGGCAAGCCCGTTGGCTGTCCATTCGTACGTTCAAGCCAGAGATACCTGAGAAGTACGATGGGAGGTTGAACCCGACAGAGTTCCTGAGCATCTACACCATTGCTGTTCAGGCTGCCGGGGGAAGAGATGTGAAGGTTTTCGCCAACTACTTATCTTTGGCCCTTAAGTCCAATGTGAGGTCTTGGTTGATGCACCTGCCGGAGAACTCCATCCCATCATGGGCTGACCTGTGCCATGAATTCATCGGCGCCTTCACTAGTGGACACCAAGAACTCGCTAGGCCCAGCCACCTACAACTTCTCCAACAGAAGGAAGGATAAACTCTCCATAAGTATTCACAAAGATTTAGCAAAGTTCATAGAAATATCCCGAATATCCATCCAGTACCTATGACAGCCGCCTTCTTGTCCAATGTGCGCAACCGCCGAATTCCTTGTAAGATGAACGTGTGGTTGCCCACGACTGTGAATGAGCTCTACACCCTGGTGGGCAAGTTTGCTCAGATGGAGGAGGGAAGAAAGTTTCCCGGAGAGGAGGGTTGCATCAATGTTGATTCAGAGGATGATGATGAATCAACCAGTTAGAAGAAGAGCAAGAAACACAATAGGAAGCGGAGAAATAAGGCAGTGATGATTGTTGAAGGGTCGGGTACGCCTAGTACCGACAAGAAGGTCAAGGCTGAGTCCCCGGCAAGGGAGCTGTCGTGTGCACTAACTGCCGGGAAGCCGCTGCTGCTGAGAAAGCCTGGAAAGGTGATGGGCCATATTGCAAGATTCATCGGACAAAGGGCCACGAACTTCTAGCGTGTCATCATGTTGAGCAGCTTGTCAAGCGACAGAGAGCGGAATATGAGAAGCGTGATAGGGAAAAGGGTTAGAATGTTGCTGGCGGGAAGAGCCGAGGTGGTGAAGTAAATTGCCCCGGTAAACTCCTTCGAAACCAAGGAAAGCCCGCTGGAGGTAGAGAAAACGGAGTTTGTTGTGATGAGAGTGATGGAGGGGATGAGGAGGAAACCAGTGAGCAAGAGTGTCAGAAGGCCACCGACGCCCTATGCATTGACGGGGGTGCATCTCTTCACACCTCTCACCGTCAACTCAAGCGGTGGGCATGAGAAGTCAATGCCGTGGAGCCAGCGCCAGAGGCCTAGAAGCCGCTCAAATGGTCTCGTACGCCCATCTTCTTTGACAAGGAGAATCATCCTAGCCATACCACTGCAGTAGGATGCTTGCCGTTGTTGGTCTGCCCAACAATCCGCAACCTAATGGTCACAATGATGTTGGTGGATAGGGAGGCCGGGTTGAATCTGATTTCCCCAGAAGTTATCAACAAGCTTTAGATAGCAGAGGAAGAGCTAGAGGTTACCGTCATGTTTCAAGGAGTTAATCCAGGCAGGAGTCATCCTAAGGGAAGATCACGTTGTCGGTAACATTTGGGGGAGAATTGAACTACCAGACTGAGAGATTGTGTTTGATGTGGTTGATCTCCCCCTGCCGTACAATGGGATTCTTGGATGCCCGGCACTGGCTAAATTCATGGTGGCATCCCACTATCCTATAACACCTTGAAAACGCCTGGGCCATTCGGAGTTATCACTATCCCTTCAGATAGGAAGGATGCAATCATTTGTGTGGATAGGATGTACCAGGACGCAGTTGCAGCAGAGGCAGTGGCAGTGGTAGTTCCCGCCAAGGAATGTAACGGAAATAAAAAGGATTATAGGACCTCCTACAAAGAGTCCGGCAGGGCAGGCTGGCGTTGATGGTACCTTTACTATCAGTGCCAGCCTCGAGGTCAATTAGGAAAGCGCGCTCTTTGCCTTCCCGCGGGCAAATGTCGATGTGTTTGCCTAGTAACCATCCGATATCCCCGATGTTCTTAGGGAGGCACTACTAGGAAAACCGCTATAGCTAATATGGACATTAATGGAGCACCATGTATGTGGTGCGCCATTGCTATATAGCAGTGGCGCACTAGATACAGGTACGCCATTATTGGCTACATTACTAATGGCGCACCTGGTGTGTGGTGCGCCATTACTAGTTTTGAAAAAAATAGATAAAAAATGTTGTTAGAAGTGGTGCACCAAGGGATAGTGCGCCATTAATAGTTTTAACTAGTACCACACACCAGGTACGCCATCAGTAACCTTGGTTACTAATGGCGCATTCTTAGGTGGTGCGCCATCACTAATTTTCTGAGTCTTACAAAAAATTCACCAAATGCACCCCCCTTGGACCGCCTTTTCAGTTTAAAAAATATAATAAAAGAAAATGATAGAAATGTCAAAAAAAATTAAAAGAAAATAAGATTCACATGTGATATGTGGTCTAGTTGTTAGAAAAATTTACAAACATGAATTTTCAACTTTTTTGCAAAACCTCTCGAGAATTTGTAAAATGGGCATAACTTTTGCATACGAACTCCGATGAAAAAGTTTTTTATATGAAAAATCATCTACTCGAAAAGTTATATCCGAATTCAATCGGGGGGGAACCCCGTTGAAGATTTTTAGAATCCTCAAAACCCTAACAAACAAAAGATACGGGGCTTTCAAGATCTGGAGAGGCAAAAAAATTTAAAAAAAATCAAACTCAGTAATGGCGCACCTGCCCATGGTGCGCCATTACTATCTTCCCGCCTTCAAAATTCAAACTATATCTAAAAAATAAAAAAAAGTTACTAATGGCACACCTGCCCAAGGTGCGCCATTACTATCTTCCCACCTTCAAAATCCAAAAAAATATATTTAGTAATGGCGCACCTGCCCTCGGTGCGCCATTACTATGCCGTATATATGGCTGGGCGGGGTCCTCTGCTCCTTACCTCTTCATTTTTCTCCTCCACTCCACCTCTCCTCCACTCCATCTCCACCTCTCCTCCACTCCATCTCCCCTCCTCTCCTCCACCATAATCCCCTCCTCCTCTCCGGCGACATCCTCCTCCTCCTCTCCGACGACCTCCTCCTCCTCTTCGGCGACCTCCTCCTCCTCTCCGGTGAGCTCCTCCTCCCTCCTCTCCGATGATCTCCTCCTCCCTCCTCTCTGGTGATCTCCTCCTCCCTCCCCTCCGGTGATCTCCTCCTCCCTCCTCTCCGGTGAACACCTCCTCCTCCTCTCCGACGATGTATGCGAGCTCCTCTCTGGTGACCTCCTCCTCCTCCATCCTCTCCTCCTCACGGTCTCTCCTCGTCCCTCCTCTCAGGCGAACTCCTCTCCGGCAAAAGAACGTACAAGATCCAAAAACCAAAACAAAATTTGAAAAAATATCGTGCAAAAAAACGAGAAAAAAAGGGCAAAAAAATCGCGATCCAGATCCAAATTCAAAATTAAAAAATAGCAATGGCACACGGTGGGGGTTAGACGGTGCGCCACTATTATTTTCCCGCCCTTAAAGATTCAGAAAAAAATCAAAAAAATTCAAAAAAAAGTTACCAGTGGCACACCTGTAGCAATAGTAATGGCGCACTACAAGGTGCACCGCTGTTACCTGCAATACTAATGGCGCACCAGAGGTGCGCCATTAGAACTTGTTACTAGTGGCGTGGTGATAGTGGCACACCTATAGTGTGCCATTAATGGAAAAAATAGGTGTGCCACTAAGATGCCTTTTCCTAGTAGTGAGGTAATCGAGCACCACCTTGCTGTCTACCCACATGCCCGACCTGTGAAGCAGAAAGTCCGGAAGCAGACCTTAGAGAGGCAATAGTTCATTGCAGAAGAGATCAAGAAACTTGAGGCAGCTGGTTTGGTTAAAGGAGTGCTACATCCAACAGGGTTGGCTAATCCAGTGGTAGTCCGGAAGGCTAACGGGAAGTGGAGGCTTTGCATAGGTTTCACAGATCTCAACAAGGCTTGCCCAAAGGACCCATTTCCCTTGCCACGTATTGATCAGATTGTGGATTCCACATTAGGCTGTGATTTGCTTTCCTTCCGGGATGCATATTCTGGATATCATCAGATCTTCATTTCCAAGCAAGATGAAGAAAATACGTCATTCGTCACTCCATGTGGTATGTACTGCTTTGTCTGCATGCCATTCGGATTGAGAGTGCCGGGTCCACCTTTGCAAGGGTAGTTCATATTGGTTTTCAGCCACAGCTGCGCAGAAATATAGAAACATATATGGATTATATTGTGTTCAAAACCAAGGACAGGGTCACCCTTATTCAGGATTTGGAAGAGACATTTGCTAACCTACAAAAGATCAATTTGAAGCTTAACCCGGAGAAGTGTGTATTTGGTGTTCCCTATCGCAAGCTGCTTGGGTTCTTTGTATCCCACCGTGGGATCGAGGCCAAGCCCGACAAGATCAAGGCTATCGAGTAGATACAAGCGCCAAGGACAATTCAGGATGTGAGGCGTCTGACAGGATGTGTTGCCGCGCTAAGAAGATTCATCTCCAAGTCTGCCGAATGCGCCGTGCCGTTCTTCAAAATTTTAGAGAACGCTGGGCCCATGAAGTAGACCCGGGAAGCAGATGCAACTTTGCAAGAATTGAAGGCCTATTTGTCCTCTATGCCTACCTTGGTTGCTCCCAAGCCTCCTGAGCCATTGTTGCTATACTTAGCGGCAACCAACCAAGTGGTCGGTGCAGCCTTGGTGGCACAACGAGAAGTAGATGAGGCACAAAGTGAGCAGAGGCCGGCAGGGCCAGAAAAGGATTAGGACATAAGTGAGCGAGGCAGCGAGAACGACCCCAAGGACACGGCAAGGAAGAAATGGGTGCAGTGCCAAGTGTACTTCGTCAGCTCTCTGTTACAGGGGGCTAGGGGTCGAGGTACTCTGGCATGCAAAAGTACTCTGGCGTGCAGGGGGCTAGGTTGACCTCAAGGAAACTATTGTTGGTGAACATAGCATGCAATTTCAAAATCTTCCTACGTCACGCAAGATCTATCTAGGAGATGCATAGCAACAAGACGGGAAGAGTGAGTCTACATACCCTCGTAGACTGAAAGCGGAAGTGTTGTATTAACGCGGTTGATGTAGTCGAACGTCTTCACGATCTAACCGATCCATGTACAGAACGTACGGCACCTCCGTGTTCAGCACACGTTCAGCTCAATGACGTCCCTTGATTTCTTGATCCAGTAGAGGGTCGAGGGAGAGTTCCGTCAGCATGACGTCGTGATGACGGTGTTGGTGATGTGATCCACGCAGGGCTTTGCCTAAGCACTACAACGCTATGACCGGAGGAGTAAACTATGGAGGGGGCACCACACATGGCTAATGGATTATCGGTTGTGCCTTTGGGGTGCCCCATGCCCATGTATATAAAGGAGGGAGGAGGAGGCCAGCAGCCTAGGAGGGGCGCGCCAAGGGGGGAGTCCTACTTGGACTGCCAGTCCAAGTAGGATTCGCCCCCCTTCCTTCCAATGGAGAGGTCAAAGGGGAAAGGGGGAGAGGGAGAAGGAAAGGGGGGCCGCCCCCCACCCCTTGCCCAATTCGGTTTGGGCAGGGCGTAGGCGTGCGCCACCTCCTGTGGCAGCCTTCCCTCTCTCCACTAAGGCCCATGAGGCCCATTAACTTTCTCGGGGGGTTCCGGTAACCTCTTGGGTACTCCAAAAAATCGCCGATCTTCTTCGGAACCATTCTGGTGTCCATATATAACCTTCCAATATATGAATCTTTACCTCTCGACTATTTGGAGACTCCTCTTCATGTCCGCGATCTCATCCGGGGCTCCGAACAAACTCCATTCACGAAAACACATAACTCATAATACAAATCGTCATCGAATGTTAAGCGTGCGGAACCTACGGGTTCGAGAACTATGTAAACATGACTGAGACACATCTCCGTTCAATAACCAATAGCGGAACCTGGATGCTCATATTGGCTCCTACATATTCTATGA
Organism: Secale cereale; assembly: GCA_902687465.1. Lineage (NCBI taxonomy): Eukaryota > Viridiplantae > Streptophyta > Magnoliopsida > Poales > Poaceae > Secale > Secale cereale. The sequence goes on from LR738712.1 coordinate 92,242,564, forward strand.
AGATCTTTATCGGTCAAACCGCACAACAACATAAGTCATTCCCTTTGTCACCGGTATGTGACTTGCCCGAGATTCGATCGTTGGTATAATCATACCTAGTTCAATCTCGTTACCGGCAATTCTCTTTACTCATTCCGTAATGCATCATCCCGTAACTAAATCATTAGTCACATTGCTTGCAAGTCTTATAATGAAATGCATTACCGAGATGGCCCAGAGATACCTCTCCGATACACGGAGTGACAAATCCTAATCTCAATCTATGCCAACTCAACAAACTCCTTCGGAGACACCTGTAAAGCTTCTTTATAATCACCCTGTTACGTTGTGATGTTTGATAGCACACAAGGTGTTCCTCCGGTATTCGGGAGTTGCATAATCTCATAGTCAGAGGAACATGTATAAGTAATGAAGAAAGAAATACCAATAAAACTAAATGATCATTATACTAAGCTAACGGATGGGTCATGTCCATCACATCATTCTCCTAATGATGTGATCCCGTTCATCAAATGACAACACATTTATATGGTTAGGAAACTCAGCCATCTTTGATTAACGAGCTAGTCTAGTAGAGGCTTACTAGGGAGACTAAGTTTTGTCTATGTATCCACACATGTATCAAGTTTCAGGTTAATACAATTCTAGCATGAATGATAAACATTTATCATGATATAAGGAAATATAAATAACAACTTTATTATTGCCTCTAGGGCATATTTCCCTTAGTCTCCCACTTGCACTAGAGTCAATAATCTAGATTACATAGTAATGATGCTAACACCCATGGAGTCTTGGTGCTGATCATGTTTTGCTCGTGGAACATGCTTAGTCAACGGATCTGCAACATTTAGATCCGTATGTATTTTGCAAATATCTATGTCTCCCTCCTTAACTTCGTCGCGGATAGAGTTGAAGCGTCTCTTGATGTGCTTGGTTCTCTGGTAAAACCTGGATTCCTTCACCAAGGATATTGCTCTAGTGTTGTCACAAAAGATTTTCCTTGGACTCGATGCACTAGGTACTACACCTAGATCAGATATGAACTCCTTCATCTAGACTCCTTCATTTGCCGCTTCCCAAGTAGTTATGTACTATGCTTCACATGTAGATCCCGCCACGATGCTCTGCTTGGAACTGCACCAACTGACAGCTCCATCGTTCAACAAAAATATGTATCCGGTTTGTGACTTACAGTCATCTGGATCAGTGTCAAAGCTTGCATCGACGTAACCATTTACGACGAGCTCTTTGTCACCTCCACAAACGAGAAACATATCCTTGGTCCTTTTTAGGTACTTTAGTATGTTCTTGACCGCTGTCATGTGATCCACTCCTAGATTACTTTTGTACCTCCCTACTAAACTTATAACAATGCATACATCAGGTCTGGTACACAACATTGCATACATGATAGAACCTATGGCTAAAGCATAGGGAATGACTTTCATTTTCTCTTTATCTTCTGCAGTGCCTGGGCATTGAGTCTGACTCAATTTCACACCTTGTAACACAGGCAAGAACCCTTTCTTTGACTGATCCATTTTGAACTTTTTCAAAACTTTATCATGGTATGTGCTTTGTGAAAGTCCAATTAAGCGTCTTGATCTATCTCTATAGATCTTGATGCCCAATATATAAAAAGCTTCACCGAGTTCTTCCATTGAAAATTTCTTATTCAAGTATCCTTTTATGCTATCCAGAAATTCCACATCATTTCCAATCAACAATATGTCATCCACATATAATATCAGGAATGCTACTGAGCTCCCACTCACTTTCTTGTAAATACAGGCTTCTCCGAAAGTCTGTATAAAACCATATGCTTTGATCACCTCATCAAAGCGTATATTCCAACTCCGAGATGCTTGCACCAGTCCATAGATAGACCGCTGGAGCTTGCACACTTTGTTAACACCTTTAGGATTGACAAAACCTTCTGGTTGCATCATATACAATTCTTATCTGAGAAATCCATTATGGAGTGCAGTTTTGACATCCATTTGCAATATTTCATAATCATAAAATGCGGCAATTGCTAACATGATTCAGACAGACTTAAGCATTGCTATGGGTGAGAAGGTCTCATCGTAGTCAACTCCTTGAACTTGTCGAAACCTTTTGCAACAAGTCGAGCTTTGTAGACAGTAACATTACCATCGGTGTCAGTCTTCTTCTTATAGATCCATTTATTTTCAATGGCTTGCCTATAATCGGGCAAGTCAACCAAAGTCCACACTTTGTTCTCATACATGGATCCCATCTCACATTTCATGGCCTCAAGCCATTTTGCGGAATCTGGGCTCATCATCGCTTCCTCATAGTTCGTAGGTTCATCATGGTCTTGTAACATGACTTCTAGAATAGGGTTACTGGATCACTCTTGTGCGGAACGTACTCTTGTTGACCTACGAGGTTTGGCAGTAACTTGATCCGAAGTTTCATGATCATCATCATTAACTTCCTCACTAATTGGTGTAGGCATCACTGGGACTGATTTATGTGATGAACTACTTTCCAATTCGGGAGAAGGTACAATTACCTCATCAAGTTCCACTTTCCTCCCACTCACTTCTTTCGAGAGAAATGACTTCTCTTGAAAGGATCCATTCTTACCAACAAATATCTTGCCTTCGGACCTATGATAGAAGGTGTACCCAACAGTTTCCTTTGGCTATCTTATGAAGACGCATTTCTCTGACTTGGGTTCGAGGTTATCAAGTTGAAGGTTTTTCACATAAGCATCGCAACCCCAAACTTTAAGAAATGACAACTTAGGTTTCTTGCCAAACCATAGTTCATATGGTGTCGTCTCAACGGATTTAGATGGTGCCCTATTTTATGTGAATGCAGCTGTCTCTAATGCATAACCCCAAAATGATAGTGGTAAATCGGTAGAGACATCATAGATCGCACCATATCTAATAAAGTACGGTTACGACGTTCAGACACACCATTATGCTATGGTGTTCCAGGTGGCGTGAGCTGTGAAACTATTCCATATTGTTTCAAATGAAGACCAAACTCGTAACTCAAATATTCGCCTCCTCGATCAGAGCATAGAAACTTTATTTTGTTATTCCGATGATTCTCTACTTCACTCTGAAATTCTTTGAACTTTTCAAATGTTTCCGACTTATGTTTCATTAAGTAGATGTACCCATATCTGCTCAAATCATCTGTGAAGGTCAGAAAATAATGATACCCGCCGCGAGCTTCCACGCTCATCGGGCCGCATACATCGGTATGTATTATTTCCAATAAGTCAGTTGCTCGCTCCATTATTCTGGAGAACGGAGTTTTAGTCATTTTGCCCATGAGGCATGGTTCGCAAGTATCAAATGATTCATAATCAAGTTACTTCAAAAGTCCATCTGCATGGAGTTTCATCATGCGCTTTACACCAATATGACCTAAGTGGCAGTGCCACAAATATGTTGCACTATCATTATCAACTTTATATCTTTTGGCATCAATATTTTGAATATGTGAATAACTACAATCGAGATTCAACAAAAATACACCACTCTTTAAGGGTGCATGACCATAAAAGATATTACTCATATAAATAGAACAACCATTATTCTCTGATTTAAATGAATAACCGTCTCGCAACAAACAAGATCTAGATATAATGTTCATGCTCAACACTGGCACCAAATAACAATTTTTTAGGTCTAAAACTAATCCCGAAGGTAGATGTAGAGGTAGCGTGCCGACGGCGATCACATCGACTTTGGAACCATTTCCCACATGCATCGTCACCTCAACCTTAGCCAATCTTCGTTTAACCCGTAGCCCCTGTCTCGAGTTACAAATATGAGTAACCGAAATAGTATCAAATACCTAGGCGCTACTACAAGAATTAGTAAGGTACACATCAATAACATGTATATCAAATATATCTTTGTTCACTTTGCCATCCTTCTTATCCTCCAAATACTTGGGCAGTTCTGCTTCCAGTGACCAGACTTGGGTTTCTTCCCGGGAGTAGCAACTGGCTTGCTATTCTTCTAGATATTCCCCTTCTTTCCCTTGTCCTTTTTCTTGAAACTAGTGGTCTTGTTAATCATCAACACTTGATGCTCCTTTTTCATTTCTACCTCCGCAGCTTTGAGCAATGCGAAGAGCTCAGGAATTGTCTTCTCCATCCCTTGCATATTATAGTTCATCATGAAGCCTTTATAGCTTGGTGGCAGTGATTGAAGAACTCTGTCAATAACACTATCATCTGGAATATTAACTCCCAGCCGAGTCATGTGGTTATGGTACCCAAACATTTTTAGTATGTGTTTACTGACATAACTGTTCTCCTCTATCTTGCCGCTATAGAACTTGTTGGAGACTTCATATCCCTCTGGTCCAACGTGTATATCCGTACAGGAATCCCCGAGACAGTAAGTGCCACTGGCCATCTGCAACTTCACGTGACTTTGTATTGGCACAATGAGTATATGAACACTGGATGTAATCCGCATCACCAATTCTCCTATTTGTTTCTAAGCCAAAATCATGAACTCTATAATGCCACTGACAAAATCTGTGGTTCTCCGATTCTTCATCCATTCAGATCGTTCCATCTGCACCACACGAATGGTAATGAAAAACAAAACAACAATATTAATACACGGATTAACCGATGCCCAAATAAGCGTGCATAAATCACAAGGTTTAATTTTCATAATTACTGAGGGAGCTCCATATTGCTATCTAGACGTGCAATGACAAAAATTAATGGCCAGTCAATTTACACGCAAAGTACTACGACACTACCCTTAGGAATTGAATACCTTAATTAAGCCACTCATGAAAAGAATACCTTAATTAATTAGCCTCGCAGCGACCTCCATCCACCAGTCAGAGAAGTGATACGTCTCCCTCGTATCTATAATTTTTTATTGTTCCATGCCAATATTATACAACTTTCATAAACTTTTCGCAACTTTTTATACTATTTTTGGGACTGACATATTGATCCAGTGCCCAGTACCCGTTCCTGTTTGTTGCATGCCTTTTGTTTCGCAGAATATCCATATCAAACGGAGTCCAAACGGGATAAAAATGGACGGAGATATTTTTTTTTGGAATATATGTGAATTTTGGGAAGTGAAATCAACGTGAGACGATGCCCGAGTGGCCCACAAGGGTGAGCGGCGCGCCCTAGGACCTCGTGGCCACCCCGTAAGGCGGTTGGTGCCCTTCTTAAGCCGCAAGAAAGCTAATATCCTGATAAAAATCATGTCCAAAATTCAGCCAAATCGGAGTTACGGATCTCCTGGAATTTAAGAAACGGTGGAAGGCCAGAATCTGAGAACGCAGAAACATAGAGAGACAAAGAGACAGATTCAATCTCGGAGGGGCTCTCGCCCCTCCCACGCCATGGAGGCCATGGACCAGAGGAGAAACCCTTCTCACATCTAGGGAGAAGGTCAAGGAAGAATAAGAAGGAGGGGGGCTCGTGGCACCAGGGCCATCATCATGTGACGGCGATCTACACCAACACCTCCGTCATTTTCACCAACATCTCCATCACCTTCCCCCATCTATCTACAGCGGTCCATTCTCCCGCAACCCACTGTACCCTCTACTTGAACATGGTGCTTTATGCTTCATATTATTATCCAATGATGTGTTGCCATCCTATGATGTTTGAGTAGATTTTCGTTGTCCTATCGGTGATTGGTGAATTGCTATGGTTGATTTAATTTGCTTGTGGTTATCTTGATGTCCTTCGGTGACCATCATATGAGTGCGCGCGTGGATCACACCATAGGGTTAGTTGTATGTTGATAGGACTACGTATTGGAGGGCAAGAGTGACAGAAGCTTCAACCTAGCGTAGAAATTGATGCATACGGGATTGAAGGGGGACCAATATATCTTAATGCTCTGGTTGGGTTTTTCCTTAATGAACGTTAGTAGTTGCGGATGCTTGCTATTAGTTCCAATCATAAGTGCATAGAATTCCATGTGAGGTATGACATGCTAGAAGTGGCCTCTCCCACATAAAACTTGCTATCGGTCCAGTAATGTAGTCAATTGCTTAGGGGCAATTTCGCCACTCCTACCACCACTTTTCCACAATCACTATCACTAACTTTATTGCTTCTTTATCTTAACAGCCCCTAGTTTATATTTACGTGCTCTTTATATTCTTGCAAACCTATCCTACAAAAATTACAAAGTACTTCTAGTTCAATACTTGTTCTAGGTAAAGTAAACGTCAAGCGTGCGTAGACTTGTATTGGTGGTCGATAGAACTTGAGGGAATATTTGTTCTACCTTTAGCTCCTCATTGGGTTCGGCACTCTTACTTATCGAAAGAGGCTACAACTGATCCCCTACACATGTGGGTTACCAAGAAGCGCGATGCGGCGGCACACCGAGACATCAGGGTCGATGAGCAAAGCTTAGTGTGGCTGCCGCCTGAAGTTCGACCTGTACTATACCGCCATCAACCGCGATGGATGCGCTCCAATCACGCCGACCGCCGACCTCAATGGTTGAGCTCCTCCTATCTCCCACCATAGACCAAGGACTGACCTCCTATGACGCCGCCACCGGCCACCGATCGAGCATTGACCTCTTCTCCAGTAGCCGCTGCCTAGGCCGCTACCGCCGCCGCCGCCATCTCTATATGTAGAGCGGTTGTTTTAATTTTTGACTGATATCCGCAAAGCGGTTGTTTATACGGTATCACTGTAACACAATTATATGCATATGGTAGTACATCACCTACGATTATGTCACGGCAATCGTGTCTCACCTACATTGTCTTCTCACACAGTTTGTTGCGGAAATCGTGTGTGAAGTTGTAATACCTAACACAAATGACATGTATAAATAGTGTGCAGTATACAACATATAGCGCCATAAGTAGTTACCGACCGTTAGCTTGTCCCCACAGTTTCCCCATTTCCCCAAAATACCTAGATATCCTCCAAATTCCCTCTCGTGGCGCTGACATTGGGGGAACGTGGACGAGTGGTGCTGATGGTTTCGATGCGGCTGCTCCTACGCATATCGCAGCTCTCGGCAGCTCCGCCGAGTACTTGCCTAAGGTCATCAAAAGATAGGTGTACTATGGATCTGAATCGTCCTGTCAGTTTCCAATCTTTCCTGATCTTTTTCAACATGTCCAAAGTAGCTCCTTCCTAAATCAATCCTCATTGACCGCCCCCCAGGAAAGTGATCTGCCGTCGGATCCGGAGCATGACACCAGACTGCCGCAACACGAGTTCAAATCCGAGTTTTGTGCCACCGAGAAGTACCAAAAGCTGAGTTGTGTGCATGGGCACACTCCCACCCGACGTGTATGAACAGAGGGATTCAACATTGGCAGGCAGTTTCTCAGTTACCCCTTAGAGGTTAGTGCTAAGTTCATCATTTTACTTTAGTTAATGCCACCGCTCATCCTGAATACTATTTAACATTTGGAGGGATATGAGGCTTCTGCCTTTTTAAATAGGCTGGATGAATAATGGCATGGTAGAGCTCAAAGTGTTATCACCAAGCTCGCAGAAGATAATGTAAAGCTGAAGAAGAAAGTGGCTAATCTGGAATGTACAATTGTAGGATCGAAAGTAGGTCTAGAGGGTGCTGATTAGACTACTTGACCAAATAAAAATCTATCCTTTTCCCAATTTTAGTAGTAGGCAGATTTTAGCAAAGCACAACTTAAGCAATCACCTTACACATGCAAATCTAAGAGTGTAGCAGCGAAAACTAAAACATTCCATGCGAAGGTAAAGGGAAGGGTTTGGAGAGTGCAAATGCAATGGAGACACGGAGATATTTGGCATGGTTCCGATAGGTGGTGCTATCGTACATCCATGTTGATGAAGACTTCAACCCACGAAGGGTAACGGCTGCACGAGTCCATGGAAGGCTCCACCCAAAAACGGTCCATGAAGAAGCAACCTTTTCTATCCCACCATTGCCATCGCCCACGAAGAACTTGCCTCACTCGGGTAGATCTTCACAAAGTAGGCGATCTTGTTGCCCTTACAAACTTCTTGGTTCAACTCCGCAATCTTGTCGGAGGCTCCCAAGTGACACCTAACCAATCTAGGAGACACCACTCTCCAAAAGGTAATAGATGGTGTGTTGATGATGAAATCCTTGCTCTTGTGCTTCAAATGATAGTCTCCCCAACACACAACCCTGTCCCACAGATTTGGCTATGGTGGAAAAATGATTTGAGTTGAAAGCAACTTGGGGAAGGCTAGAGATCACGATTCTTGTGGTTGGATTGGAATATCTTGGTCTCAACACATGAGTAGGTAGTTCTATCTAATAAAATGAGTAGTGGAAGTGTAGGCACGTTCTGATAGCTCTCTCTTTGATGGGGAAGGGGGTGGAGGGGTGTATATAGCGTCCACACAAAATCCAACCATTACACACATTTGATCCAACTCGGTCAGACCGAATAGGTGAACTCGGCGAGACCGAACCAGTTGGAAATGTGAACGTTAGGAATCTCGGTGGGACCGGTGTGATGAACTTAGTTTGATGGATGTGTTAGGGATAGGGAAAAACCTCATCTCGATGACGCCGATTGCATGAACTCTGTGAGACTTGCTATTTCTAGAGCTTGCGTTGTATTCCCTTGAAGAGGAAAGGGTGATGAAACACAGTAGCGTAAGTATTTCCCTCAGTTTTTTAGAACCAAGGTATCAATCCAGTAGGAGACCACGCGCGAGTCCCTCGCACCTGCACAAACAAATAAGAACTTCGCAGCCAACGCGATAAGGGCTTGTCAATCCCTTTACGGTCACTTACGAAAGTGAGATCTGATAGATAGGATAGTATAATATTTTTGGTATTTTTGGATATAAGAACAGAAAGTAAATAAAGCAAAGTAAAGTAGATGAAAGATTAATATTTTGAGAATAGACCCGGGGGCCATAGGTTTCACTAGTGGCTTCTCTCATGATAGCAGAATTCTACGGTGGGTGAACAAATTACTGTCGAGCAATTGATAGAAAAGCGCATAGTTATGAGAATATCTAGGCATGATCATTATATATAGGCATCACGTCCTTGACAAGTAGACCGAAACGAGTCTGCATCTACTACTATTACTCCACACATCGATCGCTATCCATCATGCATCTAGACTATTAAGTTCATAAGAACAGAGTAATGCTTTAAGCAAGATGGCATGATGTAGAGGGATAAACTCAAGCAATATGATATAAACCCCATCTTTTTATCCTCGGTGGCAACAATACAATACGTGCCTTGCCGCCCCTGCTATCACTGGGAAAGGAGACCACAAGATTGAACCCAAAGCCAAGCACTTCTCCCATTGCAAGAACTATAGATCTAGTAGGCCAAACCAAACCAATAATTCGAAGGAACTTGCAATGATAATATAATCATACATAAAAGATTTCAGAAAAGAATCAAATATTTCCCAAAGATAATCTTGATCATAAACCCACAATTCATCGGATCTTGACAAAAACACAGCAAAAAGAGTACATCGAATAGATCTCCTCGAAGATCGAGGAGTACTTTGTATTGAGATCCAAAAAGAGAGAAGAAGCCATCTAGATAATAGCTATGGACCTGAAGGTCTGTGGTATACTAATCACAACTCATCGGTCAGGCTATGGTGTTGGTGTAGAAGCACTCCGTGGTAGATCCCCCCTCCGACGGAGCTCCGAAACAGGCCCCAAGATGGGATTTCACGGGAACAGAAGGTTGCGGCGATGGAATTAGGGTTTTCTCTCTTGCCTCGATGTTTTTAGGGTACATGGATATATATAGGAGGAAGGAGGGCATTGGCGGAGCCAGAGGGGGCCCACGAGGGTGGGGGGCGCGCCCTGGACCCTCATGGCCACCTCCTTCGTTCCCTCACATGTACTCCAAGTCTTCCATGAAGAAATGTTTCAAAAATAACTCTCCCGAAGGTTTCATTCCGTTTGGACTCCGTTTGATATTCCTTTTCTGCGAAACCCTGAAATAGGCAAAAAAACAGCAATCTGCACCGGGCCTTGGGTTAGTAGGTTAGTCCCAAAAATAATATAGAAGTGTATAATAAACCCATTAAACATCCAAAACAAAATATATAATAGCATGGAACAATAAAAAATTATAGATACGTTGGAGACGTATCAAGACCGATTTCAACAATTAGCAATCCAGAGAGTTGGTCAGGAAAACTCGGTGGGACCGATTGCTCATTTTGGTGACACCGAAATGTTACAAAAGCGAAACGGAGAGTTTGCAAGGCCATCTCGGTGAGACCGAGATCCATAGCGGTGTGACCGAATTGTCTAGGGTTTTTGGCGGTGGCTATGTCAAATGAACTCAGTGCCGCTGGATAGATCAAATCGGTGGGGCCGAGTTTGACTTTGGGTTTTGGACATACGTGGAAACGAGAAAGTGGCTAAGGATTCTAGGAGCAATATCACTAAGAACCTGAGAAAGTAATCCATTAAGCAACACGTCATCCCCTTTTAATAGTATTGGCTTTCCTATAGATTCAATGTGATCTTGGATCACTAAAATGAAAATGAAGAGTCTTGAGCTTTCGCCAATATTTGTCCATAGCATTTTGAGGGGTCCACGTTCTTAGTCCATGCCATGCCATTCATTGAACTTTTGAAATATCAACTTGAAAGGATATTAGTTCAATGAGCTATATGTTGTTATGAATTACCAAAACCACCTGAGGATTAGTTGCACTTTCAATCTCAACCCTTTTGGTAATTGATGACAACATATATATCAAAGCTTCGACAAATTATAATATGAATGGAATACATCGTCGCTTTGAGAAGTATGTGATAAACAAGAGCTCCCCCTAAATTTGTGCATTATTTAAAATTTGCTTTTGAATGCAAATGCACAATCGATTAGGATTATGGGTTTCTCTTCCATGTCACATACATCTTGGTGGCGCACAAAATGATAAGAATTAAACAACATGCGCTCATCACCTACCAAACAAGTGAATGATCGTACACAAACATGCAAGCACACATTACGCATAGTATGATCAAACACATGACCATATAAGTATCTCATGAGCATAAGCAAATTGAAGCAAGGTGTAGCAATAACCAAATAAACCAAGTCGCAAGAGCAAAAACCAACAAAAGAAGAAAAACACACACACACACTCTCTCTCTCTCAGCCTAATTATCCATACACTTTCTCCCCCTTTGGCAACAAGTTACCAAAAAGCTTGAAAATGCATAGTGCTATACGTCACTCTAGGCACGATCTCTGGGAGCTCCTGAAGGGGTCTTCTGGCTTGTCGCTTTGGTGTGCGTAGACGGCATGGATATGAGAGCATCTACAAATACTTCAGAAGAAGTCTGTGGAGCTGGAGGAGTTGACACTAGAGGAACAACTGTGGCAATGGCTGTAGATGCTGAAATGGTAGTCTTGGGCTCGACAACTGGCACAACTGATGATCTTGGTCCCCTTGGGACTCTCTGGAATGTATCTTTCATGCGCCTGTCATCCCTATCCTCTGCATCCTCTTGAAGATTCTCCACAACTGTTTGAATCTCAGTGACCTTCAAATCAAGGTCATGCAGTTTTGTCTCGAAGATCATCTCAAGACTGATGCGGGGCTAACCCGATTCTAGGACGATCTTTCACGATTGGAGATTAATCCCACAAGGAACACGAAGAACACGAGGGGAAACACGAGAGGGGCATGATGAAAACACTCAAGTCAATAAGAAACGATCACACATGTGCTAGATCCTCAACACAACGAGATACACTGTCTAAATCCAACAAAGGAAAGATATAAGGTAACTAGTTCATCTCCGTGAGGAGGTCTTGAATCCATGAGGGATCTTCTCCATGAGGAGGTCCTGGATCCGGTGTGGATCTTCACCGTAGAGGCCGCGGTCTCTCTCGTGGAGTAGAACCACTTTGGATGAGCAAAGCTCTAGGTCTCAAATGAGCTAACACAAAGCTAACCCTAGAAAAGAGGAGGAGGAGTCATATATATAGGCTAGGGGACGAAGGGGTACATGGTCCTTGGCCCAACACGCACGTATAGTCTCAAATGAGCTAACACACGTATAGTGCGGATGATCCTGAAGGTGGCCCGGATGATCCGGGTGTCTGGGGTCCGGATGATCCCTGCGATCGTCCAGATCATCCAGAGATTTCGGCGCGCAGCAGCTGGCCCAGATGATCCGAGGCCTGGTCCAGATATTTGGCTCCGTCCGGATGATCCGGGGCCTGGTCCGAATCAACAAGCTTCGTGGGCAAGCTTTGGGTGCCTCGGGGCATATTACCCGGATCGTCCGGGTGGCGGTCTGGATCATCCGGGCTTGGTCCGGATCGTTCGGCTGGGGGTCCGGATGATCCGGGCATCTTCTGTCTTGTATGTCCTCATTCTTTCTTCTCCTCTTCCATGCCTGGCATTGGTCCTTGGATTCTCCATGGTCATCTCGGATGTACCTGGGTATGCACGAGCTCCATGCATGATGTAGTAGCCATGTCTCATATGTGGAAAGTGAAGGTTCGGAGAGGAGCGAGTTCACCTTGTGTCCAGTGGTGTATGCTCGAGGTCTCATCGTATGTCCTCTTGGGGCTTCAGGAGTAGATGTAGTATACATGGGGATGGCTGTAGGATGCTCCGCATCATCTCCCCCCCCCCCTTGGGAAAGATCCGACCTCCGATCCGATCGAAAACCTCATCACCATGGAAACAGTTGTTGTGGACGGACTGGTAGTTGGACGGAGTTGAAGACATGGCGCAATCCAAGTACCCCAAGGTGTCTCCAGAGTGGTATACATTCAAGAAGAGCAAACACAAATGACACTCGGAAGTACAAAGGTTAGCGCATGCAAGGTGTCCATCAAGTAAGCATGAGTCCATCCGATGAAACTGGTAGTGGCAATGAGCATGAATTGTAGCAAAAAGAAAGAACATGGCATATAATACATTCATGTGATCACGCTCATTGTGCATGAAGGGTGTAATGCTACCGTTGTGCAAAATGATGTCGTAATGGGACATAGTATCAAAATCATGAACATGGTAATGGATGCTCAATGTGACTATGCGGTCATGCAATTGATATTTGGCAATGTGGTGAAGATGTATGAAGAGTCCATCAAGAAAGATCACAACAAATTTGCTAAGGAAGTGCACAAGCTCATATATCATGGATGACATAGAAATAGAAGATGCATCAAGGCAATCATAATGCAAGTCAATCCATGCATAACGTGCAAATTTGTTATATGTATGATATGTCCATCGAGCATGACATGTGGACACACAATCAACAAATATATATAGAGGTTTTTGTGCAATGTGCCAATGGAGTGTTGATGTACCAATGCTCAATGTCGTGGCATGAGTGGAGTTCTGAAGGTGCATCCAATAAGTCCGAGCGCTCCTCAATGTGAAGGTCCATAGGGTCCATCTCCAATGTTGGTCCTCCCTCCAATAGATGTATCATGTAGACAACAAGAAGGAAACAACAATGAAAGAATGACCCAGCCAATATGCGTAATTGAGGATGGCTCAAAAGGAAGGATTTCAGCTTTAGAAGAATGTCGAAAGTGTTGGTGTCACGCATCATGGAGGCCTTCTCATGACCAATATGTCTCATGATGGTACCACCTTGTGAAACCTCCAAAATGAATGCACATGACAAACACTCTAAAAAACAAATGAGGTTAGCGTGAATGCAAAACCGAACATTCGAGTGGTGATATACCCAACAAGTGTAGTCATCATGCTTATCATATGATGGTACAAGGGAATGTGGCATGGCATGTGAGCATATGATGCGATAACAACCAAATACAATAGGCTCAATCAAACAAGCACGCATCACAAGTAAGGTGTCCAAGTCTCCAACATCAATAAGCATAGCATGGTTGCACTCACTAGAAGTGATGAGTGTCGTGGTACTATGTCTGACAGTAAGAGTAGGGGGTACGTATGAGGAGGCAAGGTCCTAACTACGACGAGGTTTTACACACGAGTTTACGAGTTCAGGCCCCTCTCGGAGAAGGTAAAAGCCCTATGTCTCGATGCCCGGAGGCGGTCGACTGGAATATGAGTTTTTTATAGGGGGTGTGAAAGGATCGAGAAGAGGTGTCTAAAGGGGGGGGGGTGAATAGACTCTTAGCAAGAAAAGTGGTAGTTTTTAATTTCTTCAAGTTGAGGTGGAGTTTTAGCACATGTTTAAACATTCACAATACATATCAAGCAAGCATGCCAAGAGTATATGGGCAGCGGAAAGTAAAGCATGCAATTTTGCAAGAATGTAAAGGGATGGGATTGGAGTGTGCAAACGCAATTGGAGACACGGAGATTTTCGGCATGGTTCTGATATGTGGTGCTATCGTACATCCACGTTGATGTAGACTTCAACCCACGAAGGGTAACAGTTGCGCGAGTCCACGGAGGGCTCCACCCACGAAGAGTCCACGAAGAAGCAACCTTCTCTATCCCGACATGGCCTTCGCCCACGAAGGACTTGCCTCACTAGGGTAGATCTTCACGTAGTAAGCGATCTCCTTGCCCGTACAAACTCCTTGGTTCAACTCCACAATCTTGACGGAGGTTCCCAAGTGACACCTAACCAATTTAGGAGACACCACTCTCCAAAAGGTAATAGATGGTGTGTTGATGATGAACTCCTTGCTCTTGTGCTTCAAATGATAGTCTCCCCAACACTCAACTCTTTTTCATAGGATTGGATTTGGTGGAAAGATGATTTGAGTGGAAAGCAACTTGGAGAAGGCTAGAGATCAAGATTTATGTGGTTGGAATGGAATATCTTGACCTCAACACAAGTGTAGGTGGTTCTCTCTCAGAACATGTATGTTGGAAGTGTAGGCATGTTCTGATGGCTCTCTCCATGAATGAAGAGTGGGTGGAGGTGTATATATAGCCTCTAGACAAAATCTAACCGTTGCACACAATTTACCAAACTCGGTGGGACCGAATCAGAGAACTCAGTCAGACCAATTTAGTTCATAATGTGATCGTTAGGCATTTCGGTGGGACCGACATGTCAACTCGGTAGGACTGATTTCATTAGGGTTAGGGCATAATGTAATCTCAATGAGACCGATTACACAAACTCGATAGGACCGATTTTGGTAATAAGCTAACCCGAGAGTTGGTTAGTCAAACTCGGTGGGACCGATTCGCTCGTTTCGGTTGGACCGAAACGTTACGAAGGGGAAACCGAGAGTTTGCATTTCGAACTCAGTGGGACCGATCGCTCATCTCGGTTAGACTGAAACTTTACGAAGGGAAATAGATAGTTTGCAATCCCATCTCGGTGAGACCGAGATCCCTATCGGGTGAGACCGAAGTGACTAGGGTTTGTGACAATGGCTATGTCAAGAGAACTCGGTGGCGCCGGATAGAAGGTTTTGGTGGGGCCGAGTTTGACTTTTGGTTTGGGACATATGTGGATGTGAGAAAGTGGTTAAGGGTTTTGGAGCATATCACTAAGCACTTTGAGCAAGCAAGCCATTAAGCAACACCTCATCCCCTTTTAATAGTATTGGCTTTCCTATGGACTGAATGTGATCTTGGATCACTAAAATAGAAAATGTAGAGTCCTGAGCTTTGAGCTTGAGCCAATCCTTTGTCCTTATCATCTTGAAGGGGTTCCACATCCTCTAGTCCATGCCACTTGATACGTCTCCAACGTATCTATAATTTTTGATTGTTCCATGCTATTATATTATCCATCTAGGATGTTTTATATGCATTTATATGCTATTTTATATGATTTTTGGGACTAACCTGATAACCTAGAGCCCAGTGTCAGTTTCTATTTTTTCCTAGTTTTTGAGTTTTTCAGAAGAGGAATACCAAACGGAGTCCAATTGACATGCCAATTTTTGATGAATTTTATGGACCAAAAGAAGCCCCCGGAGTAAAAGAGTTGGACCAGAAGAGCCCCGGGCTGTCCATGAGGGTGGAGGGCGCGCCCTACCCCCTGGGCGCGCCCCCTATCTCATGGATGCCTCGGAGATTCCCCTGACATGTTCTCTACGCCAAAAATTCCTATAAATACAGAAACCCCCAAAAAGAAACCTAGATCGGTAGTTCTGTCGCCGCAAGCCTCAGTAGCCACCGAAAACCAATCTAGACCCGTTTCGGCACCCTGCCGGAGGGGGGAATCCCTCTTCGGTGGCCATCTTCATCATCCCGACGCTCTCCATGACGAGGAGGGGGTAGTTCACCCTCGGGGCTGAGGGTATGTACCAGTAGCTATGTGTCTGATCTCTCTCTCTCTCGTGTTCTTGAGATGGCACGATCTTGATGTATCGCGAGCTTTTCTACTATATTTGGATCTTATGATGTATCTCCCCCTCGACTTCCTTGTAATGGATTGGGTTTTCCCTTTGAAGTTATCTTATTGGATTGAGTCTTTAAGGATTTGAGAACACTTGATGTATGTCTTGCGTGGGATACCCGTGGTCACAATGGGGTATTCTATCGATTCACTTGATGTATGTTTTGGTGATCAACTTGTGGGTTCCGTTACCTTGGGAATCTATGCATAGGGGTTGGCACACGTTTTTGTCTTGACTCTCCGGTAGAAACTTTGGGGCACTCTTTGAAGTTCTTTGTGTTGGTTGAATAGATGTATCTGAGATTGTATGATGCATATTGTATAATCATGCCCACGGATACTTTAGGTGACAATGGAGTATCTAGGTGACATTAGACTTTTGGTTGATGTGTGTCTCAAGGTGTTTTCTAGTACGAACTCTAGGATAGATCAAACGGAAAGAATAGCTTCGTGTTATTTTACTACAGACTCTTGAATAGATCGATCAGAAAGAATAACTTCGAGTTGGTTTCGTACCCTACAATAATCTCTTCGTTCGTTCTCCGCTAGTAGTGACTTTGGAGTGACTCTTTGTTGCATGTTGAGGGATTGTTATATGGTCTAATTATGTTATCCTTGTTGAGAGAACTTGCACTAGTGAAAGTATGAACCCTAGGCCTTGTTTCCAAGCATTGCAATACCGTTTGTGCTCACTTTTATCATTAGTTACCTTGCTATTATTATATTTTCATATTAGAAAAACATATATCTACCATCCATATTGCACTTGTATCACCATCTCTTCGCCGAACTAATGCACCTATAGAATTTGCCATTGTATTGGGTGTGTTGGGGACACAAGAGAGACCATCTTCATCCTACGCCTCCCACGGATTTATAAACCTTAGGTCATCCACTTGAGGGAAATTTGCTACTGTCCTACAAACATCTGCACATGGAGGCCCAACAAAGTCTACAAGAAGGTTGCATAGTAGACATCAAGAAATTTCTGGTGCCGCTGCGAGGGAGGCTAGGTAGGCGACATTCACATCCCGTCAACGAAGCTCTTTTCGGGGAGGTGAGTGCTTGAAGGTATATCTTTAGATCTTGCAATCGAATCTTTTAGTTTCCTGTTTTATCACTAGTTTAGTTTATAAAAGAAAACTACAAAAAATGGAATTGAGGGTACCTCATATGCTTCATCTTTTTAATATCTTTCGTGAAAATAATGGAAAGGAAAATTGTGCCAGAGTGTTAGAAGAAGAATGCATTAGAATGTTTGGCACTAAAACTTTGAATGATGAGCATGATTGCAATGTTGTTAGTACGAGCTCCTTGAATATCCATAATACTAATGATGATTGCACTAGTCATGATGAAAATATCTCATATAAGCATGTCAATTTTTGTGGAGTGCATAGAGTTTGCAAGTACACACCAAATAGGGAAGATAGATTTTGCAAGACGCATACGTATTTAGAAACTATATGGTTGCAAGAAAGGCTAGATGTTTGTGCTGAAAATTTAAATTTTCTTAGCCATCCTTGTGAACTTTGCTATGAACGTGATCATTTAAATATCCAATGCAAGTTGTTTCATGATCGAATCGTGTTCAAAAATTGTGATGACTTGATTTGCCTTGCACATCATAATGAACTTAGTTTGCTTCTGGGTTATGAAGAAATGTAGCGTATAACTAAGAATATTCCTGACTTTGCCCTTGATAGAGTTCTTGATTTTGATCTAGAGGAAATTTATATGCATTGTGCGGTGAATTGAATTGAAAATCCTTACATTGCCAATTACATAAAGACAAGAAAACAAATAGAAGATGAAGAGAATACTAATGAAAGGGATGAGACTTCCCGATATCTTCCTATTATTTCTTATGATGAATCAGGTAACGAGGAGGAGCCTTCTAGTCAACCAATCTCATTAATAAGGAGATCCAAAAAGAGGATTAAATCCACACATCATGTGAAGAAGAAAAAGAAAAAACGGAGAAGCAAAGGTAAAAAGGTATCCCTCCCAAATGATGTAGCTCCTATTACTCATTGTGATGATGATAATTGCTATACTATTGGTGCTATCCATACTATTAATGATGCGAGTGATATGCAAAGGCCCAAGCTTGGGGATGGTATGTTTTATGAAGCTGATATTTTTAGTCTCCCAAGTTTTGATGAGCAAATTTATTATGATGATAGCATGCCTCCTATTTATGATGATTATATTGATGAAAGTGGGTTTGGAAGAGTGTCAACTTTAGGAAGTAATGATCCCACTATCTTGGAAGAGGTTTCAATTGATTATGATGAGAACAAAGTTGCTACTTATGATGATTATTGTGATGACACTTATGCTATAAAAAGTAGTGATGATTATATTTATAAAACTTTTCATGATTATGATTACCCTTTTTATGAACATTACTCTTTTAATGTGAAAACAATCTATAGTATTCAAGTTTCTTATAATACTCCCACTATTCTGAATGAGAAGAAATTTGCTTATGTGGAGAGTAGTAAATTTTATATGCTTGGGGATCATGAAAATAATGCTTTATGTGATTGTTATATTGTTGAATTTATTCATGATCCTATTGAAATTTTTTATGAGGAAGGAATATATGCTTGTAGGAATTGCAATCATATCAAGTTTCCTCTCTATGTGTTGAAAATCTTGAAGCTATGCTTGTTTTGCTTTCTTATGCTAGTTGATTCTTGTTCCCATAAGTTGTTTGCTCACAAAATCCCTATGCATAGGAAGTGTGTTAGGCTTAAATGTGATAGTCATATGCTTCATGATGCTCCCGTTATGCTTCAATTCTTATCTTTTATGTGAGCATCATTGTCATCATCATGCCTAGCTAAAAGGCATTAAAGAAAAGCGCTTGTTGTGAGACAACCCAATATTTACCCCTACTGTTTTTGTGTCGAAACATGATTAAGCTACTGTAATAATCATTTTTTATAGCTTTTGTTTTAATAAAGTGCCAAATAGAACCTTTGGGAAGACTTGGGTGAAAGTCTTTGCGATCTTGCTGTAAAAAACAGAAACTTTGCCCTCACGAGTTTAGCTGCCATTTTTTTACTGGAGAGTGGTTTTAGGTTGATTCTTTTTGCAGATTATTAATAGACAAATTCCTCACATCCAACAATTTATTTCATAATTGTTTGAGTAACAGAAGTATTCGAAAGTTACAGATTGCTACAGACTATTATGTTTTTCACATATTCTGTTTTCTACGTGTTGTTTCCTTATTTTGATGAATCAATGAGTAGTATCGGAGGGTATGAAACATAGAGAAGTTGGAGTACAATAAATATTACACCAATATGAATTTAGAATGAGTTCACAACAGTACCTAAGTGGTGGTTTTATTTTCTTATACTAACTGAGCTTAGGAGTTTTCTGTTGAGTTTTGTGTTGTGAAGTTTTCAAGTTTTGGGTAAAGATCCGATGGCCTATGAAATAAGGAGTGGCAAGAGCCTAAGCTTGGGGATGCCCAAGGAACCCCAAGGTAATATTCAAGGACAACCAAAAGCCTAAGCTTGGGGATGCCCCGGGAAGGAATCCCCTATTTCGTCTTCGTTTATCGGTAACTTTACTTAAGGCTATATTTTTATTCACCACATGATATGTTTTCTACTTGGAGCATCATTTTGTTTTATTTTGTTTAGTTTGCTGTTTGAATAATATCCCAAGATCTGAAATTCTTAAATGTTAGAGAGTCTTCACATAGTTACATAATTATTTGACTACTCATTGATCTTCACTTATATCTTTTGGAGTAGTTTGTCATTTGCTCTAGTGCTTCACTTGTATATTTTTAGAGAACGACGGGGGGTTTTATTTTTAAGAAATAGATGAACTCTCATGCTTCACTTATATTATTTTGAGAGTCTTTTAGAACAACATGGTAATTTGCTTTGGTTATGAATTTAGTCCTAATATGATGCGCTTCCAAGAGGGATATAATAAAAACTTTCATATAAAGTGCATTGAATACTATGAGAAGTTTCATACTTGATGATCGTTTTGAGATATGATGATGGTGATATTAGAGTCATGCTAGTAGAGTAATCGTGAATTTGAGAAATACTTGTGTTGAGGTTTGCTAGTCCCGTAGCATGCACGTATGGTAACCGTTGTGTGACAAATTTGAAGCATGAGGTATTTCTTTGATTGTCATCCTTTGTGTGGAGGTCGAGATCGTGTGATGGTTAACTCCTACCAACCCTTCCCCTAGGAGCATGCGTGAAGTACATTGTTTTGATGACTTGTCGATTTTTGCAATAAGTATGTGAGTTCTTTATGACTAATGTTGAGTCCATGGATTATACGCACTCTCACCCTTCCACAATTTCTCTCCTCTCTAGTACCGCACAACTTTCGCCGGTACCAAAAACCCACCATATATCTTCCTCAAAACAGCCACCATACCTACCTATTATGGCATTTCCAAAGCCATTCCAAGATATATTTCCATGCAACTTTCCACCATTCCGTTTATTATGACACGCTTCATCATTGTCATATTGCCATACATGATCATGTAGTTGACATCGTATTTGTGGCAAGGCCACCATGCATAATTTTTCATACATGTCGCTCTTGATTCACTGCACATCCCGGTACACCACTGGAGGCATTCATATAGAGTCGAATTTTGTTCTCGTAATGAGTTGTAATCCTTGAGTTGTAAATAAATAAAAGTGTGATGATCATCTTTATTAGAGCATTGTCCCAAAAAAAGAGAAAAAAAGGAAAGGCCAAAAAAATGAAGGCCCCAAATAAAAGAAGAAAAAAGAAGAAGAAAAAAAGGAAGAAAATAAAAGGGGACAATGCTACTATCTTTTTTCCACACTTGTGCTTCAAAGTAGCACCATGGTATTCTTGATAGAGAGTCTCTTGTTTTGTCACTTTCTTATACTAGTGGGAATTTTCATTATAGAACTTGGCTTGTATATTCCAACGATGGACTTCCTCAAATGCCCTAGGTCTTCGTGAGCAAGCAAGTTGGATGCAGACCCACTTAGTTTCCTTTGTTGAGCTTTCATACATTTATAGCTCTAGCGCATCCGTTGCATGGCAATCCCTACTAAGTCACATTGATATCTATTAATGGGCATCCCCATAGCCCATTAATACGCCTAGTTGATGTGAGACCATCTTCCTCTTTTTGTCTTCTCCACAACCACCACTCTATTCCACCTATAGTGCTATATCCATGGCTCACTCTCATGTATTGCGTGAAAGTTGAAAAAGTTTGAAAAAAATTAAAGTACGAAACAATTGCTTGGCTGAAACCAGGGTTGTGCATGATTTGGGTATTTTGTGTGACAAAGATGGAGCATAGCCAAACTATATGATTTTCTAGGGATGAACTTTCTTTGGCCGTGTTATTTTGAGAAGACATGATTGCTGTGTTAGTATGATTGAAGTATTATTATTTTTATGTCAACATTAAACTTATGTCTTGAATCTTATGGATCTGAACATTCATGCACAATAAAGAAAATTACATTGCTAATTATGTCAGGCAGCATTCCACATCAAAAATTCTGTTTTTATCATTTACTTACTCAAGGACGAGCAGGAATTAAGCTTGGGGATGGTTGATACGTCTCCAACATATCTATAATTTCTGATTGTTCCATGATATTATATTATCCATCTAGGATGTTGTATATGCATTTATATGCTATTTTCTATGATTTTTGGGACTAACCTATTAACCTAGAGCCCAGTGCCAGTTTCTGTTTTTTTCCTTGTTTTTGAGTTTTACAGAAAAGGAATACCAAACGGAGTCCAATTGACATGCCAATTTTTGATGATTTTTATGGACCAAAAGAAGTCCCCGGAGTAAAAGAGTTGGGCCAGAAGAGTCCTGGGCTGTCCACGAGCATGGAGGGTGCGCCTTACCCCCTGGGCGCACCTCCCTATCTCGTGGACGCCTCGAAGACCCCCCCTGACGTGTGCCCTACACCAAAAATTCCTATAAATACAAAAACCCCTAAAAGAAACCTAGATCGGGAGTTCTGCCGCCGCAAGCTCTATAGCCACCGAAAACCAATCTAGACCCGTTCCGGCACCTTGCCAGAGGGGGGAATCCCTCTCCGGTGGCCATCTTCATCATCCCGACGCTATCCGTGACGAGGAGGGAGTAGTTCACCCTCGGGGCTGAGGATATGTACCAGTAGCTATGTGTTTGATCTCTCTCTCTCTCTCTCGTGTTCTTGAGATGGCACGATCATGATGTATCGCGAGCTTTGCTACTATAGTTGGATCTTATGATGTTTCTCCCCCTCTACTTTCTTGTAATGGATTGAGTTTTCCCTTTGAAGTTATCTTATCGGATTGTGTCTTTAAGGATTTGAGAACACTTGCTGTATGTCTTGCGTGAGATACCCGTGGTGACAATGGGGTATGTTTTGGTGATCAACTTGATGTATGTTTTGGTGATCTTATCGATTCACTTGATGTATGTTTTGGGGATCAACTTGCGGGTTCCGTGACCTTGGGAATCTATGCATAGGGGTTGGCACACATTTTCGTCTTGACTCTCCGGTAGAAACTTTGGGGCACTCTTTGAAGTTCTTTGTGTTGGTTGAATAGATGCATCTGAGATTGTGTGATGCATATCATATAATCATGCCCACGGATACTTGAGGTGACAATGGAGTATCTAGGTGACATTAGGGTTTTGGTTGATGTGTGTCTTAAGGTGTTATTCTAGTACGAACTCTAGGATAGATCTAACGGAAAGAATAGCTTCGTGTCATTTTACTACAGACTCTTCAATAGATCGATCAGAAAGAATAACTTTGAGGTGGTTTCGTACCCTACAATAATCTCTTCGTTTGTTCTCCGCTATTAGTGACTTTGGAGTGACTCTTTGTTGCATGTTGAGGGATTGTTATATGATCTAATTATGTTATCCTTGTTGAGAGAACTTGCACTAGTGAAAGTATAAACCCTAGGCCTTATTTCAAACCATTGCAATACCGTATGTGCTCACTTTTATCATTAGTTACATTGCTGTTTTTATATTTTCATATTACAAAAACCTATATCTACCATCCATATTGCACTTGTATCACCATCTCTTCACCAAACTAGTCCACCTATAAAATTTACCATTGTATTGGTGTCGGTGTACTAAAGTAGGGGTACCTTAGCATCCCGACTTGTGCACGGGCAGTAGCAGCGTCCCATGGTTTGGCTCACCACGCGCCCGCCAAAGCCCACTCTAGACCCCTTTAAGCCATTCAAGAACAAAGTATTCAAGTTAAGAGACAAGAACCCGGCAAGAGGAGCTTGCCGGGAAGGCCGCACCAGGCTCAAAGTTATCATTCCAGCACAAGACCCTGACAAGAGGAGCTTGCCAGGAAGACCAAAGAATAACACTTCAGAAGATACATCGTGGCGCATCGTGCGCCCCGGCAGGACCCGGAGAGCGATAAGCTTCCGGGCCCGGCAAGGTGCTTGCCGGGGAAACTTATGCTGTGTGCCTGCGCTCCAGCTCATCTGGCCGCGCGTCGCCCTGGGGCCCTTCCAGGGGCACGTGGCGGATGGCTGTGCAGCCTGAGGGACACGCTGGCGAGCCACGGCGACGAAGCCATCACCGTGGCGAACGGAGACGCCCGGGCGGGCGCTTTTGGGGCGACGGCGACGGGCATTCAATGCCCTTGTCCCCCACCATCAGAGTTAGGTGAAGACCACTGTTCATCCACTGTTCATGCACTATTGCAACTACCACCGATTTTACATTTTTACCCTCCTCTACGTTGACACCTGTCGATGACCCCTTTGAGCTATAAAAGGAGGCCCATGCACAACGTAGAGGGGGTTCGATCCTAGAAACTCGCTCATTCCCACGCTCGGTGTAGCTAGTACTGTAGATCTTCAAGCTCCCGAGCCCAAGAACTAAATACAACCAAAGCAGGAGTAGGGTTTTACGCGTCATCGCGGCCCGAACCTGGGTAAACTGCCCGCGTGTGCTCCTCGATCCGCTCTCCGTGCTCCCTCCGCTCCCTTACCGCAACGTAGAAGGGGCTCCGGTCCCATAGGTGTTCGCGGGCGGTCAGTTTCCCTGACATCTTTGGCGCGCCAGGTAGGGGGCGTCGAGGTTGTGCGAACCTGATCCGGCGCTCACGCGGGCGCAACCTTCAGCAACCTCTCCAGCTTCGTCAACTTCATCGGCTACGTCAACATGCCTCCGAAGAAGAAGGCTTCGGAGGTCGGAGGCCCGTCCGCGTCGGTCCCTCCACCACCAGAACCGACGGTGGGTGGGGGAGACGCCGGCGGAAGGGTGGACGCCGGTGGAGAAACTCACGGCGCCACCAAGTCCAAGGACAAGACGGACGACCGGGCGAACTCCAAAGCCTCGGTGTCCGTGCACGCACCACGTCCCTCTCAGGAGGTGCCAGACCAGCAGCGACGTGGTACCGGAGGTACCATACGCTTGCTGGGACGTGGCCAGGCCGGCGGGTCACGGGACGCTCAAGGCCAACGTCCTGGCATGAGCAAGGCGCGGTCGCCGGGGCGGGAACATGCTCCTTCTAACGCGGTTAGAAGTCCGAGCGTATCTCGCTCCTCGCACCGTTCGCCACCGTTTCCCTCCTCTCCAGCAGAAGCCCTGGCCAGGGCTCAGCTACTCCTCGACTTCCCTCTAGCGGCAGACAAGGCCGAAGACTGGAGGGCTACGATCTAGAGCCTCATCGCCTTCGCCAACAACAACACGCCGCAGCAGCCGGCAACATCACGCCCGCGGCAAGTCGACCAAGCAAAGGCTGATGGAGACAAGACCGCCGGGGGTGCAACTACCGTGCACTCCGTGCCGCGGAAGCAGAAATCGCCGCCCCGCCGGATCAACGTTGACGACGACTCTACGGCGTCGTCGGATCCACGGGCTCGCTAAGATCAACGCCAAGTCCTCGACGACAGGCGACAAGAGGACGCTCGAACCCGCATCGAGCGTCGACGAGAAGCTCGAAGACAATCTGATCAGCGCGCTGGGACCACTGTCGACATGCACGCGCCCGGTGAACCAGGCGACTTGCCGTACATGGCAGGTTGCCCTGCGTTCACCCGAGAGCTGCGGCAAGTCCAGTGGCCCAGCATGAAGAACTTTAAGCCCGACGTACCCGAGAAGTACGACGGCAAGACACACCCCTCTGAGTTCCTCAGCATCTACACCATTGCGGTGCAGGCTGCCGGGGGACGCGACGAGAAGATCCTAGCCAACTACTTCCCGCTCGTGCTTAAGCCAAACGTCAGGTCTTGGCTTATGCACTTGCCGGAGAACTCCATCTCCTCTTGGGCAGATCTGTGCCACCAGTTTGTTGGCGCCTTCACGGGCGGCCACAAACCCCACGGCCAGGAGAGCGATCTCCACATCCTTGCCCAGAAGGAGGGAGAGTCCCTGCGCAAATACATCCAAAGGTTCAGCCGCGTTCAGCACAATATCCCCGATGTCCACCCTGCCGCGGTTATTAGCGCGTTCCATCAGAACGTGCGTAACCGCCGGATGAGGGAGGAGATGGCAATGACCAAGATCCGGGACGTCAGCGAGCTTTAAGCTTTGGCTGACAAATGTGCACGCGCTGAAGAGGGGAGGAGACTCCCCGGAGAGGATACCGGCGCAGGAGGAAGTGACAGCGAGGATGCCGCCCCGGCAAGGAAAGGCCGGCGGCGGAATAACAGGAAGAAGAAGAGCAAGGAGGTACTGGTTGTCGAGCAGTCCGGCAAGGAGGCTGCCGCCAAGAAGACACAGGTTGGAGGCTCTGGCAAGGAGGCCACTCCTGTAGCGGCAGCCGACAAGCAGGATGGCTCCGACAAGCAGTACTGCAAGATCCACCGCACCAAGGGCCACGATCTCCAGAACTGCAAAAGAGTAGAGTACCTCGTAGAACAGCAGAAGGCTGAATACGAGGGTCGCGACAAGGAGAAGGCCCAAGGAGGCGGAGGAGAGCCCAGCAAGAAGCGGCCGTTCAATGGCCGGGAGGACGCCACGGCAAGGCCAAGCAGCGGCAAGGAGACAGACCTCCCCGGGGCCGCGACAAGGATGAAGACGAGGACGATGACGAGGATATGGATGAAGGAGACAACAGCGAGCAGGAGTTCCAGAAGGCCACAGAGATCCTGTGCGTCGATGGAGGTGCCTCTCTGCACCCTTCCCACCGCCAACTCAAGCAATGGGTGCGGGAAGTGAATGCAGCTGAGCCACCCGTCGAGTCGCGCAGGCTGCTGAAATGGTCCGGCACGCCCATCATTTTCGACCTTGAGGACCACCCTGACCGCACAACTGCGGTCGGGTGTTTGCCGATGTTGGTTTCACCAACTATCCGCAACCTCAAGGTCACCAAGATGTTGGTTGACGGCGGGGCCGGCCTCAACTTGATCTCCTCCGCTGTGATCAAGAAACTGCAGATCCCCGACAGCGAGCTCGAGGAAACCAGGACGTTCCAAGGAATCAACCCGGGAAGGAGCAAGCCGAAGGGGAAGATCACGCTGCTAGTGACCTTTGGTGGAGAGCTCAACTTCAGGATGGAGAGGATCACGTTTGACGTTGCCGATATCCCATTACCATACAATGGGATACTTGGCCGTCCTGCGCTCGCCAAGTTCATGGCAGCTTCCCACTACGCGTACAACATGCTCAAGATGCCGGGGACGATAAGCGTCATCTCTGTCCCCGGCGACCAGAAGGATGCGCTTATCTGCGCCGACAAGATCTACCGGGATGCAGCAGCCGCGGCAGATAGCAAGACACTTGCCGCTGAGGCTCCCGGGGGGAAGACCAAGACAAAGTCCGGCAAGAGCTCTGGGGCCCACTCCGGTAAACGCACCTCTTTGGAGTGCTGCGCTGCCGTCGAGGACGCACCATCGAGCTCCACCGGCAAGTGTAAGAAGGGAATGGCAGCTCCACCGGCAACCAAGAAGGTGCCCGCCAAGGAGGAAGGCACTGGTGGTACCTTCACCATCAGTGCTACACTCGACCCTAAATAGGAAAGCGCGCTCGTTGCCTTCCTGCGGGCGAATGTCGATGTGTTTGCATGGCAACCATTTGACATCCCCGGCGTTCCCAGGAAGGTAATTAAGCACAAGCTTGCTGTTTGTCCTCATGCGCGGCCCGTCAAGCAGAAGGTCAGGAAACAAGCAGTGGAGCGCCAAGAGTTCATCGCCGAAGAAATCAAGAAGTTGGAAGCAGCAGGCCTGGTTAGAGGTGTACTACATCCCACGTGGTTGGCCAATCCAGTTGTCGTGCGCAAGGCTAATGGGAAGTGGAGACTTTGTATAGACTTCACTGATGTGAATAAAGCTTGTGCTAAGGATCCATTTCCCTTGCCGCGCATTGACCAGATTGTTGACTCCACCGCCGGATGTCAGTTGCTTTCATTTCTCGATGCATACTCAGGTTACCACCAGATATTCATGGCTGAGGAAGATGAAGAGAAGACTGCATTCATTACTCCATGTGGCACATATTGCTTCATACGCATGCCCTTTGGATTGAAGAATGCGGGCTCAACGTTTGCAAGGGTGGTGCACACTGCTTTTGAGCCACAGATACACAGGAATGTAGAAGCCTACATGGATGACATAGTGGTCAAGAGCAAGAGCAACACTACCCTAGTTCAGGATCTAGAAGAAACCTTTGAGAATCTGCGCAAGATACAACTCAAGTTGAACCCCGAGATGTGCGTCTTCGGAGTCCCCTCCGGCAAGCTTCTCGGGTTCTTTGTATCCCAGAGGGGGATTGAAGCCAATCCCGACAAGATAAAAGCCATCGAGCAGATTGAAGCCCCGAAGCGCGTCAAGGACGTAAGGAGACTTGCTGGTTGTGTGGCTGCCCTCAGCAGGTTCATTTCAAAGTCTGCAGAACGCGCCCTGCCTTTCTTCAAAATCTTGAAAAAGGCGGGTCCTATGAAATGGACTCCGGAAGCGGAGGCAGCGCTGCAAGACTTGAAGGGATACCTGTCCTCCACTCCGATACTTGTCGCACCTAGACCACAAGAGAAGTTGCTGCTCTACCTAGCAGCAACCAATCAAGTGGTTAGTGCTGCATTAGTAGCGGAGAGGGAGGCGGATGAGGAACCCATGTCCCCGGCAAGTACATCCAGCGACAAGCTGGGGGCTTCCCCGACAAGCTCTGGCCCCGACAAGGACAAGCCTGCACAGGAACAAGGAGAAGTGCAGAAGAAGATGGTGCAGTGCCCAGTTTATTTTGTAAGTTCCCTCCAGCAGGGGGCTAGGTCAAGATACTCTGGGGTGCAAAAGTTGCTTTTCGGCCTCCTCATGGCCTCAAGAAAGCTGCGTCATTACTTCCAAGCACACGAGATAACAGTGGTCACTCGCTTTCCGTTGAAGAGGATATTGCAGAATCCGGAAGCAACAGGCATGATCGTCGAGTGGGCACTGGAGCTGTCAAGCTTTGGTCTCAAGTTTGAGAGTACCTCAACTATCCAGAGCAGAGCTTTGGCAGAATTCATAGCAGAATGGACTCCAACACCAGATGAAGAAGTTCCAGAGACAAACATCCCCGACCAAGAAGCAAGCAAGGAGTGGATAATGTACTTCGATGGTGCCTTCTCGCTGCAAGGCACCGGCGCTGGCGTGTTACTCATAGCGCCCACCGGAGAGCACCTCAAGTATGTTGTTCAAATGCACTTTCCCAAGGAGCAAGCGACAAACAATACTGCTGAGTATGAAGGTTTGCTCGCCGGCCTCAGAATTGCGGCCGAACTTGGGATCAAGAAGCTGATTGTGCGGGGAGACTCGCAGTTGGTGGTCCGACAAGTAAACAAGAGTTACCAGAGCCCTCTGATGGAAGCTTACGTCGATGAAGTGAGGAAGCTTGAAGAACACTTTGAAGGCCTACAAATGGAGCACGTTCCAAGAGCTCAGAATGATGTTGCAGATGGCCTCTCAAAGTGTGCTGCAATGAAGTTACCTGTGGAACCAGGGACCTTCATGCTCAAGCTAACTCAACCATCCGTCACACCATCAGTTGGGCAAAGCAAGAAGAGGAAGTTGGTCTCCGGTGACTACTTGCCGGCGGATCTTCCAGAGACCGCCGCCAAGGTCCCCAAGATCAACAACCAAAATGCTGAGGAACAGTCTGCTCCTGCGGACCCAAGGGTCTGTACAGTTGAAGCAGGCGTTCTCGACAAGCCTTGCCCCGGCAGGCTTGCCGGGGAACTCTCAGCTCCGGCAGAGCCGCAGGTTCTTGCCGTAGAAGCTGAGGTTCCCGCAGCGGCCCTGATGCCTTTAGTCCTTGTTGTCAAGCCTCAGGCCCCAGCATGGGCGCAGCAAATCGTCCGTTTTCTTCAAACTGGAGAACTTCCCAAAGAACCAGAAGAGATATAGAGGATAACCAGGCAGTCAAGTATGTACCAGTTCGTTGGCAATGAACTGTACAGAAGAAGACTCAACGGTGTCAGGTTGAAGTGCATTTCCCGGGAAGATGGACAGAAGTTGTTGGCAGAGATACACGGAGGCATATGTGGTCACCACATTGGCGCAAGAGCACTTGCCGGGAAGGCGTTCCGGCAAGGTTTCTTTTGGCCAGAAGCCCTCCAAGATGCAACTGCAAAAGTAACCAAGTGTGAAGCGTGCCAGTTCCATGCCAAGCAAATTCACCAGCCAGCTCAAGCTCTCCAAACGATCCCTTTGTCCTGGCCCTTCTCGGTCTGGGGGCTCGACATCCTCGGCCCCTTTCCCCGCGCCGTCGGGGGCTTTGAGTACTTGTACGTCGCAATCGACAAGTTCACAAAGTGGCCGGAAGTGGAACCAGTGAGAAAGATGATAGCACAGTCAGCAGTCAGGTTGTTCAGGTCAATAGTTTGCCATTTCGGGATCCCCAACAGGATCATAACCGACAACGGCACACAGTTCACAAGCCGCACCTTCATGTAGTACGTCGAAGACCTTGGCGCCAAGGTCTGCTTTGCTTCTGTTGCTCACCCGAGGAGCAATGGTCAAGCAGAGAGGGCAAATGCTGAAGTGCTGCGCGGACTCAAGACAAGAACCTTCGACAGGCTGCACAAGTGTGGAAGAAACTGGATAGAGGAGTTGCCGGCGGCTCTTTGGTCAATCAGGACGACACCAAATCGAGCCACCGGACAGACACCCTTTGCTCTCGTCGATGGAGCAGAGGCAGTTCTCCCCACGGAACTCGTATACGGGTCTCCTCGAGTGCTCGCTTACGACGAGCTCGAGCAAGAGCAACTTCGGCAAGATGATGCACTGCTCCTCGAGGAGGACCGTCTCCAAGCTGCTGTACGAGCTGCTCGATACCAGCAAGCCTTGCGTCGCTATCATAGCCGCAAGGTCAAGGCCAGGAGTCTCGAGGAAGGCGACCTTGTTCTTCGGCGCGTTCAGTCCGCCAAGAACTCCAACAAGTTGACGCCGAAGTGGGAAGGCCCTTATCGGGTGAGACAAGTCACAAGGCCCGGCGCTGTCCGCCTTGAGACCGAAGAAGGCTTACCGGTGAGCAACTCCTGGAATATAGAGCATCTTCGCAAGTTTCACCCGTGAGGCGCGGTTGCCGTGATCCGCTCCGGCAACCACCTTTTGTACAAGTCTTGCCGCTGTTGCATGTAAACCTTTGTACAAAGCCGGGCGCAGACCCCGTGCATCAGTAAAACTTTTGTGCTTCGCACCATTTGTCATTTCATGCCTTTCTTTCTTGCTTGCGTGTATCATCTGACATTTTGTGCAGCACACATCCCCGGTAAGCAGTAACAAGCCGCAAGGCTCCGTACTTGTATTTCCTCCTCTTTTGCCTTTCTCTCTGAAATAGAAGGAGTGTTCCTCGCGCACAAGTTTGCCGGGGGGGAAGGAGATAGAAGTATGGACCAGGTGCTGTTCAAGAAAGGGAAGCCTTGTCGGGAAGCAAACAATCCCTAAAAGCTAAGTTGCCAGAATTTGAGCAATTCAATTTTTTAAAATTTTTAGTTGTCTTCCTTGAACAACCACACTTTGTATGGAAAACCTGTGCGCGGAGGAACCTACCCGTGGCTAGCCGCGCCCTTACTTTGTTTTCGAGTTCGCTCAGCAATCTAAGTGTGCTGCGACTGACTGCGGTAAGGTTTCTTGCCGGCAAGGGCATTGCCAGCAGGTTGCTAAGAGTCCCGCACTCAGCGCTCGCGGCAAGGGTCCCTTTGCCGACAAGTTCCCTAAAAGCGTAGGGTGGAAAGCATACAAAGTGAAGGGACTAAAGCAAGGGAGATAACATTGCATTGATTACCCGAAATAAAAGTATATATTACAGAGATAACTTGCCGCTGTTCTAAACAACTACTGCCTATGACTTAATTGACAGCGGCGAGGGAAGCAAGGTGCCTAGTCTCTTCGGTCCCCGTCAATCCTCTGGATCTTGCCCACCTTGGCTACGATGTGAGCAACTTGGGCCTTCAACGCCTCCTGGTCGGCTTCAGGCGGTAGGGTCCGGAGGACGTTGACAAGGTTGATCCCGGGGTTGCGGTAGACGATCTTCGACAACACCCGCTCCATAGTGCCCGTGCAAAGCCGGCGCGCCTCGTCAGCCAGCTGCACGGGGATCTTCTCCCGTAGCCGCGCGAGAGCCGGCGCCACTCCTCTGAGGAACAAGCTCAGCTTGGCGCTGTGGGGGAGATTCTCGTCGGGGGAGTACGCGAGGTGCTCCGCCCTCAGCGCCACCATCTCCATATCGATGTTGGCGGCGGAGTCGACGAGCTCCTCGGTCCACTGCTCCACCGTCCGCTGGAAATGGTTTTGCGAGACGGCGGTGCTCTCCAGCAAGGCCCTCTCGGTACGGAGATCGTCCTTCAGCTTCGTCTCGCGGTCCCGGGCGGCGTCGAGCGAGTCGGTGAGGGTGGAAACCTTCATCTCCAAGTCAGCAATGGAGTCCTTGGCGTCGGTGAGCTCTTTGCCCTTCTCGAAGAGGCGGATTTGCAGCTCCGAGTTGGTGTGGGCATCCTTCTCCCGCGCCACGTTGAGCGCGGCGACCCTGTCTTCACTCGCCTTCAAGTTCAACTCCATCTGCGCCACCCTGGCCTCCAGATCCCTCTTGGTGGTCTCTGCGGCAGCAGCGGCGTCCCTCGCCTCCTGCAGAGCCCCGCCAATGGCCTGCTCACGAGCGGTGAGGTCGTCCTCATGGCTGTCGAGGTCGACCTTCCGCTGGTTGAGCTCTCCCTCCCGCCGAGACAGCTCCTCGGCGGCCAGACGCTGCTGCTCCTCCACCTCGGCCTTCTCGAGGAGGAATGCTTGGTGTGCTCCGGCAAGCTCTTCGCGCTCCTCCGCCAAGTTTCGGAGGGCCGCCTGGTTGGCGGCACGAAGCTCCGCAGCACGCTTCTCCAAATCAACACCGGCCTTGGCAGCCAAAGCCTCTCGGGACTCCAGCTTGGCTTGCCTGGCCCGGTACAAACCCAGGAGTCGACGCAGGAGTTGCTCCTCTTCGGGCTCGTCGCTGCTGCCGGGCGCGTCGACAACCTTCAACCCGGCGGAGGCAAGAACTTCTCCGTCAAACGTCTCCCCCTCTGCGGGTGCCCTTGATGAGGACGCCCACAGGACTTGTATGAAGACCCCGTTGGCGGCCTCCAGATAGACGCCCGACCCAGCCGCAGAGGCGGATGGATCGGCGGCCGGTGCAGCGTCCGGCGCTCCTGCGGCCTCCGGGCCAGCAGTGCGGTCGCCGGTCCCTTCCCCAGCTGCCGCGTCAGCGGTCGGGGCGGTCTCCTCGGCGGCTGGCTCGTCAGCGCCGGCCATTCCTTCCGCGGCGGTGCCATCGCCAGTTTCGCCGCGCACCTCCTCCTCTTCGGCGATGATTTCCATCTCCATCGGCTCCGGAGCGGGCGGGTCTGACAACAGAAGAAAAAGAAAAGAAAGATTTGTCAAGCAAATATCCAAAAAGAAGAATCCAAGAAGAAGAAATTACAAGAGTTACCTTCGCGGGCCTCTTCAACAACGGGGTCCCTCGCCGGGGAGTTATCCCTTGGCGGCGTAGAAGAAGCCCCCGCCGGCGGAGGGCCGCCGGTGCCCTCCCTTGGCGGGGAGTACACCCTTGGCGGGGTACTTGCCCTTGGCGGGGTACTCGCCCTTGGCGGAGTACCCGTCCTTGGCGGAGCACTGTCCCTCGCGGGGGAGCTCATCCTTGGCGGGGAGGGTGGAACAAGCGGCTCGTCGGGGGCTACCTCCTGGTGCTCCTGCGGCTGCGGCTCCACTTCTGCACAAGACAACAAGACATCATTAAGGACAATAACTCAAGCGCGCCCATCAAGCAGAAAAATGAATACCGAACTTACGCTGGGGGCTGCTCTCCGGAGCAGCAGGCTGGTCCGGCAAGCCTGTCGCTGGCACGTCACCTGCCGCTGCGACGGGCTCGTCGTCCTCTAGATCGACCATAGGGATCTTGGCCCTCTTCGCCATCCTCTGGGTCAAGGTCCTGGAAGCCGAAACAAGATCAGATTCAAGCAAGAGAAATCAAGACAAAATCGAAGGAGATGAAAATTGCAAGTACTTACTTTTCCTCCTCTTCATCGGAGCTGAGGGCGGAGAAGTCAAACCCCGCCTCGCGCGCTCCAGCACGAGGAGCTGGAGGAGAAGGCTCCCTCGGACGCTTGGCGGGCTCCGGGGCTGCGGGCTGTGAAGACCCAGCACCGGTCGTCGCTGAGGACCGAGGAGCAGAAGGAACCCCAGAGCCACTCCGGGAAGATCCCCCTCCGCTTGTCGCTCGGGCACGGGGCGCCTCCTTGACGACCTTGCTCGTCGTGGTGGTGCGCGTCGCCCGGCGCTTCGGTTGTTGTCGGGGCGCCTGTGGCCTCACCGTCTCGGCGGCCTTGCGGAGGCGCTTCTTCTGTTGCGGCGGAGGGCTTGGTGGTGGCGGAGAATTCTCCGAGGATGAGGAGGCGTCGTCATCAAGATTCAGAGACCCGCCAGAATCTTCATCGGAATCACCGGACTCGGCGTCCTCCTCCTCCTCGGCAGGCCCGCTGGACTCAGTACCCTGCCCGGCAGCCTCGCCCATCCCGGCAGGCTCCCCGGTAGGCTCTCCGGCAAACTCCTCGGGCACGAGCTTCAACAACTTGAGGATTTCCTCCTCCTCAGCCTGACTCACCGCTTCCGCCGCCTCCGCTTCATCCACAGTATATCCAAATTCACCTGCCGCCGCAGCCGCCGCGGCCTCCTCCATCTTGGAGGCAATGTACGCCACATCTCGCTCGGTGGTCTCCCGGGTGAGCCCCTTCTTCTCCTCGGCGTTGCGTGGTTTTTCAACCAAGTTGTCGAAGAAGGCCTGCACGGTCTCCGCTGAAGGCTCCAGCCAAGTGGGGACGACCCTGTGGGAGTCGCACTCAGGCATTGCCACGCGGATGGCACTAAGGGCAGTATTGTTGCACAAGGGAACTACTCCGACCGACGGTTTGAGCCACTCCGGGTGCTTGGGGTCGTGCTTGAACAGCTCCCGGACCATCCCCTTCAGTTCCAAGACGGTGAAGTTATAGTTCAGCCCGTGGCGCAGCCTCATGCGGTATGTCGTGTTGCCGAACTCCCAAGCGGGTCTCTTCCTTTCCTGCAGAGGGGCAATGCGGCGGCGGAGGAAGTCAGCCCCAACTTCACCCACAGTCAGATTGGCAGCCCGGAGACGAAGAATCCTAGTAAGGGCGATCTGCAGCTTGTCGTCCTCCGGGGCCAAGTCGCTCCAATCCTTGCCGCGCACTATTGCAGTCTGGCGCGGCAAGGTAAACTGCTCGGGCTCATCTTCCAGGACCCAGCACCAGTCGGCCCTCCACTCTTCCCACTTTCCGCGAAGCTCCCCTCTCAAGTACGCCTCCTTCTTGTTCAGCCTAAAGATCCAGGAGATGCCGCCGGAGAGTGGGGATCCGGACTCTACTCTAGGCGTGAAGAAATGGCGGAAAAGGGCTACATTTGGGTGGACCCCGACATAGTTTTCGCACAGATGTGCGAAAACGGCCAAGGTGAGAACGGCATTTGGGGTGAAATCTAAGAGGTGGAGGCCATACGTGTTCATCACATCACAGAAGAACTCCGAATACCGAGGGCAGAGACCGCAATAGAAGAACGCAGCAAAGAAGTAGTAACCTCCCGGGAACATATCGACGGCCACGGCGGGGAGGACTCTGGTGCGCTGGTGATCCTTCGTCTCCCTCGCCCAGAACAAGTAGTACTTGTCCCGCAGCTCCCTCGGGCCGAGCCTTGGCGGGAAGACCACCCTCCTTCTCCGCATGGCTGCCAGCTTCGCCGCCTGCTCCGACTTCTCCTTCTTCGCCTTATCGCTCTTCGCCTTGTCGCTCTTCGCCTGGTCGCTCTTCGGGGCCATGGCGGGGACGGCGAGGGAGGACGACGGCGCTGCGGGTGGGGAAGACGGCGTAGGAAGGGCAGAAGCAGGGGGCGGCGGGGGTTTCTGGAGATTCAAGGCACAGTGAAGGCAATGCGGGGAAACTGCCCCTGCTTCCTCTGCTTTTAAAGGGGAAGTGGGGGACGTTCCGCATTTCCCCATTAAAGAAACATGCCACGATCTCTCCCACGACGCCGCAATCGACGCGTGCCGTTAGGGAGGGATGCGGCGAATCTGGAGTGGGAAACGGCGCGCCGTGGGCCGCGTGTGCCCGTGCACTGTTCTGGGCCTGGCCCAACAGCGCTCGGCACCGTGTGTGGCCCAAGCCCGGGGGCTCCTGTCGTTGTACTAAAGTAGGGGTACCTTAGTATCCCGACTTGTGCACGGGCAGTAGCAGCGTCCCATGGTTTGGCTCACCACGCGCCCGCCAAAGCCCACTCTAGACCCCTTTAAGCCATTCAAGAACAAAGTATTCAAGTTAAGAGACAAGACCCCGGCAAGAGGAGCTTGCCGGGAAGGCCGCACCAGGCTCAAAGTTATCATTCCAGCACAAGACCCTGACAAGAGGAGCTTGCCAGGAAGACCAAAGAATAACACTTCAGAAGATACATCGTGGCGCATCGTGCGCCCCGGCAGGACCCGGAGAGCGACAAGCTTCCGGGCCCGGCAAGGTTGCGACCCCGGCAAGGTGCTTGCCGGGGAAACTTATGTTGTGTGCCTGCGCTCCTGCTCATCTGGCCGCGCGTCGCCCTGGGGCCCTTCCAGGGGCACGTGGCGGATGGCTGTGCAGCCTGAGGGACACGCTGGCGAGC
Source organism: Secale cereale (assembly GCA_902687465.1). NCBI lineage: Eukaryota > Viridiplantae > Streptophyta > Magnoliopsida > Poales > Poaceae > Secale > Secale cereale. Next base: position 92,279,018 of record LR738712.1, read on the forward strand.
CACGACGACGAAGCCATCGCTGTGGCGAACGGAGACGCCCGGGCGGGCGCTTTTGGGGCGACGGCTACGGGCATTCAATGCCCTTGTCCCCCACCATCAGAGTTAGGTGAAGACCACTGTTCATGCACTGTTCATGCACTGTTGCAACTACCACCGATTTTACATTTTTACCCTCCTCTACGTTGACACCTGTCGGTGACCCCTTTGAGCTATAAAAGGAGGCCCATGCACAACGTAGAGGGGGTTCGATCCCAGAAACTCGCTCATTCCCACGCTCGGTGTAGCTAGTACTGTAGATCTTCAAGCTCCCGAGCCCAAGAACTAAATACAACCAAAGCAGGATTAGGGTTTTACACGTCATCGCGGCCCGAACCTGGGTAAACTGCCCGCGTGTGCTCCTCGATCCGCTCTCCGTGCTCCCTCCGCTCCCTTACCACAACGTAGAAGGGGCTCCGGTCCCATAGGTGTTCGCGGGCGGTCAGTTTCCCCGACAATTGTGTGTGTTGGGCTCACAAGAGACTCTTTGTTATTTGGTTGCGGGGTTGTTTGAGAGAGACCATCTTCATCCTACGCCTCCCATGGATTGATAACCCTTAGGTCATCCACTTGAGGGAAGTATGCTATTGTCCTACAAACCTCTGCACTTGGAGGCCCAACAACGTCTACAAGAAGAAGGTTGCGTAGTTGACATCACCACTCCATTTGTTGAACCTGTCTGAAATATACTAGATGAAAGCATTAGTCCAACAAGAGATATGTTGACATTAATTACCAAAATCACCCATGGAGCACGTTTGCTTTCAATCCCCCCCTTTTTGTTAATTGATGACAACATACATCAAAGCTTTAGATAAAGATATGAAGAATAACAAGCAAAGCTTTGGAAGGACATGTAACATGCATAGGCTCCCCCTACATGTATGCAATCATGTAAATATGGAATATAAGATCATGTGAAAGCATAGACATGACAGAGCAAGCAATGAGTTACATGTATCTTGGCTATATGCATCAGAGCAAATGATATGAATATATGAAGTGTATCCTCATGTTCATGATTCCTTCTTGGAAACCATATGTACATTAGCAAGAAATCTTCATGCACATGAGTGTGATGCATATACTTACCTTGTGATCTTGAACTGGCTTATGAAGGGATGAACCTGAGTAAACAAGGTTAGATAACACAGGCACATCTACTAGACAGAGCAACAAAAGAGCCACAAGATTGCCAACATTGGGATAACATGTAGAGAGTGAGTACTAGGTACTCTTGAATACAGAAATGTTCCCAAAGGTAAAAGATATGCAGTGAATTCAAAGACTTCCTTCCCTAGCAGTCTTTCTCCCCCTGAATCTTATGTTGGATAATGGAAGAGAGTAGGGAAACAGAACCAGAGCACAACAAAAACACATCAGATCGCAGAGACATAACATAGACATGTCTTGCCCCTCTTAAAGACATGTGACTTCTCACCTCTTGAACACCAAGCATCTGGGCATGTGATTCCTCTCTCCCCCTGTTTGAAGCATTCTCTCATTGAGCTTTGATGTGAACTCTCTCTCTCCCCCTTTGACATCAATTTCCAAGAAGGGATCTTCTGGAGGGTGAGTCAAAATAGGTTTGGTCCTTGAGTCACAAAGAAGAGCAGCATATAAAATGTGATGCTGGTAGAGGACAAGAATCATTAAAATCGGTGAAATCGGTGGCAAATTGAAGGAACAAGTGGCAAATTGTCTTTTCTGCTGTGAAATCGGTGACACCGAGTTGTGTTCTTCGGTTGCACCGAATCGGTTCGGTTGGACCGAAAGTTACAAACCAGTGGGACCGAGTTCCACACAGAAAAGAAGCAATAGTCACCTCATATCACTAGGCAAATAAGATCTCACATAGATCTGGAAGGAATTAACTGAAGGATTGAAAATTAATTGGATGCAGAAAATGCAGAACAAAACAGAGAAAAGAAAATATAGATGAAGTTTTTTTTGTTGTTTAAAAGAAGAGGAACAAAATGCAAGGAAAAAATGCACGAACTTAGAGAAACACTAGAGAACTTCATCTAGAATTGGGTGGTGACAAAGTCACCTATGTTAGAGTATATTGACTAAGGAGTCAAGTGAGAACACTTGATCATAAGTCATACTCATCGTTTAAGCTCAAAATGGGGTTAACATTTTTTGTTTAAGCATTTGATGTATTCTCATCTTGTTGAGTTGCTTTGACCCATGTCTTGGTGTTGATCTTGATCATGTAGTTGAACTTGTGTGAGTTGCTCAAGGTTGATGTAGCTCATCAAGAATTGGGAGCACCACTTGGAATTGAGTTCATCTACCTACATGGGTTAGTCTTGCAAGGAAAAAAACTTGTGCATCCAAAGTGATAATCATGATATTTGATACCAAATGATATATAGAATTTGTCAAAGGATATGTTAAAGGGTTTCATGCTTCCTTGTCTTCAACCACCATGGTGTAGGGACTTGATGATGTAGAGATTGCTCAAGATGTGAGTGAGTTGCAATCCCATGGATTTAGATTCATCCAAGTGCCTACAAGGTTTAGATAGGATGCAAGGGTACAAATGTATCCAAGACATATGATCAACATCATAAGAGAAAAAGTCAAGGATTAGTCATATGCACATGCCTTGCAAGTATCCAAATGGAGTTCCTACTTCAAGTTTGAAGCATCAATGATGTTAAATTCACCTCTCAATTGGCAAAAGACTTTCTCATCTAGCTGTTTGGTGAATATATCCACCAATTGCTTGTCGGTTCGAACATGCTTAAGAATAATGTCCCCTTTAGCAACATGATCTCGAATGAAATGATGGCAAATTTCAATATGCTTAGTTCGAGAATGTTGGACGAGATTGTGAGAAATCTTAATAGCACTTTCATTGTCACAAAGCAATGGAACATGTTTCACATATATCCCATAATCTTTAAGAGTTTGGGTCATCCAAAGTAATTGAGCACAACATGATCCAGTGGCAATGTATTCCGCTTCGGCGGTGGATAAGGATACCGAGTTTTGTTTCTTGGAGGACCTAGACAAAATAGATCTACCAAGAAATTGGCAAGTACCCGAAGTGGACTTTCTATCAACCTTGTCTCCGGCATAGTCCAAATCGGAGTAGCCAACAAGATCAAAAGAGGACCTCTTAGGATACCAAATGCCAAAATTTGGTGTATGTATTAAGTATCTCACTATCCTTTTCACAGCCTTAAGATGACATTCTTTAGGGGCCGCTTGATATCGTGCACACATGCACACACTTAGCATGATATCGGGACGGGATGCACATAGATACAGTAAGGAACCAATCATAGAGCGGTAAAACTTTTGATCAACCGGTTCACTGTCGTTAGCCAAATCAAGATGTCCACTAGTAGGCATGGGTGTATTCATACCTTTGCATTCTTGCATATTGAACTTCTTGAATAAGTCCTTGGTGTACTTCATTTGAGAGACAAAGGTACCTTCCTTAGTTTGCTTGATTTGCAAACCAAGAAAAAAATTGAGTTCACTCATCATAGACATCTCAAACTTCTTCGACATAAGCTTTCCAAACTTCTCACCAAATGAGGATTAGTCGAACCAAATATTAAATCATCAACATAAATTTGGCACACAAATAATTCACCATTAACCCTTTTAGTAAAAAGAGTAGAATCTATTTTTCCAATCTCAAAGCCTTTTTTAATAAGGAACATGGTCAAGCATTTATACCATGCTTTACGAGCTTATTTAAAACCATAAAGAGCTTTGTGAAGTTTGTAAACATGATCGGGTCTCTTAGGATTGACAAAGCTGAAAGGTTGTTTAACATAAACTTCCTCCTCAATTTCACCATTTAGAAAAAACACTTTTAATGTCCATTTGGTACAAGGTGATATCATGGTGATTAGCATAAGCAAGTAAGATGCGAATGGACTCAAGTCTAGCAACGTATAGTCCATACGTTCGACTTGAGTGTAGCCTTGGGTGATGAGACGGGCTTTGTTGCAGATGACTTGACCATCTTCGTTTTGCTTCTTACAAAACACCCATTTGGTAACAATGATGTTGTGGTTGTTGTCAGGCTTCTCGACCAATGTCCACACTTGATTTCTCTCAAAGTTGTGTAGCTCTTCGTGCATGGCATTTATCCAATCCGAATCTTGCAATGCTCCTTCAACATTCATAGGTTCAATGCTAGAGATGAATGGATAATGTTCGCAAAAGTTAGCCAAATGATTTTTAGAGCGAGTGATTCTACCGGTTTGGATATCATTGTATATTTGTTCGATGGGATGGTCTCTAGCGACTCTTGCTCGAACTCGTGAGAGCTTTTGTTTCGATCGGGGTGGAACATTTTCTTCATCCTCTTGTTCTTCTTCTTGACCTTCGTCATTGTTGACATTGTCGTTCCCTTGTCGTGGTGGAGAAGGAGGTTGACGAGGTTCATCTTTGTGTACTTCCTCGTTTTCTTCAACTTTGTGTGTCCCACTTGTGGATGCTCCCGTATAAAGTCTTGGTTCACCTTGTCGTGAGGTAGAAGCTTCCACATGGATGGACGAAGTACTCTCTTTCACTCCGTTGGACGGATCTTGCCAATAGACAAGTCTTGAATTACATCCGAAGGATCTTATCTCCTACATCAATTGGCAATTGCTCTACTTGCGAGCCGTTAGATTCATCAAACTTCGCATCTACCGTCTCTTCAAACTTTCGGGTGAAATTGTTGTAGAAACGGTAAGTGTGTGAGTTTGAGCCATAACCAAGTATGAAACCTTCATGAGATTTAGGAGCAAATTTAGAACGATGATGCTTATCAAGAATGTAGCATTTTGAGCTGAATACTCGAAAGTATCCAACTTGGGGTTTGTTACCGGTGAGAAGCTCGTATGTCGTCTTGCCGACAAGCTTGTGAAGATACAAGCGATTGGTTGCATGACAAGGTGTCTCAACCACTTCTGGCCAAAAGTGTTTTGGAGTCTTTTACTCGTCAAGCATCGTTCTTGCCATCTCTATAAGTGTTCGGTTCTTCCTCTGAACAACTCCATTTTGGTGAGGCGTGTACGTAGCCGAGTACTCGTGTGAAATCCCTTCGTCGTCAAGAAAGGTATCCACATTTGTGTTCTTGAACTCCGTTCCGTTGTCACTGCAAACCTTTTTTATCTTCACTTCAAAATGATTTTGGGCCTTCCTAGCGAAGTTCTTGAAGATCTTTTGCACCTGCGATTTATCATCAAGAAAGAACACCCACGTAAATCTTGAAAAATCATCAACTATGACCAGGCCAAATGAGTTACCATCGAGACTCTTGTAGGCACGGGGACCAAAGAGATCCATGTGAAGTAGCTCGAGTTGTCTTCTCGTGGTCATAATGTTCTTCACAGGGTGGCTTCCTTCAACTTGTTTTCCTGCTTGACAAGCACTACAAAGTCTATCCTTGTCAAATATAACATCTTTTACTCCAAGGATATGATCACATTTAATAAGCTTATCAAGATTTCGCATGCCCACATGACCTAACCTTCTATGCCACAACCATCCTTTTGAAGATATAGCAATTAAGCAAGTTCTAGATTGAGCCTTTTTAGTGAAATCAACAATGTAAAGATCACCTCTACGAATACCAGTAAAGACCATTTTATGATTATCTCTACGAAACACTTGGCAATCTATTTCAGTAAATAGGACATTGAAGCTGAAGTCAGCAAGTCTAGATACAGAAAGTAAATTATAGCCAAGAGATTCAACGAGCATTGCATTTTGTATGGAGCTATCATATGGGATGTCCACCTTACCTCTCAAGGATATTACTAGCAGGTATAAACCGGCTAGGGAGAACCGGATTATGGTAATATAGCTGTGTAGTTATAAACTCAGTAGAGGTTACGGCCCATGAAGGCTTAGGGCCCATATGTAAAGTTTACGGTTTGTAAACCGTCCTATCATGTAACTTGAGGTACAAGGGAGAAAGAGTAGAGACCGAGGCGGACACGATTAAGAGCCGGCCTCGGGACTCTGTAAGCCGGACCGGGCATTGCCTCCTATATAAAGGAACGACCCGGCGACGGTTCAAGGACAAGCAACAATCCGTCGAGAGACAGGCAAGCAATCTGCTCCCTGTTCATCGACGCCCAAGCAATACCAAACCAAACTAGACGCCCAAGCAATACCAAACCGGACATCTTCCCCGACATCATCGAGCCGGCTCAGCGTGCGAGATCGGCCCGGATTCAGCCTGCCATGAAGCGCGTTTTCGTTGGAGCAATACATGGAGTCCAAGCCGAGGACGGATCGGATTCTGGTGGCGAGACAGTTGTCTATTCCGACGATGAATCCTCATCCGGAGAGACTGAATCCTTGTATCTGTTGCGGGACGGCCGGTCCGAGGGTGTGTCCGACGGGGATAGTATTCCGGACCCCTTTGATCAGACAAACCGGGTGGCTGTCTTTATGGCCGGATTACAATCCACGCCACAACCCACGGTGATCGGGGCGTTCACAGCTGGTGCAGGGGGGAGTGGCCAAGCTCCCTCGTCCTCTGACGCTCTATCCGCCTTAATAGAGGAGTTGTCAACACGGGCGGTAGCAGTTGTGGCTCCTGTTGACAAGGCGCAGCACGATGCAGAAATCCTACAGCCGAAGGGCCGGATCGAACAAGCCAGACAGGATCTAAATGCGGAGAAAGCTATGATAGCAACAAGGCAGGCAGAGCTCGATTCTCAGGCTTTCTAGCTCAGGATGGATGAGGCCTCTGTGCAGGGAGTAAGGAATAGAAGGTATCAGACTCGTCTACCGCCGGTCTATGAGGCGATGAATCTCTTTGGGATGCCAGGAGCGAGAGCCAGCAGTAATCCGGGGGTAAACCGGAGGGGAGCCCCAGTGACAGGTGAACCGGTTCAACAACCCACTGCGGAGCAAGATCGACGGGTTATACCCACGCCTCACATCCCCACTCCTCCTGGCCACTACTCAAACCCCCTGGATAACATTGTCGCTGCCGCTTCACGCCTGGCCGCTTTACCCATTGAGGGGACATCCCCCGTGGCGATGGAAGCATGCAGGGTCAAGGATCTACTCGACACGGCATTGACACAGCAGCAGGCGTACTCCTACAGCCCGCGAGGATATCAGCCAAATGACGCCGGCTCACACAACCACATCAGAGACGGGAGTCACGGCGAGTTCCTTTGGAGTGCAGTGCCTTATTCCCGCTTTACGAAGTGTAAGATTACCCAAGGACTTCAAGGGTCCACGTAAAGTGCCTAACTACATAGCAGATTTGGCTCCAGAGGCTTGGATCGAGAGCTATGAGATGGCTATGGAGATGCTGGACGTAGACGAAGCGGCATACGCAAAGTATTTTACCATGATGCTTGAGGGTACAGCCCGGACCTGGTTAAAGGGCTTACCGCCTAACTCCACCGGATCATGGGGTGAGTTGTGCCGCCAGCTTATTAAAAATTTCAAGGACACGTGCAAACAGCCAATGTCAGTGGTAGACCTAGCGGCATGTATACAAGGAGAGCAGGAGCCTACAAGTGCATGGGTGCGGCGAGTGTCAGAAATCTTACACTCTTCGAACGGTATCAGTCCTAGTACGGCGATAGTAACACTGGAAAACAATTGCCGGTTTGAGTCTCTGAAGTTGAAACTGGGACGGCTCAAGCGGGATTGTAATGACATGTGAACTCTCATGCGCGCTTTGGTATAGTATGGGGACTCGGACAACACTAAGTACCCAGAAGCGGACGGGGATAAGTCCAGAAAAGCAAACAAACCTGGTAAACCGGCGCAGGCTAGTCCGGTCGGAACAAACTTCAACGGTAAGCGAAAGGCAGAGGGTGGCTCTGATTTTGTGGCCAATACCAAAGTTCAAGGAAACTTTCAACGCGACAAGGGTAGACCGCCTCCACCGAGAGGCGGAGGGTTCATTAATCTGGAGCGACAGTTGAACGAGCCTTGCCCGAAGCACAACACAGAGGAACGCCCAGCTAAACACACATGGGGGGAATGCTAGGTCATGATGGAGGCCATGAATCGGGCCAGATTCAACAATGGACCACCGGGCGGCGGTTCAGGCCCCAGGTTTCAGGGGCTGGGTCACCAGGGTAATGGCTCCGGATCAGGATACCATGGCGGCAACAATAGCTACAACTCAGGGAACCATAAGTATGGTCAGGGCGGTTACAATAACCAAGGCAACCATCAGTATGGCCAGGGCGGTTACAATAACCAAAGCAACCAACAGCAGGGCCAGGGTAATCACAACAACCAAAGCAATCAACAGCGTCAGCAGAAGCAGCAGTCCGGATATCAGAGTAATCCGAAGGAGCTGAGTAGTGGACAATATCATGTGTTCACTACGAGTTTGTGCAAACGAGATCAAAAAATCCTAAAGCGGGCAGTACACACAGTTGAACCGGCCACACCACGATTCCTGCGCTGGTCGGAACAACCTATTGTGTGGAGCAGAGAGGATCACCCGCCGCGGGTTGATAATCCGAGTCAGCTGGCCTTAGTAGTGGCACCACAAGTGGGTGGCTACAAATTCACTAAGGTACTCATAGACGGCGGCAGCAACATCAATATCTTATATTACGAGACTTTCCGTCGCATGGGGCTGACGGATAAGAAGTTAAGACAGTCAAACACGGTATTTCATGGAGTAGTGCCAGGTAAATCAGCATTCCCAGTTGGGAAAATTGACCTAGAAGTTACCTTTGGAGATGAACAGGATTCCAGGTCAGAGACAATAACCTTTGAAGTTGTAAAGATCCGGAGCCCCTATCATGCCCTGTTTGGACGGCCGGTTTACGCCAAGTTTATGGCTAGGCCGTGTTATGTTTATCTGCAGCTCAAGATGCCGGGTCACAAAGGAACCATCATGGTTCATGGAAGTCGTAAGATCGCATTGGAGTGCGAGGAAGGAGACGCTGCTTATGCAGAGGCAGTATGTGCTACGGAGGAATTGAAATTTTACAAAGACAATGTTGATCCGGCAGATATGTCCCCGTTGAAGAAACCAACTACAGAGCATGATCCGACGTTGAAGTTTAAATCGGCAGAGGAAACCAAGCAAGTCGACTTTGTGCCAGGTGACTCATCCAAGCAGTTCATTATCAACGCTAACCTTGATCCTAAATAGGAAAGCGCGCTCATCGAGTTCATCCATGAGAACCGGGATATCTTTGCATGGAAACCTTCTGACATGCCAGGTATACCGAGGGAACTCGCTGAGCACAGTCTTAATATTGATCCGAAGTTCAAACCGGTCAAGCAGTATCTGCGCCGCTTCAATGAAGAAAGGCGCAAGACTATAGGTGAAGAGGTGGCCAGGCTTTTGGCCGCAGGGTGCATAGTTGAAGTGTTCCACCCGGAGTGGTTGGCTAATCCGGTGCTGGTGTTAAAGAAAAATGGAAAGTGGAGAATGTGTGTGGATTACACAGACCTAAATAAAGCACGTCCAACCGTTGAATGTACTCCAAGGGGCAGGAAATATTGCATCTGCCATCAAAGGAAGTACCCCTAGGGACAAGAACTTTTCTTTTGCCATCAAAGGGTATGTATCTTCCAAGGGGCAGGAAATATTGCATCTGCCATCAAAGGAAGTACCCTAGGGACAAGAACATATTTTCTTTTGCCATCAAAGGGAATGATCAACCAAGGGGCAGGAAATATTGCATCTGCCATGAAAGGAAGGTTCCCTAGGGACCAGAACAGGTTTTTTTCTTTTGCCATCAAAGGGAATGATCAACCAAGGGGCAGAAAATATTGCATCTGCCATCAAAGGAAGGTTCCCTAGGGACAAGCTTTATTTTGATCTGAGCAGTAAGAAAAAGAGGAAATTTACGCAAGTTTATCACAAGAAGAACTGCGAAGGTTTTCTATAGAGAAGATGAATCTAAGGGTTGAAGCTAAAAGTACCGAGTCTAAGTTCAAAACTACGGAGCGGGGGTGCGTTCGAAACAAACTCAGGGCTCGAATCTACTACAGAATAAGCTTATAGGATGAACAGACAGAGCTTCGAGGTCTCATGGCGGAAGCAATGGAGGAACCCTAGGTTACAGATCTGCAGCGAGAGAAAAGGAATACCTGAGAATGGAAGAGCCGGCAGCGGAGTAGTCTGGTCACGTTTCAGGGTAATGCAGTGGCCTGGTCGATGACGGCGATGAGCTCGAAGGAAGCGGCGAAGCTTCGGGCGACGGAGGAAGAAGAAGAGTAGAAGGATGGAAAAGAATGAAGGACCAGCAGTATTTATAAGGGCTGGAGAGATGAAACGGCAAGCATGAGATTTGAGGAGGTCAGATCAGATAAAGATTCTACTGTCGCCTCGATTTTCGGGATAGCCTTTAAACAAAGGTAACAAACAGCTGTGCGCAATAAATGCGGAGGTGATGTCACGATCGAATGAAATGATTTCCAGGGATGACGTCATAGCCGGTTTACAAAACAGAGAAGATACAGGGAAGAAGTTTATGCAAGATTTAGAAGACTGACATGAACAAGTTCAAATCATTCTGGGGCCTAATGTCAGGGATATTACTAGCAGGTATAAACCAGCTAGGGAAAACCGGATTATGGTAATATAGCTGTGTAGTTATAAACTCAGTAGAGGTTACGACCCATGAAGGCTTAGGGCCCATATGTAAAGTTTACGGTTTGTAAACCGTCCTATCATGTAACTTGAGGTACAAGGGAGAAAGAGTATAGACCGAGGCGGACACGATTAAGAGCCGGCCTCGGGACTCTGTAAGCCGGACCGGGCGTTGCCTCCTATATAAAGGAACGACCCGGCGACAGTTCAAGGACAAGCAACAATCCGTCAAGAGACAGGCAAGCAATCTGCTCCCTGTTCATCGACGCCCAAGCAATACCAAACCAAACTAGACGTAGGCTTTTACCTTCATCGAAGGGGCCGAACTAGTATAAACCCTCTGTGTCCTTTGTGTGCTTTTAACCTCTTCAAGCTAACCCATGCGATGGTTCCACAACTAAGTCCGCTAAACCGGAAATCTGCCGTGCTAATTCCACGACATTTCCGATGCCAACCACCTTACCCTTTGAGTTATCACCAAAAGTGACGTACTTTCGAGGGCCGTCATTTTCACCAAGATCACGAAACATATCCGTGTCTCCGGTCATATGATCAGTACATCCACTATCAAGGACCCATTCCTTTCCTCCAGCCATGTAGCCACGAAGATTAGCCATAAGACCAAAGTGTCTCATCGCATCATCAAGATCATAGTCACTATCATAATCCTCATCATAGTATCCATGTTCCACATTGTCATGTGATGGATCAATGCCTAGAGAAAGTGATTCATTAGAAGTATGACCGTAACAATGTTCATCTCTATGAATTCTAATGACTTCGGAAATGATATTGCTAATAATCCCGATATCTCCTCCAGATTTTCAAGGAATAATTTGGGAATCGTTCCTCCAGGAATCTCCATATGGTGTAAGCACAATCTAGAGCAGGTAAGCTAGCAATCAAATTTTTGGGCAATCCTCTAACAATAAGATTGATAGTTCTAAGATTGCGAATCATGTCAAGATCCTCATCGGGTGTGGGATGCAAAGGATCATCAAGGCGAGCACAAGGAGTAGTAATGTACTTGTTCAAATGACATTCATTGAAAATCTCAAGCATCTCATTTTTTCACTCATGGAAGTACTCTCCATCAAGTATAGGCACTCTATTTCTAAGACTCCCCAACGTAGACTCGTCCATCTTCCTCCAATGGTGATTAAACCAAAGCAATGAAGACCAATGCTCTGATACCAATTGAAAGGATCGAGAAGAGGTGTCTAGAGAGGTGGGGGGGTGAATACACTCTTAGCAAGAAAAGTGTCAGTTTTTAATTTCTTCAAGTTGAGGTGGAGTTTTAGCACATGTTTAAACATTCACAATACATATCAAGCAAGCATGACAAGAGTATATGGGCAGTGGAAAGTAAAGCATGCAATTTTGCAAGAATGTAAAGGGATGGGATTGGAGTGTGCAAACGCAATTGGAGACATGAAGATATTTGGCATGGTTCCCATAGGTGGTGCTATCGTACATCCACGTTGATGGAGACTTCAACCCACGAAGGGTAACGATTGCGCGAGTCCACATAGGGCTCCACCCACGAAGAGTCCACGAAGAAGCAACCTTGTCTATCCCAACATGGCCATCACCCACGAAGGACTTGCCTCACTAGGGTAGATCTTCACAAAGTAAGCGATCTCCTTGCCCGTACAACTCCTTGGTTGAAATCCACAATCTTGACGGAGGTTCCCAATGACACCTAACCAATCTAGGAGACACCACTCTCCAAAAGGTAATAGACGGTGTGTTGATGATGAACTCCTTGCTCTTGTGCTTCAAATGATAGTCTCCCCAACACTCAACTCTCATTCATAGGACTGGATTTGGTGGAAAGATTATTTGTGTGGAAAGAAACTTGCAGAAGGCTAGAGATCAAGATTTATGTGGTTGGAATGGAATATCTTGACCTCAACACAAGTGTAGGTGGTTCTCTCTCAGAAATTGTATGTTTGAAGTGCAGGCATGTTCTGATGTCTCTCTCCACGAATGAAGAGTGGGTGGCGGGGTATATATAGCCTCCACACAAAATCTAGCCATTACACACAATTTACCAAACTCGGTGGGACCGAATCAGAGAACTTGGTCAGACCGATTTAGTTCATAATGTGACCGTTAGGCATTTCGGTGGGACCGGCATGTCAACTCGGTAGGACCAATTTCATTAGGGTTAGGGCATAATATAATCTTTGTGAGACCAATTACACAAACTCGGTAGGACCGATTTTGGTAATAAGCTAACTGGAGAGTTGGTCAGGCAAACTTGGTGGGACCGATTCACTCGTTTCGGTTGGACCAAAACGTTACGAAGGGGAAACAGAGAGTTTGCATTGCGAACTCGATGGGACCGATCGCTCATCTCGGTTAGACCGAAATGTTACTAAGGGAAGCAAAGAGTTTGCAATCCCATCTCAGTGAGACCGAGATGCCAATCGGTGAGACCGAAGTGACTAGGGTTTGTGGCAATGGCTATGTCAAGAGAACTCGGTGGCACCGTATAGAAGGTTTCGGTGGGGCCGAGTTTGAATTTCGGTTTGGGACATATGTGGATGAGAAAGTGGTTGAGGGTTTTGGAGCATATCACTAAGCACTTTGAGCAAGCAAGCCATTAAGCAACACCTCATCTGCTTTTAATAGTATTGGCTTTCCTATGGACTCAATGTGATCTGGGATCACTAAAATAGAAATGTAGAGTCGTGAGCTTTGAGCTTGAGCCAATCCTTTGTCCTTATCATCTTGAAGGGGTTCCACATCCTCTAGTCCATGCCACTCCATTTGTTGAACCTGTCTGAAATATACTAGATGAAAACATTAGTCCAACAAGAGATATGTTGACATTAATTACAAAAATCACCTAGGAAGCACTTGTGCTTTCAGGGTGCAAACCCTTGTACCAGAGAAGGGGTGGATTATATAGAGTACGCCAGGACCCCAGCCATCTCCCGTTACACAGGGTTCAGTGTACATTAAGACAGTGTGTTACTGGTAACGCCAGCTATAAAGAGCTATAAATGACCTTTAAGACTACAGAGTGAACGCTCGAACATTACTATCCTGAGTGACTTTAGATCTTCTGCACTTCCTACCTCTTGAGCTTGCGTTATTTTACCCTCGAAGAGAAAAGGGTGATGCAGCAAAGTAGTATAAGTATTTGATAACCCACAATTGTAGGGGATCGCAACTGTTCTCTAGGGTAGAGTATTCAACCCAAATATATTGATTCAACACAAGGGGAGCCAAAGGATACTTACAAGTATTAGCAGTTGAGTTGTCAATTCAACCACACATGGAAGACTTAGTATCTGCAGCAAGGTAGTTTAGTAGCAAAGTAATATGCAAGTAACGGTAATAGTGGAAAAACTAGCGATAGTAGTTTTGTAGTGATTGTAACAGTAGCAGCGGAAAAGTAAATAAGTAACAAGCAATATGTGAAAATCTCGTAGGCATTGGATCAGTGATGGATAATTATGTCAGATGCGATTCCTCATGTAATAGTTATAACATAGGGTGACGCGGAACTAGCTCCAGTTCATCAATGTAATGTAGGCATGTATTCCGAATATAGTCATACGTGCTTATGGGAAAGAACTTGGATGACATCTTTTGTCCTACCCTCCTGTGGCAGCGGGGTCCTATTGGAAACAAAGGGATATTAAGGCCTCCTTTTAATAGAGTACCGGACCAAAGCATTAACACATAGTGAATACATGAACTCCTCAAACTACGGTCATCACCGGGAGTGGTCCTGATTATTGTCACTTTGGGGTTGCCGGATCATAAGACATAGTAGGTGACTATTGACTTGCAAGATAGGATCAAGAACTCACAAATATTCATGAAAACATAATAGGTTCAGATCTGAAATCATGGCACTTGGGCCCTAGTGACAAGCATTAAGCATGGCAAATTCATAGCAACATCAATCTCAGAACATAGGGCATACTAGGGATCAAACCCTAACAAAACTAACAAGATTAGATGGTAAATCTCATCCAACCCATCCGTCCAGCCAGCCTACGATGGGATTACTCACGCACGACAGTGAGCATCATGGAATTGGTGATGGGGGAAGGTTGATGATGACGACGGCGACGATCTCCACTCTCCAGAATCCCAAACGGACTCCAGATCAGCCCTCTCGAGAGAGATTAGGGCTTGGCGGCTGTGGGGACCCCGACTCATAAGTCGTGATCACCGAATGCACGTGTACAGTGATCCTAGAGATCAATGCTCACTGAACACACAGAAGCTGAATAACAAGAGTCTTACATCCATACATACCGTATTACACAAATAGGACCGTAAGGTCAAGTCTTGAGTATAACATCGCAGCGGAAATCTTCAACAACAACTTGGACCCATGTCATCTGCCTTAACCTACAGGCATTCTGACTGGGAAGCGTCCTAGCTCGCATGCTCGTCCCAAGAAATCTTCAACATAACCTGTTCTCTCATGCCTGGCCAATAAAAATAACCAGTGGCAAGCCAATGAGTACTTTGAATGTACTCGCAAGCAACCCAAGTGTGATGAGAGAATAATTATGCAAGGCTCTACTGCTAAATTGGCAGTTTTGCGGAAAGCTAGTTTTTCATATGCAAGTATGATCAACATATATCATGGACATGCATGTGTTTGTAACAAGTATCAGGAGGTCACAGACATCATTATCGAGAAAGAGTTGTAATCAACTCATGCTCAAGCTCATTATGACTTCCTCAAGAATCACATCATCAATATCACTGAACCATGTTGTTTCCGCACACACACACACACCAGGTTTCGCAAACATTGGACGTAGCCCAAGAGCGATTACCCAACTGTCCTTGACCGCGGACACGGCTATTCGAATAGTTTTACACTCTGAAGAGGTTGCACACTTTACCCACTAGATCCGGGGAACTTCCGTGACATCCACGACCCGCGGTACCTCAAGTACCCGGGGTAAGCACCCGATCACTATCTTTACCTAGACGACACTAACATAGAGTCCACTTGATTGGTAGTAACCCCCGTGCCCACATTTCACATCTCAAGATTTTTGGAGCCTTGCTCCGTATTCATCATGTACCACAAGCACGGGGTACCAACGGTGTGTCCGGTGCCCTGTAAAGACAGTCATGGCCGCCTATCCAAGCGCAACCTCATGTCAACCCCGTCACTAGTAATGCGGGCACCATGCTAGTATCGGCCTAGGTAATCAATAATGCCCTTTCCCATATAAGGGTAGAGTGGTTGCGCATGTAAGGTTGGAATAACGGTCGCAACTTAAACCAATCCGTTTCCAAAACAACACACACACTTGCCTCGGTACACCACTTCGTCATCAAGTGGTTACCCATCTCACCATCTCCCTCGGGCATAAATGGCACCCGACGGGGTTTTCGAAAAGTCCTTTGAAAGTATCCTGCCTCCGTCACCATGCATATACCCGTCCAATTTGCGTAGCCACTATTAAAGCAACCTAACTACTCCCACCCACATAACCCTCATAGGAAGGTAGGGTCATGTTTGATGCAAGTTTCAATAGTAAAGTAACAGAGGTAGCAACCAAAGTGGTTTCCACCTCAACATGATTCCGATGCATTGATAATAAGGTGCTATGAGATATGCATAAAAAGGGTTTCTCGATCATGGTCAAAGGGCTGCTTGCCTTATTCTTCTGAGTCTTCAAACCTTCTGGTCCATCTCCGAGTATTCCGTTTATTTCGTCAACTAACGATGGAAGCAATCATAATAAGCAACATAATCAAAGCAAAAATAAAAGTGCTCTAAAAATAGGAGTTGGACTTTTCTAGGATACCTCTGGTCATATTAGAAATGACCAAGGTGGTTTCATAGGTATTGGACCAATTGATGACTTGGAACATTTCAATATGATAGAATCAAGGGGTTTATGGATTTGAAGGAAGTGTACAAAAATATATTCTTGAATGATGAGCCAAGGCACCCATCAACAAGTCATGATTTTAGAAGCATCTAGGAGTTGGTTTCACTGGATTTGGAATTCAAATGAATTTCCCAGGATTTTGCAAAGCTGATAAATATGAAGAAATGGCTCGATATTTGGTGGGGTACATAAACTATTAATAAAAATGTTCCAAAACTAAGTTTGGATATGACAAGCACCTAGGAATTTGAATCACTGCATTTGGATCAAATTTGAGCCCTCTGTGATTTTCTAAAGTTCATCACAGAAAATGAAATGTTGGCATTTGATAATTATGTGTGAAGGAAATGTCTCTGGAATAATGTGCATGTTGCACCATGTGATAGAGCATGATTTATGGAGCCATAGGAAATTTGAATCATCAAGTTTGGAGTTTAAATGAATTATTTAAGCATTTTTGAAGTTGACTGGATAAAGAAAAAGGAAAAAGCGAAGGGTTTTATACCTATACTGTGTTTTGGGCGCAGTATAACGCCGCAGTGTACTGGGCCAGCCCAACTGCACAGCAGCGCGCGGGGAACCTGGTCACGTCGAAGGCGGCTTCCCGGAAATGCGTTTTCACGCGGGGAAGACGGGCTATGCCGTAGCCGTCTCCACTTAAACCGGTGGGGCCTGCCTCCGGGGTCGCTGACCTGCGGGGCCCTCCTCCAGGACCTTCTCCTTCCTCCAGCCCGCGACAGGATCGGGGCAGAGGAGCTCGGCCGCTGATCGCGCCGGCGACCCAGGGGGTCTCCGCCAGCGTTCTGCGCACCGGAGTGCTCAGGGCGGCGAGGCGCACCCGCCCATGTGCCTCACGCCTGTGGGGGAGCTCGGAAAGGGGAGAAGCGCCTGGCGCGGCGATGATGGCGACGATGAAGAGGGTTACGGCGCTGCGGCCTCAGGGGGAATGGGGCGGAGCACGGGGAGGCTCAAGGGGGTGCGTGAGAGGCTCTGGTGGTGGCTAGGTGGAGAGGGAGAGGCCGGGGTGCCCGAATTCGAGCATGGCCCCGAGGCGGCAATGGCGACAGAGGAGGAGGAGGAAGGCTCGGGAGGGAGCTTGCTTTGCTCAGGGAGGCTTACTGGAGGGTGAGGGAGTGGATGGAGTACGGAGAGGGCTCGGGGAGGCCTTATATAGGCCAACCCGAGGTTCACCGCGGGGCTGTGCGCCGGCGGGGCCGTGGCCGTTGCTGAAGGCCAACCTGGCTCTCCTGGGCATTTCTGAGGCGCTCGTGGACGAGGTCCAGGCCAAGGGGAAAGCAGAGGAGGAGCGGAGAGGCGCCAGAGTCTTCGCGCCTGTGAGCTTGCTCACTGGAGCTCAAGGCCGGCTGGTGCGCGTGCGAGCAGGGGTGAGGGAGGAGGAGAGAGGAGAGGGCCGACCGTCCAGCAGGTTGCGGACGTCGAGGAAGCCTCGGGGGACACGAGGGGGAGGCCCAAGGCTGTCGGGAGCAGCCGATTGGAGGCGGCTACAGTGCGGGAGCGCACTGTAGCGCGCTCCAGAGCGCCCGAATGGCTGGCACGGTCGTGTCCTCGCCGCTCTGGTCATGTCCATCATGCCCAAGGTTGTCTAGAAGGTCAGGGGAGGAGTAAAGAAATGGCATGTGGCCTTGGATGCTCTAGGGAGCCACTGGAATGAGGAGGGAGGTGAGGGAGAAGGAGTTTACTGCTGTCCAGCAGTATGAATTAGGGTTTTACCCCCTCCAATGATTGAGCTGAGGCCATAGAGAAGTTACTGGGGGTAGAAGATGATCAGGAGAAGCTGTGGTAAGAATTTGAGGTAAAGGGAAATAGTAAAAGGGGTCCAAACAAGTGTTTTGGTAATTGGACAGAAGGTGTTTGATCAGGTTTTGGGGAGGCAAATGACTTCCAATTGGCATGGGACTTAACAGGATGGAATGTTACACACAATTAGGCCCCTACACCAAATTTGAGCTCATTTGGGCAAAGTTGCCAATGTAACTTTGGTGAACCCTAGAAATCAACAGAAATGGTTTCACCTTGTTTGAGTCAAGCTAATCATTTCCCCTTGATGCACCACTTGGTGTAGCATCATAATTTGGGGTTATGATCATGCCCACAAAGTTTGAGGCCCCAGGTAAAAAGTTGACAATGTAAAGTTGTTCAAATTTGAATTTGAACAGAAATGGTTTTGGGGCACTTAGACCAAGTTATGCTTCTCTAAAACTTGTGCCATTTGGCATAGATGCATAATTACATCATTTTAGCATGTGCACCAAGTTTGAGAGCATTTGGACAAGTTTGGCAATGTAAAGTTGCTCAATCTTTAAAATGGACAGAAATGGTTTTGAGGGTATTAGATGATGTTTCCTTGATCTTCAAGGCATGAGGCTCTGCCAGATCATCAAATATGTCATATATGACATGATAGAATTTCCCTGGAATTTTTGGAGAATATTTCCTTTGTAAATATTTCAAAATCTTGAAATATCCAGAAAGGGTTTTGGAAGGATTTGCCCAATATTTTGAACATGACCATGTGTTGAAACTCTTATATATGGACAATATATGTCCTATGAGTTTACCTAAATTTTGGCAAATATTTTTGAAATAATTAAATAATTTTTCCATATTAAAGACCATTTCTGGCCTTAAGAAAAAGCTTTTAAATAAAATATAAAAATAACTTTTAAAATTATAATTTTGTGGTTTCTGGGAGTCCTATACCTAATAGGATTCAAATATACTTTTTGAAAGATTTTTCACACCCTAAATAAGGTACTTGCAGTGCAAACCTCAATTCAGGGGTTTTTGGAAAAACTAATTTTAGAAAATACTATTTGGCCAAAATATTTTTATAAGAAAATTCTATATTGTTCTATACACATGGCATGATCATTGGGAAAAAGTTTTGGGTCAAGGAGATGAAGTATAAGAGTTGGAGGATTTATTTGATTTTTAGAGCACTAGCAAACAGCAGACAAAAGTCAAATCAAGCAAAGTCAAAAACACTCAAAAGTTTTTGCAAATCCACATTTTTAACATGATAATTGATGGGCCTCTAACCCCATGTTGGTTACCCCAAGTGGAAGGTGTAAGATGCAGTGTTGTGGAAGTTTTTTCCCTTAGCAAAGATGCCAAGGATCGAATCCCCAGAGACTCCTAGGTTCAACAAGTAGGTGTCAACTGCTAACGGCGCGGATTAGCAATCAACGTGGACCTGCACACAGATACAAATAACTTTGCTCCCAACGAGTACAAAGAGGTTGTCAATCCCTCCGGCCTTGTAGTTCACAAAGGATTAAACGCAAATGATAGTAGTGATAGATAATGTTTGCAATAGTAAATAATAGCGAAAAGTAAATAGCGGATGTGATCAATGATGGTAATATGGACCGGAGTCTTATGATGTTCACTAGTGATGTCTCTCTCCCAAAAGATGATAAAACAGCTATGTGAGGTAAACGAATTACAGCTGGGTAATTGACAGGACCACGAACACAAACCAATGCTGATTACATTGCAAGAAAGGTTGAGGTTCAAAGCATGGGCGGTACGCCAAATTAAGTAGACCGAAATCCATCAATATCTACTACTAATCATCCACCTTGAGATATCTATCCAGAACATCTCGCTGGTATTAAGTTGCGAGTCCCACCCATAGTGTAAACTCAAAGCAACGGACAACTGCATTAAAAGAACTTTGCGTAAAGTAAACAATCCTTGCACCCGCAGGCACAAGCACCGTTGTTTTCCCCCTTGTGGCAACAGCACATCCCCTAGACTCATGTTTCTGTCACTCAAGCTAGTCATCGAGGGGCATGAACCCACAATCGAGCATAACGTTCCCTCTTGGAGTCACTACGTATTACTTGGCCAAAGCAATAAATAACAACGGAGAACATGCAAGAATTACTTATGAACATAAATATAAAAGAGGTAGATCAAATATATTACTCAAGAACAATCTGAACATAATCTCATAATCCATCGGATCCCAGCAAACTCATCATAGCAACAGCATAAGGATTACATATGTGCCTCGATCATGTAGGGCAGCTCACGAGGACTAATTAGTGAAGCACAAGAACGGGAGGAGAACATCACATAGCTACTGGTCATGGACTCATGGTCCAAAGGAGACTACTCACAACTCATCCAGGAGGCGTCCATGGTGGTGGAGAGGCTCCCGATGGTGATCCTCCCCTCCGGCAGGGTGCCGGGAAGAGTTCTCCTGGTGCTCCCGATCTTGGAAGCGGCGGCGGCGGCGGAACAGAGATGAGATCGCGAAAAAGAGTTCCCGTCCCGAGGGTTTCAAAGGACACTCTAAATATATGCCGAAGGGGGGCACCAGACGGGGCTCGGGGGGCCCAGGCGCCCCCCGGCACGGCCCAGGGGGGGCGCCGCCAGGGCGCGTGGAGCCCTGGTGGCCCCCCATGGCTGTCCTTCGGGAGCAAGGTAGGTCTGGAACGCTGATTTTTTATATAATTTTTCTAGATTTTTCTTGGCAGTTCTCGTAACGTGAAAACCTGAAATACAAAAACAGCCGAAAACAGAAACTGGCACCGGGGTGCACTGGATTAGTAGGTTAGTCCAAATATGATCAAAAGTGTATGGAAGTGTATGAATATCATAGCAATATCACCCAAAAGTGGCATGGAGCAAGCAGAAATTATAGATACGTTTTGGACGTATCAATAATCAGCTTAAGCAATGTGACAAGAAAATCAGGGTGTGACAGACCTACCCCCCTTACAAGAATCTCGTCCCCGAGATTCCCAGACTAGGCGGGGAAAAGAAATGCGGAATATTGGATACGGGGTAGTCTTCACTTCTTCTTGTCGGTTCTGCTTCCGAATGGTGCTCCATGGAATCTTGAAGTACTTGGTGGTGTGGCTCCTCGCTTATTGCCTTTGATGCAGGTTGCTGAGGGGTCTCTTGCATAGGTTAGGTTGGGTTAGTTGTCAAAGGCTTGGTGATGTCCTTGCGGGCACCGGGCTAGCTAGGAAGTAAGAAGTACTTCCAGAGTGGGGACTCGTGGAATACTTGGTGCCCGGAGGGTATCTCAAGTGGTAAATCTAGCCGGGGAGCCGTCTACTATATGACTTGCAGTGGTCTTTAAGAAGGGTCGATAAATCTTGGTGCGAGCGCCCCTTCGACACGGGAATGCTCGGTCCCTTCGAGAAGAGTGGTTTGCAGATACGCCCGGTCTTCGACGCGGAAGTTTACTTCTTGATGACGGTGGTTGGTGTAGATCTTCCTTCTTGACAGGGCAGTCTTCAAATGTCTTCTATCCAGCTGTCCGTCTCTTCTTTGTCCTCGGGCAGACAAGTAGGCCATCAGATAATGATGTTACCCAACTTGTCCACTTACTCCATGAGATCTATGGGGGTACGCAAGGTAGGCTGGGGTATTGGTGGTGGTCTCGGTTGAGTATTTGCAGAGGCCTTCCTGACTTAGAGCGAAGGCCCGTGGTCGGAATCTGACCAGGTTATGGCTTGGTGGGGCTTAAGGGTTTCAAGGATTCTAGTGAGTGAGTGATCGTTCATTATCTTATCCTTAAGCACGGTTTCTGAGATGCCATTAGCTCTATCTAGTACTCCGAACGAAAAAGGCATCTTCTCGCATAGACCAACTTCAATCACCACTCATGCCATAGATATCCTCATGACCCTCAAGAGACGGTCTAACTAAATTGTATTCGCCTACGATCCCCAAATCCATATGTATGTCTACCCCTAGAATCCATGGGTAGGTCATACAAGCTGCTAAGCTTAAATTAAACTCCACAATCCAAGCACTCAACCTATTCTTGCAAGGCTCACGATAAGGCATTTCTATTCTAAGGAAACACGTCATATGCCACTCCAAGATTTGTTTCCTTCCTATAGATCAATTCCAATAGCCCGGTAATTCCCATCAATCACCACATAATCCAACAATTCTACAAATCCGATGTCTATGGTGTTCCACAAGATCTCAAGTCCCTATAATATCCAAATACTTGGAAGGACTATGCACTACGATAGTATGTCCACCAAATTCTCATCATCCGGGTCAAGTAAACTCCAAGGTCATGATTATATAGATCCCTAAATCAACTCCGACAAATAATCCAATCTCCTAGGTTAATGTCCACCGAGAAGCATGGTATCATGATCAAGATCATCGGTCTAAATCCAATTTACTCCAAACCATGCAGACATATACAACATCTATACCAACCAGAATCACCTACATAAATCCAAATCTCATGTCCGTCGGGCACTCCTACATGCTTCCCCAGAGTCATGATCCTACCAATATGGAATCTCACAATCCACCAAGTCATCTATCCAATATCCTCGAACTGGTCTATCTATGGCATCGTCAGTTCTTGTGCTATATTAGGATGAAAATGTGCTCACTCACTGTGTCCACTAGCTCCTTTACGAACCCAGTGTTGTGCAAGGTTATAAAGGCTTAACTGGTTCTCTCGATTTACTATGGGTTAGGCACATGGCTAAGGGTTCGTGCTGGAGTATCTCGTGAAGTCTCAAAGGGTCTAGGAATGGGGTTACTGGTCTGGAGGGTTAAACATAATTCTACGGGGTTGTACTTGGTCACGGAGGTTGTAGCAGAAGTCTTCAGTGCCAGTTGGCTGCCGAGGTAGAATCCTTGGTGCATCTTGTCTTGCGGGTCTTCAGTTGGGGAGAGAGAAGAGAGGGAAAAAGTAGCGTAGAGGAGGGAAATGCCGAAAGGGGGTTTTATAGTGGAAGAACAAACAACCAAGTGCCGTAAAGGCCACACACATTTGTTAAGATAAGATAGGTGATATAGTCGCGTACATGCTGCCCAAGGCAAAAGTGCGACTTATATCAAAAACACAAACATATAAGGACAAGCAACACATGACATGGTTTCATATGAACCGCTACATAGACTCGACTTCGCATAAGTGGGGGGGTACACGACTCATCCTACCCTAGGGGTTCTCGGATTGACAGTCGTGAGGAGGAAGGCCTTCAGTCTTCAGCTCGTGGGTCTTCCGGTGGTTTGACAGATGGCTGCTTGCTGGGGCACATCCTTCTGATATGCCCGAGCTCACCACACTCGTAACATGTGATGGAAGCAAAGAGGTTGTTATCCCGTCTTGGGTCATGTTTTTGGTGGCCTGACGTTGGTCCCCCATAACGTGGATATGGTAGTCTAGCCCTATGCCTTCTTTGCGGGGTCCGATGGCAAGCTCCTTGAAGCTCTTCGATCTGTTGCTTCTGATTAGCGATGTAGACTTATAGGGCAGTAATTTGTTGTTCCCGTTCGATCACCTTCTTCTTCTCGAGCCAGTGAAGATGTAGAAGTGAAGGGAAATCCTCGCGGGACTTGAGGAATTCTTCTGTGAGGTTGCGCAGAAGATAATTGGCTGTGTGGGAGAAGCAGATCTGGAGCTTGAGAGTTGGGTCTTCATCTCCTGTGGGAATCATGGCCTGCGAGGGGGTTCCTGTTCCACTTTTGCTGGGCAGGTAACGAGTAGCCCGACCTTCCTTCATTTCTGGGAGGAGATCGTGAAGGCGGAGAAGGGCTTCGTAGGCCACTTGCTGTATGGCTAGGTCCTGAGTGGGCATAGGTGGTCCGATAAAGAACCAGCCTTGAGGCGAGGTCTTGGCAGGTACAATTACTTTGGCATAGAATTCCATCTTGAATTCACCATTATCTAGTTCGTGCAGGGTGTACATCTGCTCCAAAGGATAGTGGCATTGTTGGAGGCAGTCCCTTAGGAGTGGTGGAAATCCGATCATGAGGAGTCTCGTGGGGGCGACGGCCATCTACAAGGAGGTTAGAGAAGAGTCAGTATGAAAAGAGATGCTATTACAAGCGCAAAAGGTTGTCACTGCTGATTAGTTCAGAAGAGGAGAGAAGTGGAATAAGTCTTGCAAGTGATTTGGGGGTCTCGGGGTCTAGTCCTTGTAGCTGGCGTTGACTTGGTCTTTTCTTGTCTCTTTAATCATGACGACCCCTTGGGCCTTCTGGGACGTCGAGGGTACCAGGTAGGCAATTTGTATGCAATGAAAACGCATAATAGAGGTCCAACATGTCGGTTTCGTTGGTGACAACATCGACACCAAGAGCGGGGGATGAAGAGAACCGTTTTCCTGCTCACTATAGTGAGGCGGACCAAATGGCGAGGTTCTCATCCACCGGTGGTTGCCGATACAACAACGGTAGTGACATGATTACTCTATTAGCGATGCTGTAATGCCCAGGATGGAACTATACCTCCTACGTGTCGAGGCACGACTTAAAGGCATAAGTCCATCCTAGAATGATCTCAAGTTTGGTAATCTTTGCACATCTCATGTAAAAGAGGGGAATTGTAAACATAAATAGTTGGCTTACACTCGCCACGTCACACAAATACAATACATGTCTCAAACATCATACATTAAGAATATCACAACCCTCTAAGGGCAAAACCCAAATGTCAAGATACCAAACTGAAATAAATAAACCACAGGCGGATCGAATCCTAGTAGAAGTCTCCACTACTGATCATCCGGATAACGAACATAGTACCGACTACGCTCCTCGTCGAACTCCCAGTCCAGCTCGGTGCCATCACCTGGATAGCTCACAACTGGACCTGCATCTGGTGTGGTGAAGTAACTGTGAGCCACAGAGGACTCAGCAATCCCGTTCCCGGGTAACAAGACTATTTAAGCCTTGGGAGAGGATAAGGCTGATGAAAAGAATAAGTGTCAGCAGCAGCAACTAGCAACTAGCTTACGTGAAAGAGAGCGAGAAGAGAAAGCCTCGGTCGAGAAGTGATCACGAAGTGATCCTAGCTACAAGCTCAACAAACATAACCCCTCCGTGTTCAACTCCCGAATCCCTATTCGGAAATTGACGGTCACGGAACACACGCTGGTAGTGTATTAGAAACATTGTGTCAAGTTATCTACAACCGGATATTAACAAGCTCCCATCTGCCACATAACCGCGGGAACGGCTTTCGAAAGTTCATAACCCTGCAGGGGTGTTCCAACTTGACCCATTACAAGCCCACGATCCGCGGAGTCGCAACTCCAAAGTGGGAAGACCCGAGTATTCTCGGAATCCTGTGCTCAAGATATACCGAACTAAGGTAAGGCTAATCCAGCAAATCCTCCCGGCGTGTCGACACCCTGATAGTAGCCGCGCGTATCTAGGTCTCAGGACACGACCGGATGAGCGCTACGTACAGATACCGAAGACCCCAGCGAACTGGGTAGTATCCGCAAGTGACTCTGGTTTGGACCAACACTCAAATCAAGCACTGGCCCAGGGGGGTTGAATTAATTAAGCCTCGGGTTAATTACTCCCTCGGAAAGTTTTTAGTTGTTTAGGCGAATAGTACCAATGTTGGGACTTGCTGGAAAAGACTTAGCACTTAGCGGTTTATCGAGGGGGTCCCATACACCCCAACCGTGTTAGGAACGCATAATCAAGGAACATAACACCGGTTTATACGGTTCCTAACGGCATGAGTGGAACAAATCACCAAGCAAAAGGCTTAGCCTTCCACCCTTGCCAATATATAGATGATTTCATTTTAGCATTTATATAGTGTGATATAACCCAAC
This sequence comes from Secale cereale, assembly GCA_902687465.1. Classification (NCBI taxonomy): domain Eukaryota; kingdom Viridiplantae; phylum Streptophyta; class Magnoliopsida; order Poales; family Poaceae; genus Secale; species Secale cereale. The sequence goes on from LR738712.1 coordinate 92,305,093, forward strand.
CAAACTTCAACATGAAGCAAGCATCTTCGATCTTCACCTGCAACTAGCAAAGCTATAAGAAGGGCTGAGCGAAGCGTACTTAGCCAAGCAATGGTTTGCATCGGTAGGGTCGTTAAACATGGCAATGGTTACAAGTAGAAGGCTGACAGGAAAGCTATGGGCATCGAGGCAAACTATAGAGCGGATCTACTAGCAATAGGCAAAGATAGTAATGTTATCGAGGTTCGGTCATCTTGCCTGAAGTGAAGTCGTTCGGATCGTAAGAAGGGTCCTCGTGCTCAACCTCGTTGGTAACCTCGTGCTCGTACTCGTACTCGGTCTCAGCTTCCGGCTCTAGACAATACAATCACACAAGGCACAAGTCAACAAGATGCAATGCGCACTCGAAAAATGATGGATGCATGATGGATGCACTAAGGATGCACACGGAGCACGGAAAATAGCACTCAAGAAAAACACCTCAAAACAAGATAACAATCTGATATTATGAATCTACACGGAAAATCAATCAAGTTTCATATAAGACTCGCTGAAATCGGAGCTACGGGCTAAAAGTTATGCCCGAAACAAGAAATGAGCGAAAGCTGAAAATTACCGCAACATAGCAACTTCGGAGCACAAAATAATTAAGCTACAGCACTCAAACATCATGGCAAAGGACATGAACACAAACTAGACATATACTACAGCAAATAAGTCCAAAGGTGCACCCCCAAAGGAGCCACGGATCAATAGCAATAAGCTTGGACATATTGAACTTGACAATAAAATTCTGGCAGCAGAATTTTATTGAAACTTTGGAGCAAAAGATAAACATGCTACAGCCACTCAAATAAGCATGTGAGAACATGAATGAAAAGCCAACAATATCTACTACAAGGAAAGTATTACATCCGGGGCATTACAAACTCTCCTCTACTACAAAAAGATCTCGTCCCGAGATCTAACACTGGAAAAAGGAAGGGTACTCGGAACGAAGATGATCTTCTCGTTCCCACGTAGCCTCTCGGTCGGTGTGATGTGACCACTTGACTTTCAGAAATTTGATGGACTTGTTGCGGGTCTTGCGTTCGGTTTCTTCGAGAATAGCAACAGGATGCTCTCGGTAGGACAGGTCTTGTTGTAGATCAATCTCTTCAAACGGAATCATGCGCTCAGGTGCCTTGAAGCATTTGCGGAGTTGAGACACATGGAAGACATCATGAACATTGGCGAAGTTGGGAGGGAGCTCAAGTTGATAGGCTAGGTCGCCTCTTTTGCCAAGAATCTTGAAAGGCCCGACGTATCTAGGAGCAAGCTTTCCTTTGATACCGAATCTTTGGGTGCCTTTCATCGGAGACACACGGAGATAAACATGATCATCAATGTTGAATGCCAAATCACGATGCTTGCCGTCATAGTAGCTCTTCTGACGCAACTGAGCGGCCTTGAGATTCTCACGTATGACTTTGCACATCTCTTCGGCTTCTGAGATCAAGTCCTTGCCAAGAAGTTGACGTTCACCTGTTTCAGACTAGTTGAGAGGGGTACGGCACTTTCTGCCATAGAGGATTTCAAACGGAGCTTTGCCTGCACTTGCTTGAAAGCAGTTGTTGTAAGAGAACTCGGCAAATGGAAGGCAGTCTTCCCATTTCATGCCAAAGGATATGACACAGGCTCTGAGCATATCTTCTAGAATCTGATTCACTCGCTCGACTTGACCACTAGTCTGAGGGTGAAAAGCAGTGCTGAACCTGATCTTAGTGCCCATGGCGGACTGAAAGGAGTCCCAAAACCTTGATGTGAACAAACTTCCACGGTCTGAGGATATAACTTGAGGAATGCCATGTAAGGACACAATTCTGGAAGTGTATAGCTCTGCCAATTGAGCTGCATTGATGGATTCTTTGACTGGAAGGAAGTGAGCGACTTTGGTAAGCTTGTCAATCACCACAAAGATAGCATCATTCCCTCGCTTGGATTTAGGGAAGCCAGTGACGAAGTCCATTTCAATGTGGTCGAACTTCCACTCGGGAATAGGAAGAGGTTGGAGAAGACCGGCTGGACGTTGACGTTCTGCTTTCACTCTTCTGCAAACATCACATTCATTCACGAATTGGGCAATTTCCCTTTTCATGCGTGTCCACCAGTAAGATTGCTTGAGATCTTGATACATCTTGGAACTGCCAGGATGAATGGAAAGGAGAGAATCATGAGCTTCTTCCATTATGAGCTTCCTGAGATCACCTTTGGGAACAACGAGTGTGTCCTCGAAGAACAAGGTATGTCTCTCATCAACACGGAAGCACTTGTATTTCGGAATGCCCTTAGCAATAGCATGTTTCACCTTCTTCACCATGGTATCACTGAGTTGGGCCTCACGGACTTGATCTTCCAAGGTAGGAGCAATTTGAAGATTTGCCACTAAACCCTGTGGAACAATTTGGAGGTTGAGTTTCCTGAATGCTTCACAAAGCTCAGGCTGGAACGGCTTGATAAGAAGGCTGTTGCAATATGCCTTTCTGCTCAAAGCATCTGCAATCACATTCGCCTTGCCAGGAGTGTATTCAATGCTGGGATTATACTCTTGGATCATTTCAACCCAACGAGTCTGGCGGAGGTTCAGATGCGGCTGTGTGAAGATGTACTTCAAGCTCTTGTGATCAGTGAAGATGTCGACCTTTCTGCCCAACAACAGATGTCTCCACGTAATCAAAGCATGTACCACAGCTGCTAGCTCGAGATCATGTGTGGGATAGTTCTTCTCACTTGGCTTGAGCTGACGAGAAGTGTATGCCACAATTCTCTTATCTTGCATAAGCACACCACCATGTCCTTGAAGAGAAGCATCGCAGAATACTTCATAGGGCTTGGATTCATCTGGAGGAGTCAGAACTAGAGCAGAGACGAGCTTTTCTTTGAGAGTTTTGAATGCCACTTCACACTCTCGAGACCAAAAGTATTTGACATTCTTCTGAAGCAAGTTGGAAAGAGGCTTGGCAATCTTGGAGAAGTTCTCAACGAACCTTCTGCAATAGCTGGCAAGACCCAGAAAACTGCGGAGTTGCTTGACGTTTTGAGGAACTTCCCAGTTGACAATTGCTTCAACTTTCTCGGGATTAACCGCAATACCGTCAGCTGAGATGATGTGGCCCAGGTACAAAACCTTATCGAGCCAAAACTCACACTTGGAGAACTTGGCATAGAACTTATGTTCACGGAGTCGATCAAGAACCAGACGTAAGTGCTTTTCGTGATCTTCTTCATTCTTGGAAAACACCAGAATATCATCCAGATACACAAGCACAAACTCGCCAGTATAGGGGTTGAAGTTGTAGTGCATCATCCTCGAAAAGGTAGGAGGAGCATTGGCGAGACCGAAGGACATGACGGTATACTCGTATGAACCGTAGCTCGTTCTGAAGGCCGTCTTGGGTATGTCTTCCTCACGAATGCGAATTTGATGATAGCCCATTCGGAGGTCAAGCTTAGAGAACACTTTAGCTCCTTTGAGCTGCTCAAAGAGTTCGTTGATGTTGGGGAGCGGATATTTGTTCTTTATTGTCTTCTTGTTCAATGGCCGGTAATCAACACAGAGACGCTCCATGCCATCTTTCTTCTTGACAAATAAGACACCACAGCCCCAAGGAGACGTACTAGGCCTGATGAGACCCATACACTCCTGTTTATCAAGCTGCTTCTTCAATTCCTTCAATTCATCTGGAGAGAGCTTGTACGGACGCCGGCATGCTGGCTCAGTACCCGGCTCGAGTTCAATAACGAATTCCACCTGACGGTGTGGAGGCATGCCTGGAAGTTCTTCAGGAAAGACGTCTTGATATTTGTTCACCACCGGAATTTGAGATATGGCATTAATTTCGCCCTTATCATTGAGAGAGAAAAGCCTGATAGTGTTATCCCTGGAGGCAAAGATAATCACATCTTCATCAGGATGAGTCATCTTGACTTCCTTCTGTGCACAATCAATGTGAGCATCGTGCTGAGAAAGCCAATCCATTCCGAGGATGAGGTCGATGTCAGAATTACCAAGAACCACCGGATTAGCCAGAAATCGATAGTCACCCATGCGAATAGAAACATTCGGAGCCACTGTGTTGGAAGTCATTTGCAAACCCGGAGAAATAATCTTCAAAGGTCTAGGAATCCTCTCCGAAACCAATTCATGCTTAGCAACAAAAGGTCATGAAATGAAGGACAAAGATGCACCCGAATCAAACAATACTTTAGCTGGAACAGAGTTAACTGAGAGGTTACCCAAAATCACATCAGAAGAATTCTCCGCTTCAGCTGCACTCATCAGATTGACCCTTGCAGCCTTTGGATCATGCTTGACAATAGCTGAACTCACAGGCGGAGGAGGAGGAAGACGCTTCGGATTCGGACATCTGTTGGCATAATGACCCTTCTGGCCACACTTGTTGCACACCACTTCAGAGAGAGGACAGAAATGAGAGCCACTTGACTTGGAGCCTTGAGACTGAAACTGATTGTTCGACTTGTTGCTCGGGTTGGGTGGGTGGGAGAAACCACGTCCACCAGAGTTCTTGTTGTTGGAGTTGTTGGAGTTGCTGTATGGAGCTCGAATCACTGGAGGAGGAGGAAGCCAGAATTTCTGATGCTTCGAGACCATCTGAAACGATGAGGAAGAGTGAACGGCATCTCGAATTCTCTTTTTAGAAGCCTCCATCTTGAGCTGAGCTGCTTCTTGTTTCAAAGCCATGTTATAGAATTTGTCTAATTCATCCGGCTCGAACAAGGTGAGAGCAAGTTGAAGTTCATCTTTCAGGCCTCCACGGAACTGGTAGATTTTGCTCTTGGCATCAGGAATGTCTTGCTTAGCATAGCGGGCGAGGTTTTGGAACTTGACATTATACTGATAGACTGTCATAGAGCCCTGCTTCAGGTTGCGGAATTGCTCACGCATACCCTCGATGACACTTGTTGGAATATGGTGAGAGCGAAAGTCCTTGCAGAAATTCTCCCAAGAGATCACTTGACCTGGCCTAGAGTCTTTGTACTGCTGCCACCAGTCAGCTGCTTGATCTTTGAGTTGGAAGGCTGCAAACTTCACATAATCATCTTCCTTCACGTTACTGCACTCAAAATGCTTCTTTATGTCGGTTAACCAATCTTCAGCATTAAGAGGGTCGACACAGTAACTGGAAGCTTTTGGATTATTGGCCAAGAACTGGTTGAGAGTAGCATGGTGCTGCTGGTTGAAGAAGTTGCCTTGATTCCCTGGAACACCCTGATTAGCTTGATTAGCTTGCATCTGTTGCATCATCTGCATCAACAACTGGGTGTTCTGAGCTGTAGTCTGCATAATCGCTCTCCAAGCCTCAGACGGAGGAGGAGGGGAAGGAGGATGTTCTGGAACCTCTTCCGCCTCTGAGTTAGCGTTGGGAACTCATTTCGGAGCCATCCTGAAAGAGATGACCACGAATCAGCATTTGATTGACAAAAGGTATAAGCTGAATCAACGGAATGAATTGCAACAAGTCTTCACAATAATCATTCGAACAATAAGAACGAATGAAATCATTCGAACAAGAGGAATGAATGAAATTCTCAGTTAAATGATAACATCAATCTTCACGAGAAGCCACATAGGGGACAAAAGGTAAAATAAGAAAAACATCAAGGTACAGACGGGAACAAACACAAGATAGGAGCTTCATTCTAACATCTTTGTGCTGAAAGCATATGAACGCGTTACGAAAAGGTTTTGCAATCCCCGGATCAGCATAGCCAAGGACCCTTTAAGATGCAACTCCTGATAGTAACATCGGTCATAAACCACTTCACTCAATGTAGAACCCCGAACTCACTAACCTGCATCCGTTGGAAGAATGCCTACGATCTACTGGATAAACCCACCTATAAATTTCCGAAAGATTCCAGTTATGCAATCAGGTGTTGGGGATACACGGGAAGCACCGCGCAATCAACTCTAAACCTACATCCAGGTATATCCATCCCTCAACACATAACCAGTCTTTCTCGGAAACTGTTTACCTCGGACCTTCGAAAAGCATCCACTATAACAAGCTATGGCAATACTCCCTAACTACCTCCCCAGTACTGGGTGATGTCGGGGTTATCTTGCCACTGGCCGTATAGGAGAGATTTTCGATGTCGGCCGTCTTAGGTATTTAGTACTGCCGCGATATGCTTGTGACGACAATACCCCGAAGCTCAACTCCCCGGGACACTGCCACAACCCCTAATGTCAGGAGGCATCGAGAACAATATTCTCGTCACAAGAACATCGAAACAATCCCAGAATACTCGCGGGATTCCTAAAAAAAAATTTGGTGCAATTTTTGAAAGTAGAAGAGGGAAGAGTAGTCACCAGGAGTCCTCACCAGAGAGAAAGGGGATGAGAAGCAAAGAAATCCTACTCTCCGATATAATATAGGACTCAAAAAGTTTTCAGTGTGTGCCTAGACTCGACCATCAACGATTCGATCAATCAGTGGGGGCTCCTAGGTCGGAGAAGGCTCTGATACCAACTTGTAATGCCCAGGATGGAACTATACCTCCTACGTGTCGAGGCACGACTTAAAGGCATAAGTCCATCCTAGAATGATCTCAAGTTTGGTAATCTTTGCACATCTCATGTAAAAGAGGGGAATTGTAAACATAAATAGTTGGCTTACACTCGCCACGTCACACAAATACAATACATGTCTCAAACATCATACATTAAGAATATCACAACCCTCTAAGGGCAAAACCCAAATGTCAAGATACCAAACTGAAATAAATAAACCACAGGCGGATCGAATCCTAGTAGAAGTCTCCACTACTGATCATCCGGATAACGAACATAGTACCGACTACGCTCCTCGTCGAACTCCCAGTCCAGCTCGGTGCCATCACCTGGATAGCTCACAACTGGACCTGCATCTGGTGTGGTGAAGTAACTGTGAGCCACAGAGGACTCAGCAATCCCGTTCCTGGGTAACAAGACTATTTAAGCCTTGGTAGAGGATAAGGCTGATGAAAAGAATAAGTGTCTACAGCAGCAACTAGCAACTAGCTTACGTGAAAGAGAGCGAGAAGAGAAAGCCTCGGTCAAGAAGTGATCACGAAGTGATCCTAGCTACAAGCTCAACAAACATAACCCCTCCGTGTTCAACTCCCGAATCCCTATTCGGAAATTGACGGTCACGGAACACACGCTGGTAGTGTATTAGAAACATTGTGTCAAGTTATCTACAACTGGATATTAACAAGCTCCCATCTGCCACATAACCGCGGGCACGGCTTTCGAAAGTTCATAACCCTGCAGGGGTGTTCCAACTTGACCCATTACAAGCCCACGATCCGCGGAGTCGCAACTCCAAAGTGGGAAGACCCGAGTATTCTCGGAATCCCGTGCTCAAGATATACCGAACTAAGGTAAGGCTAATCCAGCAAATCCTCCCGGTGTGTCGACACCCTGATAGTAGCCGCGCGTATCTAGGTCTCAGGACACGACCGGATGAGCGCTACGTACAGATACCGAAGACCCCAGCGAACTGGGTAGTATCCGCAAGTGACTCTGGTTTGGACCAACACTCAAATCGAGCACTGGCCCATGGGGGTTTGAATTAATTAAGCCTCGGGTTAATTACTCCCTCGGAAAGTTTTTAGTTGTTTAGGTGAATAGTACCAATGTTGGGACTTGCTGGAAAAGACTTAGCACTTAGCGGTTTATCGAGGGGGTCCCATACACCCCAACCGTGTTAGGAACGCATAATCAAGGAACATAACACCGGTTTATACGGTTCCTAACGGCATGAGTGGAACAAATCACCAAGCAAAAGGCTTAGCCTTCCACCCTTGCCAATATATAGATGATTTCATTTTAGCATTTATATAGTGTGATATAACCCAACCAAACTTCAACATGAAGCAAGCATCTTCGATCTTCACCTGCAACTAGCAAAGCTATAAGAAGGGCTGAGCGAAGTGTACTTAGCCAAGCAACGGTTTGCATAGGTAGGGTGATTAAACATGGCAATGGTTACAAGTAGGAGGCTGACAGGAAAGACATGGGCATCGAGGCAAACTATAGAGCGGATCTACTAGCAATAGGCAAAGATAGTAATGTTATCGAGGTTCGGTCATCTTGCCTGAAGTGAAGTCGTTCGGATCGTAAGAAGGGTCCTCGTGCTCAACCTCGTTGGTAACCTCGTGCTCGTACTCGTACTCAGTCTCAGCTTCCGGCTCTAAACAATACAATCACACAAGGCACAAATCAACAAGATGCAATGTGCACTCGAAAAATGATGGATGCATGATGGATGCACTAAGGATGCACACGGAGCACGGAAAATAGCACTCAAGCAAAACAGCTCAAAACAAGATAACAATCTGATATTATGAATCTACACGGAAAATCAATCAAGTTTCATATAAGACTCGCTGAAATCGGAGCTACGGGCTAAAATTTATGCCCGAAACAAGAAATGAGCGAAAGTTGAAAATTACAACAACATAGCAACTTCGGAGCTCAAAATAATTAAGCTACAGCACTCAAACATCATTGCAAAGGACATGAACACAAACTAGACATATACTACAGCAAATAAGTCCAAAGGTGCACCCCCAAAGGAGCCACGGATCAATAGCAATAAGCTTGGACATATTGAACTTGACAATAAAATTCTGGCAGCAGAATTTTATTGAAACTTTGGAGCAAAAGATAAACATGCTACAGCCACTCAAATAAGCATGTGAGAACATGAATGAAAAGCCAACAATATCTACTACAAGGAACAATCAAGATCCACTCCAAAACTAACATCGTTTGTCCTAGAACATCACACGAACATGGCATCGGAACATTACAGATTTCAGACTTCGTGAAATTTCACTAAGTCCTAAAACAGCAATTTCATCATGGCATCTAAACGAGCAAATTTAAGTCACCTCGAAACTAAACATGGCAAGTGGTAAGCACCACATCAAAGTACACATGATGGTGATTCCCAAACACACAAGCATGCTTCATGGAGATAAACACAACGATAGCAACGAGCTCAACAAGATGGCATTTCATAACAAGTGAAACAACATCACAGCCACATGGCACTTTGCAACAATGATAAACATGGCAAGAATAAATCTATCATGCAACCTAACACAAACAACATGTAGAGCATGGCAAGACGAACACGTGGACATGTCATTTGCATCAATCGGATAAACGAGCTAAAAGATATCACATAGCAAAGATGGCATAAAAACATCACATAGCAGCAATTATATCACGATGCACTATTGCAACAGAAAAACAAGCACCTAGATGACTTCTATCATGCATGACACAAAAATATAAAACGTAGTGCTATTCACCACGAATGTCTGGACATGCTATTTGCGCGAAACGGACAAACACACACAAAGTTAGAGCAGTTCTAAAACAGCATCAGCAACTAATTTCACAGGGACTTAGGAAAGAAAAGGGGGAGTCAACCTCCAGATCTGGTGGAGAAACGGGCCACGGATCTGGCAGAGGCGGCGATGTGGCGCGGAGAGGCGCGGTGGAGCGGGCCGACGGGGAGTAGACGGAGGGGCGGCGATCTCGACGCTGGGGCGAAGTGGGCCTCGGGGTCTCGGGCCCAGTCGGCGCGAAGGGAGGCGGGAGGCGAGGCCTGGCCGAGCGGCCTCTGGACGTCGGGGAAGTGGTCCCGCGGCTCGGGCCTGGAGGGAGAGATCGGCTGGCCTGGGGCGAGCGATGAGTTGACTTCGGTCGATCGAAGGAAGGGAGTCGCTGCGGCTGGCTGCTTCCTCGTTCCTGGCGCCTGGCCCGAGGAGATCGAGGAAACGATCGGGATCTGCGGGAGGAGCTGCCAAGTGGAGAGGAGGGGGTGGCTAGATCTAGATTTTTAGGGGAAGGAGGAGGAAGAGGCTAGAGATGCCAAAAATAGACATAGGGTCTATTATATAGCAGTTTTTTGTAGGGTTTGGGGGGATTTGGGGGTGTTAGGAGCCCTCCGATCGCGATCCGACGGATCCGATCGCGGGGGTAGTTTAGATGGCCTAGGAGAGGGTAGTGGCTGCTGTAGGGGTGTTTCTGGGACACAAAGTGAAGGCACTTTGGGCCCACACGAATAACTGAAGGGATAGCAAACGGAGTCCAAACGCGACGAGATTTGAGAGGCGGGTTACACACAACAAAACAACAACACACGACAAGTCTCGCGCCACACCGGCAACGTTACACGCCCAAACACCAAAGTAGGCCTACGGGACGTCACGGACACGTGAGGGAGCTCCGGAACGCAAAACGGACAACGGGAAGGAACTCGTGGAACCGGATGCAACCGACAACACAAATGCAATGCGATGCACATGTCTACATGATATGAATGAATGCCACACACGCACACAACAACACGACGAAAACCCGAAAGACAAAAAACCCGAAATGGAAATAGATGAAGCCGGAGATATATTATATACCCAAAAGGGAAAGTATTACATCCGGGGCATTACAGATGCATATCATGATTTTGCATAACCTATAGCCTGGTCATCATAGGCCAATGTTGCATCGTCTTGGGGCACTGTCAAAGGTGTCACCATCTTCTGGTCTTCATGTCCTCATTCCTCGAGGATGGATTTCCTGTTGACATCATCTTGTCGTGGTGTCGTCAATCTTGTGTGCTGAAGTGGTGGGTGAGTGTTTGGCAAGGTGCACTCCACGAGGATTACAGAAAATCCAGTGGTCTGGGGCATAAAGGTTTTAGCGACCAAAGTTTTGAAGGGGAAGAGATCAAGTATAGCCTAGTTTTTGAAAAACTGAGAAAGGAAGAGGAGTATAGATAGTTTTGAAAACTACTAATAATTTTGGAAATAGTTTTACCCTAACTAACGACCATGCTAACTAAGGCTTCCTACAGTCAGGATGGCTCTGATACCAGCTTTGTGGGGACCCCGACTCATAAGTCGTGATCACCAAATGCACGTGTATAGTGATCCCAGAGATCAATGCTCACTGAACACACAGAAGCTGAATAACAAGAGTCTTACATCCATACATACCGTATTACACAAATAGGACCATAAGGTCAAGTCTTGAGTATAACATCGCAGCGGAAATCTTCAACAACAACTTGGACCCATGTCATCTGCCTTAACCCTACAGGCATTCTGACTGGGAAGCGTCCTAGCTCGCATGCTCGTCCCAAGAAATCTTCAACATAACCTATTCTCTCATGCCTGGCCAATAAAAATAACCAGTGGCAAGCCAATGAGTACTTTGAATGTACTCGCAAGCAACCCAAGTGTGATGACAGAATAATTATGCAAGGCTCTACTGCTAAATTGGCAGTTTTGCGGAAAGCTAGTTTTTCATATGCAAGTATGATCAACATATATCATGGACATGCATGTGTCTGTAACAAGTATCAGGAGGTCACAGACATCATTATCGAGAAAGAGTTGTAATCAACTCATGCTCAAGCTCATTATGACTTCCTCAAGAATCACATCATCAATATCACTGAACCATGTTGTTTCCGCACACACACACCAGGTTTCGCAAACATTGGACGTAGCCCAAGAGCGGTTACCCAACTGTCCTTGACCGTGGACACGGCTATTCGAATAGTTTTACACTCTGCAGAGGTTGCACACTTTACCCACTTGATCCGGGGAACTTCCGTGACATCCACGACCCGCGGTACCTCAAGTACCCGGGGTAAGCACCCGATCACTATCTTTCCCTAGACGACACTAACATAGAGTCCACTCGATTGGTAGTAACCCCCGTGCCCACATTTCACATCTCAAGATTTTTGGAGCCTTGCTCCGTATTCATCACGTACCACAAGCACGGGGTACCAACGGTGTGTCCGGTGCCCTGTAAAGATAGTCATGGCCGCCTATCCAAGCGCGACCCTGTCCCAAGAGTGACCTCATGTCACCCCCGTCACTAGTAATGCGGGCACCATGCTAGTATCGGCCTAGGTAATCAATAATGCCCTTTCCCATATAAGGGTAGAGTGGTTGCGCATGTAAGGTTGGAATAACGGTTGCAACTTAAACCAATCCGTTTCCAAAACAACACACACACTTGCCTCGGTACACCACTTCGTCATCAAGTGGTTACCCATCTCACCATCTCCCTCGGGCATAAATGGCACCCGACGGGGTTTTTGAAAAGTCTTTTGAAAGTATCCTGCCTCCGTCACCATGCATATACCCGTCCCATTTGCGTAGCCACTATTAAAGCAACCTAACTACTCCCACCCACATAACCCTCATAGGAAGGTAGGGTCATGTTTGATGCAAGTTTCAATAGTAAAGTAATAGAGGTAGCAACCAAAGTGGTTTCCACCTCAACATGATTCCGATGCATTGATAATAAGGTGCTATGAGATATGCATAAAAAGGGTTTCTCGATCATGGTCAAAGGGCTGCTTGCCTTATTCTTCCGAGTCTTCAAACCTTCTGGTCCATCTCCGAGTATTTCGTTTATTTCGTCAACTAACGATGGAAGCAATCATAATAAGCAACATAATCAAAGCAAAAATAAAAGTGCTCTAAAAATAGGAGTTCGACTTTTCTAGGATACCTCTGGTCATATTAGAAAAGACCAAGGTGGTTTCATGGGTATTGGACCAATTGATGACTTGGCACATTTCAATATGATAGAATCAAGGGGTTTATGGATTTGAAGGAAGTGTACAGAAATATATTCTTGAATGATGAGCCAAGCCACCCATCAACAAGTCATGATTTTAGAAGCATCTAGGAGTTGGTTTCACTGGATTTGGAATTCAAATGAATTTCCTAGGATTTTGCAAAGCTGATAAATATGAAGAAATGGCTCGATATTTGGTGGGGTACAGAAACTATTAATAAAAATGTTCCAAAACTAAGTTTGGATATGACAAGCACCTAGGAATTTGAATCACTGCATTTGGATCAAATTTGAGCCCTCTGTGATTTTCTAAAGTTCATCACAGAAAATGAAATGTTGGCATTTGATAATTATGTGTGAAGGAAATGTCTCTGGAATAATGTGCATGTTGCACCATGTGATAGAGCATGATTTATGGAGCCATAGGAAATTTGAATCATCAAGTTTGGAGTTTAAATGAATTATTTAAGCATTTTTGAAGTTGACTGGATAAAGAAAAAGGAAAAAGGGAAGGGTTTTATACCTATACTGCGTTTTGGGCGCAGTATAACGCCGCAGTGTACTGGGCCGGCCCAACTGCACAGTAGCGCGCGGGGAACCTGGCCACGTCGAAGGCGGCTTCCCGGAAATGCGTTTTCACGCGGGGAAGACGGGCTGTGCCAAGCCGTCTCCACTTAAACCGGTGGGGCCTGCCTCCGGGGTCGCTGACCTGCGGGGCCCTCCTGCAGGACCTTCTCCTCCTGCGGGGCCGTGGCCGTTGCTGAAGGCCAACCTGGCTTTCCTGGGCATGTCTGAGGCGCTCGTGGACGAGGTCCAGGCGAAGGGGAAAGCAGAGGAGGAGCGGGGAGGCGCCAGAGTCTTCGCGCGTGTGAGCTTGCTCACTGGAGCTCAAGGCCGGCCGGTGCGCGTGCGAGCAGGGGTGAGGGAGGAGGAGAGAGGAGAGGGCCGACCGTCCAGCAGGTTGCGGACGTCGAGGCAGCCTCGGGGGACACGAGGGGGAGGCCCAAGGCTGTCGGGAGCAGCCGATTGGAGGCGGCTACAGTGCGGGAGCGCGCTGTAGAGCCCTCCAGAGCGCCCGAATGGCTGGCACGGTCGTGTCCTCGCCGCTCTGGTCATGTCCATCATGCCCAAGGTTGTCTAGAAGGTCAGGGGAGGAGTAAAGAAATGGCCTGTGGCCTTGGATGCTCTAGGGAGCCACTGGAATGAGGAGGGAGGTGAGGGAGAAGGAGTTTACTGCTGTCCAGCAGTATGAATTGGGGTTTTACCCCCTCCAATGATTGAGCTGAGGCCATAGAGAAGTTACTGGGGGTAGAAGATGATCAGGAGAAGCTGTGGTAAGAATTTGAGGTAAAGGGAAATAGTAAAAGGGGTCCAAACAAGGGTTTTGGTAATTGGACAAAAGGTGTTTGATCAGGTTTTGGGGAGGCAAATGACTTCCAATTGGCATGGGACTTAACAGGATGGAATGTTACACACAATTAGGCCCCTATACCAAATTTGAGCTCATTTGGGCAAAGTTGCCAATGTAACTTTGGTGAACCCTAGAAATCAACAGAAATGGTTTCACCTTGTTTGAGTCAAGCTAATCATCTCCCCTTGATGCAGCACTTGGTGTAGCATCATAATTTGGGGTTATGATCATGCCCACAAAGTTTGAGGCCCCAGGTAAAAAGTTGACAATGTAAAGTTGTTCAAATTTGAATTTGAACATAAATGGTTTTGGGGCACTTAGACCAAGTTATGCTTCTCTAAAACTTGTGCCATTTGGCATAGATGCATAATTACATCATTTTAGCATGTGCACCAAGTTTGAGAGCATTTGGACAAGTTTGGCAATGTAAAGTTGCTCAATCTTTAAAATGGACAGAAATGGTTTTGAGGGGATTAGATGATGTTTCCTTGATCTTCAAGGCATGAGGCTCTGCCAGATCATCAAATATGTCATATATGACATGATAGAATTTCCCTGGAATTTTTGGAGAATATTTCCTTTGTAAATATTTCAAAAGCTTGAAATATCCAGAAAGGGTTTTGGAAGGATTTGCCCAATATTTTGAACATGACCATGTGTTGAAACTCTTATATATGGACAATATATGTCCTATGAGTTTCCCTGAATTTTGGCAAATATTTTTGAAATAATTACATAATTTTTCCCTATTAAAGACCATTTCTGGCCTTAAGAAAAAGCTTTTAAATAAAATATAAAAATAACTTTTAAAATTATAATTTTGTGGTTTCTGGGAGTCCTATACCTAATAGGATTCAAATATACTTTTTGAAAGATTTTTCACACCCTAAATAAGGTACTTGCAGTGCAAACCTCAATTCAGGGGTTTTTGGAAAAACTAATTTTAGAAAATACTATTTGGCCAAAATATTTTTATAAGAAAATTCCATATTATTCTATACACATGGCATGATCATTGGGAAAAAGTTTTGGGTCAAGGAGATGAAGTATAAGAGTTGGAGGATTTATTTGATTTTTAGAGCACTAGCAAACAGCAGACAAAAGTCAAATCAAGCAAAGTCAAAAACACTCAAAAGTTTTTGCAAATCCACATTTTTAACATGATAATCAGCTTAAGCAATGTGACAAGAAAATCAGGGTGTGACAGCGGCGGCTCCGTATCGTAAAACGCGATGAATCCTTCTCTCTGATTTTTTTCTCCTCGAAAGTGAATATATGGAGTTGGGGTAGATGTCGGTGGAGCCTCAGGGGGCCCACGAGGCAGGGGGCGTGCCCAGGGGGCGCCCCCACCCTCATGGACAGGGTGTGCGCCCCCTGGTCTGGTTCTTTCAACACGTATTTTTTATATATTCCAAAATAAATCTCCGATGATTTTCATGTCATTCTGAGAACTCTTATTTCTGCACAAAAATAACACCATGGCAGTTCTGCTGAAAACAGCGTCAGTTCGGGTTAGTTCCATTCAAACCGTGCAAGTTAGAGTCCAAAACAAGGGCAAAAGTGTTTGGAAAAGTAGATACGTTGGAGACGTATCAGTATTTCCCTTAGTTTTTGAGAACCAAGCTATCAATCCAGTAGGAGACTACACACAAATCCCTAGTACCTGCACAAACAATTAAGAATATTGCAACCAACGCGATAAAGGGGTTGTCAATCCCTTCTCGGCCACTTGCAAAAGTGAGATCTGATAGAGATAATAATATAAATATTTTTGGTATTTTTGTTTTATAGATTGAAAGGCAAAGATTGCAAAATAAAAGATAGCTAGTTGACGGAAGATTAATATGATGGAAACTAGACCCGGGGGCCATAGGTTTCACTACTGGCTTCTCTCAATATAGCCTATTCTACGATGGGTGAACAAATTATTGTCGAGCAATTATTAGAAAAGTGCATAGTTATGAGAATATCTAGGCATGATCATGTATATAGGCATCATGTCCGTGACAAGTAGGCCGAAACGATTCTGCATCTACTACTATTACTCCACACATCGATCGCTATCCAGCATGCATCTAGAGTATTAAGTTCATAAGAATAGAGTAATGACTTAATCAACATGACATGATGTAGAGGGATAAACTCATGCAATATGAAATAAACACCATCTTTTTATCCTTGATGGCAACAATACAATGCGTGCCTTGCTGCCCCTGCTGTCACTGGGAAAGGACACCGCAAGATTGAACCCAAAGCTAAGCACTTCTCCCATTGCAAGAAAGATCAATCTAGTAGGCCAAATCAAATTGATAATTCAAAGAGCCTTGCAAAGATATTAAATCATGCATATAAGAATTCAGAGAAGAATCAAATATTGTTCATAGATAATCTTGATCATAAACCCACAATTCATCGGATCTCGACAACCACACCGCAAAAAGTATTACATCGAATAGATCTCCAAGAAGATCGAGGAGAACTTTGTAGTGAGATCCAAAGAGAGAGAAGAATCCATCTAGTTAATAACTATGGACCCGAAGGTCTGTGGTAAACTACTCACACATCATCGGAGAGTCTATGGTGTTGATGTAGAAGTGCTACTTCTCGAGCTTGCGTTCCATTCCCTTGAAGAGGAAAGGGAGATGCTGCACAGTAGCGTAAGTATTTCCCTCAGTTTTTGAGAACCAAGGTATCAATCCAGTAGGAGACCACGTGCGAGTCCCTCGCACCTGCACAAACAAATAAGAACTTCGCAGCCAACGCGATAAGGGGTTGTCAATCCCTTTACAATCACTTACGAAAGTGAGATCCGATAGAGATGATAGTTTGATATTTTTGGTATTTTTGATTATAAGAACAGAAAGCAAAAGCGGAAAAGGTAAAGTAGGTGTAGATTGATATGTTGAGAATAGACCCGGGGGCCATAGTGTTCTCTAGTGGCTTCTCTCATGATAGCGATATTCTACGGCGGGTAAACAAATTAATGTCGAGCAATTGATAGAAAAGAGAATAATTATGAGACTATCTAGGCATGATCATTATATATAGGCATCACGTCCGAGACAAGTCGACCGACTCCTGCCTGTATCTACTACTATTACTCCACACATCGACCGCTATCCAGCATGCATCTAGTGTATTGAGTTCATAAGAACAGAGTAACGTCTTAAGAAAGATGACATGATGTAGAGGGATAACTCAAGCAATATGATATAAACCCCATCTTTTTATCCTCGATGGCAACAATACAATACGTGACATGCTGCCCCTACTATCACTGGGAAAGGACACAGCAAGATTGAAACCAAAGCCAAGCACTTCTCCCATTGCAAGAACTATAGATCTAGTAGGCAAAACCAAACCAATAATTCGAAGAGACTTGCAAGGATATTATAATCGTACATAAAGAGTTCAGAGAAGAACCAAATATTTCTCATAGATAATCTTGATCATAAACGCACAATTCATCGGATCTCGACAAACACACCGCAAAAAGAGATTACATCGTATAGATCTCCTCGAAGACTTAGGAGAACTTTGTATTGAGATCCAAAGAGAGAGAAGAAGCCATCTAGATACTAGCTATGGACCCGGAGGTTTGTGGTAAACTACTCACAACTCATGGTGAGGCGATGATGATGATGTAGAAGCACTCCGTGGTAGATCCCCCCTCCGGCGGAGCTCCGGAATAGGCCCCAATATGGGATCTCACGGGAACAGAACGTTACAGCGGTGGAACTAGGGTTTTCTCTGTTCGTGTGATGGTTTTGGGGTACGTAGGCTTATATAGGAGGAAGGAGGGCACCGGGTCCTTTCGTGGGACCCACGAGGCAGGGGGCGTGCCCCCCACCCTCGTGGGCACCACGTGGCCCCTACTCCGTGGTTCTCAAGTCTCCTGTGCGTGATTTTCTCCAAAAATATCTCTCCCGAAGGTTTCATTCCGTTTGGACTCCGTTTGATATTCCTTTTCTGTAAAACCCTGAAACAGGCAAAAAACAGCACTCTTGACTGGGCCTTTGGATTAGTAGGTTAGTCCCAAAGATAATATAAAGGTGTATGACAAATCCCATTAAACATCCAAAACATCATAAAAAATTATAGATACGTTGGAGACGTATCAAGCATCCCCAAGCTTAATTCCTGCTCGTCCTCGGGTAGGTAAATGATAAAAATAATTTTTTTGATGTGGAATGCTAACCAACATAGTTTTTCAATGTAATTCTCTTAATTGTGGCATGAACGTTCAGATCTAAAAGATTCAAGACAAAAGTCTATATTGACATAAGAAATAATAATACTTCAAGCATAGTAACAAAGCAATCATGTCTTCTCAAAATACTATGTCTAAGGAAAGTTATCCCTACAAAATCATATAGTCTGGCTATGCTCCCTCTTCATCACACAAAATATTCATATCATGCACAACCCCGATTTCAGCCAAGCACTTGTTTTCATACTCTATTGTTTCAAACCTTTCAACTTTCACGCAATACATGAGCGTGAGCCATGGACATAGCACTATGGGTGGAATAGAAAGGTGGTTGTGGAGAAGACAAAAAGGAGGGAGATAGTCTCACATCGACCCGGCGTATCAACGGGCTATGGAGATGCCCATCAATAGATATCAATGTGAGTGAGTAGGGATTGGCATGCAACAGATGCACTAGAGATAAATATGTATGAAAGCTCAACAAAAGAAACTTGTGGGTGTGCATCCAACTTGCTTGCTCACGAAGACCTAAGGCATTTGAGGAAGCCCATCGTTGGAATATACAAGACAAGTTCTATAATGAAAATTCCCACTAGTATATGAAAGTGACTAAACATGAGACTCTCTATCATGAAGAACATGGTGCTACTTTGAAGCACAAGTGTGGAAAAAGATAGTAGCAATTGTCCCTTTTACTTTTCTTTTTTAATCTGTTTTTTGGAGGGGATTTATTAATTTAGCCTTTCCTCACATGGGACAATGCTCTAATAATGATCATCACACTTTCATTGAATTACAACTCGATATTACAACTCGATACTAAAACAAAGTAGGACCTATATGAATGCCTCCGGCGGTGTGCCGGGATGTGCAATGAATCAAGAGTGAAATGTATGAAAAATTATGCATGGTGGCTTTGCCACAAATACAATGTCAACTACATGATTATGCATGTCAATACGATGCGTGTCATATGAACGGAACGGTGGAAAGTTGCATGGCAATATATCTCGGAATGGCTATGGAAATGCCATGATAGGTAGGTATGGTGGCTGTTTTGAGGAATAATATGGTGGCTGTTTTGAGGAAAGATATATAGTGGGTGTATGGTACCGGTGAAAGTTGCACGGTACAAGAGAGGCTAGCAATGGTGGAAGGGTGAGAGTGCGTATAATCCATGGACTCAACATTAGCCATAAGAACTCATATAGTTATTGCAAAAATCTACGAGTCATCAAAACAAAGTAATCAACGCATGCTCCTAGGGGGGAGGTAGGTAGGAGTTAACCATCGCGCGCCACCGACCTCCACACAAAGGTTGACACTTTACAAATACCTCATGCTCTAACTTCGTCACATAGCGGTTCACCATACGTGCATGCAACGGAATCACTAACCTTAACACAAGTATTTCTCAATTTCATAATAACTCCACTAGCATGACTCTAATATCACTATCCTCATATTTCAACACATTTATCAAGCATCCAACTTCTCATCATATTCAATGCACTTAGTGTGAAAGTTTTTACTACATTGTTATTGGATGTCTATCATGTGAAGACTAGTTTTATAGCCTAAACACATTACCATGCTGTTTTAATAGACTCTCAAATGGATATAAGTGAAGCATGAGAGTTCAACAATTTCTTCAAAATATTATCACCACCGTGCTCTAAAAGATATAAGTGAAGCACAAGAGCAAAAATTGTTCGACTCAAAAGATATAAGTGAAGCACATAGAGTGTTCTAACAATTCCTAGGCCATATTTGACTCTCTCAAATAGGTGTGTCCAGCAAGGATAATTGTGTCAAACTAACAAGCAAATACTCAAATTATACAAGATGCTCCAAGAAAAACACATATCATGTGGTGAATAAGAATATAGCTCCGAGTATAGTTACCGATGAATGAAGACGAAAGAGGGGATGCCTTCCCGGGGCATCCCCAAGCTTAGGCTTTTGGTTGTCCTTGAATTTTACCTTGGGGTGCCATGGGCATCCCCAAGCTTAGGCTCTTGCCACTCTTTGTTCCATAGTCCATCAAAGCAATACTCAAAACTTGAAAACTTCACAACACAAAACTTAGACAAAAATCTCGTGAGCTCTTTTAGTATAAGAAAGCAAACCAGTACTCAAAGGTACTGCAATGAATTCATTCTTTGTGGTGTGTAACCTACTGCATTCCAACTTCTCTATGGTTCATACCTCCCAATATTAATCATAGATGCATTGAAATAAGCAAAGAACACACGAAAAACAGAATCTATCAAAAACAGAACAGTCTGTACTAATCTGCAGGTTTCGCATCCTTCTATAACTCCAAAAAATTCAAACTAAATTGGTAAACGTGAGGAATTTGTCTATTAACCATCTGCAAAAAGAATCAACTAAATAGCACGCTCTAGTAAAATCTGATGACCATTCTAGCTAGCACTAACGATTATGTTTTTCACAGCAAGATCACATAAACTTCACACAAGTCTTCCCTAAGGTTCTACTTGGCACAAACACTAAACAAAACACAAAACCACATTTAAAAAGAATCTAGATGCAATATTTATTCCCTAATAGCAGCAAAAAAATAATATAAAATTGGGTTGCCTCCAAACAAGCGCTATCATTTTACGCCCCTAGCTAGGCACGATACATGATACATCTTGGTATTGCCATCTTTGGAAGGCAATCCATAAGTGGCTCTCATAATAGATTCATATGATAATATTATTTTATTTCTAGGAAAGTGTTCCATGCCTTTCATTATCTGAAATTGGAATCTAATATTTCCTTCTTTCATATCAATAATTGCCCCAATCATTCTAAGGAAAGGTCTACCAAGAATAATAGGACATGAAGGATTGCAATCTATATCAAGAACAATGAAATCTACGGGCACATAATTCCTATTGGCAATAATAAGAACATCATTAATTCTTCCCATAGGTTTCTTAATAGTGGAATCCGCAAGATGCAAATTTAAAGAACAATCATCAAGCTCATGGAACACTAGCAAATCACACAAAGTTTTTGGGATAGTGGAGACACTTGCACCCAAATCACACAACGCAAAGCATTCATGATCTTTAATTTTTATTTTGATATTAGGTTCCCACTCATCATAAATCTTTCTAGGGATAGAAACTTCTAACTCAAGTTTTTCTTCGTAAGATTGCATCAAAGCATCAACTATGTGTTTGGTGAAAGCTATATTTAGACTATAAGCATGCGGAGAGTTTAGTACGGATTGCAACAAGGAAATACAATCAATCAAAGAGCAATTATCATAATTGAATCCCTTGAAATCCAAAGTAGTGGGTTCATCACTATGCAAAGTTTAATCTCTTCACTCCCACTTTTAACAATTTTAGCATCAAGATCTAAAAACTCCGAATCATTGGGACACCTTAAACTAGAATCATCTCCAATCCTATCTTCATCAAGATTTATGCTAGAAAACAAGGATCTAATAGGAGACAGATCAATAACTTTCAGATCTTCATTTTCATTTTCATGATAACTAGAAGAACTCGCTTTAATATAATCCTCTCTTTTAGCACGCATCCTAGCGGTTCTTTCTTTGCATTCATCAATGGAAATTCTCTTGGATTTGAGAGACTCATTGATATCATGCTTAGGTGGGATAGATCGAAGTTTCAAAGAGTCAACATCAAGAGTAATTCTATCCACACTTCTAGCCAATTCATCAATCTTAAGCAACTTTTCTTCAAGCAAAGCATTAAAATTCTTTTGTGAAATCATAAACTCCTTAACACTAGTTTCAAATTCAGAAGGCATCTTTCCATATGAGTTGTTGTAGGAATTACCATAATTTTTAGAGGAATTACTAGGAAAGGCCTAGGATTGAAGTTCCCTCTATAAGCATTGTTACCAAAATTATTACAAACAAAATTCACATCCAAAGATTCATTATTATTTTCAATCAAAGTGGACAAAGGCATATCATTAGGATCAGAAGAAGCACTCTTAGCAGCAAATAATTTCATAAGTTCATCCATCTTTCCACTCAAAACACTAATTTCTTCAACAACATGCACTTTTTTACTAGTAGATCTTTCGGTGTGCCATTGAGAATAATTAACCATAATATCATCTAGGAGTTTGGTAGCTTCTCCTAAGGTAGTTTCCATGAAAGTCCCTCCTGCGGCCGAATCTAAAAGATTTCTGGAAGCAAAATTCAAGCCAGCATAAAAGTTCTGAATAATCATCCACAGATTGAAACCATGTGTAGGGCAATTACGTATCATGAATTTCATTCTCTCCCAAGCTTGTGCAACATGCTCATGATCTAGTTGCTTAAAATTCATAATATCGTTTCTAAGAGAGATGATCTTAGCAGGAGGTAAATACTTAGAGATAAAAGCATCTTTGCACTTATTCCACGAATCAATACTATTTCTAGGAAAAGAAGAAAAACAAGTTTTAGCGCGATCTTTAAGTGAAAACGGAAATAACTTCAATTTAACAATATCGTTATCCGTATCCCTTTTCTTTGGCATATCACACAAATCAACAAAGTTGTTTAGGTGGGTAGCGGCATCTTCACTAGGAAGGCTGGAGAATTGATCTTTCATGAGAAGATTCAACAAAGCAGCATTGATCTCACAATATTCAGCATCGGTAATAGGAGCAATCGGAGTGCTAATAAAATCATCATTGTTGGTATTGGAGAAGTCACACAATTTGGTATTGTTCTGAGCCATAGTGACAAACAAGCAATCCAACACACACAAGCAAACAAGAAGCAAGCAAACGATAAATACACGGCAGAAGAAGGGCAAATAAAACGGCAAGGGTGAAGTGGGGGAGAGGAAAATGAGCGGCAAAAAATGTAATGCGAAGGATAAGGGTTTGTGATAGGTACTTGGTATATGACTTTTGCGTAAGCCTCCCTGGCAACAGCGCCAGAAATTCTTCTTGCTACTTCTCGAGCTTGAGATGTAATTCCTCGAAGAGGAAAGGGAGATGCAGCACAGTAGCGTAAGTATTTCCCTTTGTTTTTGAGAACCAAGGTATCAATCCAGTAGGAGACCACACGCGAGTCCCTCGCACCTGCACAATCAAATAAGAACTTTGCAGCCAACGCGATAAGGGGTTGTCAATCCCTTTACGGTCACTTGCAAAAGTGAGATCTGATAGAGATGATAGTTTGATATTTTTGGTATTTTTGATTATAAGAACAGAAAGTAAAAGCGGAAAAAGTAAAGTAGGTGTAGATTGATAAGTTGAGAATAGACCCGGGGGCCATAGTGTTCTCTAGTGGCTTCTCTCATGATAGCGATATTCTACGGCGGGTAAACAAATTACTGTCGAGCAATTGATAAAAAAGCGAATAATTATGAGACTATCTAGGCATGATCATTATATATAGGCAGCACATCCGAGACAAGTAGACCGACTCCTACCTGCATCTACTACTATTACTCCACACATCAACTGCTATCCAGCATGCATCTAGTGTATTGAGTTCATAAGAATAGAGTAATGCCTTAAGCAAGATGACATGATGTAGAGGGATAAACTCAAGCAATATGATATAACCCCCATCTTTTTACCCTCGATGGCAACAATACAATACGTGCCTTGCTGCCCCTACTGTCACTGGGAAAGGACACCGCAAGATTGAACCCAAAGCCAAGCACTTCTCCCATTGCAAGAACTACAGATCTAGTAGGCCAAACCAAACAAATAATTCGAAGAGACTTGCAAGGATATTATAATCATACATAAAGAGTTCAGAGAAGAACCAAATATTTCTCATAGATAATCTTGATCATAAACCCACAATTCATCGGATCTCGACAAACACACCGCAAAAAGAGATTACATCGAATAGATCTCCTCGAAGACCGAGGAGAACTTTGTATTGAGATCCAAAGAGAGAGAACAAGCCATCTAGATACTAGCTATGGACCCGAAGGTCTGTGGTAAACTACTCACAACTCATGGTGAGGCGATGATGATGATGTAGAAGCACTCTGTGGTAGATCCCCCCTCCGGCGGAGCTCCGGAAGAGGCCCCAAGATGGGATCTAACGGGAACAGAAGGTTACGGCGGTGGAACTAGGGTTTTCTCTATTCGTCTGATGGTTTTGGTGTATATATGCTTATATAGGAGGAAGGAGGGCACCGGGGGCCTTACATTGGACCCACGAGGCAGGGGGCGCACCCTAGGGGGGGGGGGGCGCCCCCACCCTCATGGGCACCATGTGGCCCCTACTCCGTGGTTCTCAAGTCTCCCGTGCGTGATTTTCTCCAAAAATATCACACTCCGTTTGATATTCCTTTTCTGTAAAGCCCTAAAAGAGGCCTTTGGGTCAGTATGTTAGTCCCAAAAATAATATAAAAGTGTATGACAAAGCCCATTAAACATCCAAAACATCATAAATAATAGCATGGAACAATAAAAAATTATAGATACGTTGGAGACGTATCAAGAAGCCCTCCGTGATCACTCCCCCTCCAGCAGAGCTCCAGAAGAGGCCCCAAGATGGGATCTCACTGGTACAAAAGGTTGTGGTGGTGGAAATAGGGTTTCGTGGTGCTCTCAGATGTTTTCACGGTATATGAGTATATATAGGAGGAAGAGGTACATCGGTGGAGCTACAAGGGGCCCACGAGGGTTGGGGGCTCCTACCCCAAGATGGGATCTCACTGTTACAAAAGGTTGCGGTGGTGGTAATAGGGTTTCGTGGTGCTCTCAGATGTTTTCATGGTATATGAGTATATATAGGAGGAAGAGGTACATCGGTGGAGCTACAAGGGGCCCACGAGGGTGGTGGTTCTCAAGTCTCCCGTGCGTGATTTTCTCCAAAAGTATTTTCTCCAAAAATATCACACTCCGTTTGATATTCCTTTTCTGTAAAGCCCTAAAACAGGCCTTTGGGTCAGTATGTTAGTCCCAAAAATAATATAGAAGTGTATGACAAAGCCCATTAAACATCCAAAACATCATAAATAATAGCATGGAACAATAAAAAATTAGAGATGCGTTGGAGACGTATCAAGAAGCCCTCCGTGATCGCTCCCCCTCCAGTAGAGCCCCAGAAGAGGCCCCAAGATGGGATCTCACTGGTACAAAAGGTTGCGGTGGTGGAAATAGGGTTTCGTGGTGCTCTCAGATGTTTTCACGGTATATGAGTATATATAGGAGGAAGAGGTACATCGGTGGAGCTACAAGGGGCCCACGAGGGTGGGGGGCTCCTACCCCCCTGGGCGCGCTCTCCTACCTCGTGGCCGCCTCGTGGCGTCCCAGTCGTGCACTCCAAGTCTTCTTGATTGCATTTATTACAAAAACGATCCTCGCGAAGGTTTCATTCCGTTTGGACTCCGTTTGATATTCCTTTTCTGCGAAACACTGAAATAGGCAAAAAAAACAGCAATTTGCATTCGGCCTTGGGTTAGTAGGTTAGTCCGAAAAATAATAGAAAAGTGCATAATAAAGCCCATTAAACATCCAAAACAGATAATATAATAGCATGGAACAGTAAAAAATTATAGATACGTTGGAGACGTATCAAGCATCCCCAAGCTTAATTCCTGCTCGTCCTCGAGTAGGTAAATGGGAAAAATAGAATTTTTGATGTGGAATGCTACACAACATAATTCTCAATGTAATTTTCTTTATTGTGGCATGAATTTTGAGATCCAAAAGGTTCAAGACAAAAGTTTAATATTGACATAAGAATAATAATACTTCAAGCATACTAAAAAAGCAATTATGTCTTCTCAAAATAACATGGCCATAGAAAGTTCATCCCTACAAAATCATATAGTTTGGTTATGCTCCATCTTCGTCACACAAAATACCCAAATCATGCACAACCCCGATTTCAGCCAAGAAATTGTTTCATACTTAATTTTTTTCAAACTTTTTCAACTTTCACGCAATACATGAGCGTGAGCCATGGATATAGCACTATAGGTGGTATAGAGTGGTGGTTGTGGAGAAGACGAAAGGATGAAGATGGTCTCACATCAACTAGGCGTATCAACGGGCTATGGAGATGCCCATCAATAGATATCGATGTGAGTGAGTAGGAATTGCCATGAAACTGATGCACTAGAGCTATAAATGTAGGAAAGCTCAGCAAAAGAAACTAAGTGGGTGTGCATCCAACTTGCTTGCTCACGAAGACCTAGGGCATTTGAGGAATCCCATCGTTGGAATATACAAGCCAAGTCTATAATGAAAATTCCCACTAGTATATGAAAGGGACTAAACAAGAGACTCTCTATATATCATGAAGATCATGGTGCTACTTTGAAGCACAAGTGTGGAAAAAAATAGTAGCATTGTCCCCTTTTTTTTTCTTTTTTGGGTCTTCCTTAATTTTATTTGCCCTTTCTTACTTTTTTCGTTTGTTTGGCCTTTCCCCTTTTTTAGTTGGCCTTTTTTCTGGACAATGCTCTAATAATGATGATCATCACACTTCTATTTATTTACAACTCAAGTATTACAACTCAATACTAGAACAAAATATGACTCTATATGAATGCCTCCGGTGGTGTACTGGGATGTGCAATGAATCAAGAGTGACATGTATGAATTTTTTTGCATGGTGGCCATGCCACAAATATGATGTCAACTAGATGATCATGCATGGCAATATGACAATTATGAAGCGTGTCATAATAAACGGAACGGTGGAAAGTTGCATGGCAATATATCTCGGAATGACTATGGGAATGCCATGATAGGTAGGTGATGCAGCAAAGTAGCGTAAGTATTTGATAACCTACAAGTGTAGGTGATCGCAACAGTTTTCGAGGGTAGAGTATTCAACCCAAATTTATTGATTCGACACAAGGGGAGCCAAAGGATACTCTCAAGTATTAGCAGTTGACTTGTCAATTCAACCACACCTGGAAGACTTAGAATCTGTAGCAAGGTAATTTAGTAGCAAAGTAATATGGAAGTAATGCTAAAGTGGCAAAAGTAGCGATAGTAGTTTTGTAGTGATTGTAATAGTAGCGGCAGAAAAGTAAATAAGCAACAAGCAATATGTGAAAAGCTCGTAGGCAGTGGATCAGCGATGGATAATTATGTCCGATGCGATTCCTCATGTAATAGTTACAACACGGGGTGACACAGAACTAGCTCTAGTTCATCAATGTAATGTAGGCATCTATTCCGAATATAGTCATACGTGCTTATGGGAAAGAACTTGCATAACATATTTTGTCCTACCCTCCCGTGGAAGCGGGGTCCTATTGGAAATTAAGGGATATTAAGGCCTCCTTTTAATAGAGTACCGAACCAAAGCATTAACACATAGTGAATATATGAACTCCTCAAACTACGGTCATCACCGGGAGTGGTCCCGATTATTGTCACTTCGGGGTTGCCGGATCAGAACACATAGTAGGTGGCTATTGACTTGCAAGATAGGATCAGGAACTCACATATATTCATGAAAACATAATAGGTTCATATCTGAAATCATGACACTCGGGTCCTAGAGACAAGCATTATGCATGAGAAAGTCATAGCAACATCAATCTTAGAACATAGTGGATACTAGGGATTAAACCCTAACAAAACTAACTCGATTACATGGTAAATCTCATCCAACCCATCACCGTCCAGCAAGCCTATGATGGGATTACTCACGCACGGTGGTGAGCATCATGGAATTGGTGACAGAGGAAGGTTGATGATGACGACGGCGACGATCTCCACTCTCTGGAACCCCGAACGGACACCAGATGAGCCCTCCCGAGAGAGATTAGGGATTGGCGGCGGCTCTGTATCGTAAAACGTGATGAATCCTTCTCTCTGGTTTTTTTTCTCCCTGAAAGTCAATATATGGAGTCAGGGTTGATATCGGTGGATCCTCAGGGGGCCCACGAGGCAAGGGGGGCACGCCCAGGGGGGGGGGGCGCCCCCACCCTCGTGGACAGGGTGTGGGCCCCCTGGACTGGTTTTTTCCGTATGTATTTTTTATATATTCCAAAATAAATGTCCGTTGATTTTTAGGTCATTCCGAGAACTTTTATTTCTGCACAAAAATAACACCATGGCAGTTCTGCTGAAAACAGCGTCAGTTCGGGTTAGTTCCATTCAAATCATGCAAGTTAGAGTCCAAAACAAGGGCAAAAGTGTTTGGAAAAGTAGATATGTTGGAGAAGTATCAACTCCACCAAGCTTAAACATTTGCTTGTCCTCAAGCAATTCAGTTGATAAACTGAAAGTGATAAAGAAGAACTTTGACAAACTCTGTTTGCCCTTGTTGTTGCAAATATGTAAATCCAGCATTCAAGTTTTCAGCACAAATTATAAACCAACCACATTCACAATAACTTTCAGGTCTCATGTTTACTCATATCAATAGCATAATCAACTAGCGAGCAATAACAATAAACCTCGGATGTCAACACTTTCTCAAAACAATCATAATATGATATAACAAGATGGTATCTTGCTAGCCCTTTCTGAGACCGCAAAACATAAATTAAGATCACATTTGAAGATCAAGGACTGACTAGACATTGTAATTCATGGTAAAAGAGATCCAGTCACAATCCTACTTAATGTAAATTAATAGCAATACATGCAAATGACAGTGGTGCTCTCCAACTGGTGCTCTTTAATAAGAGGATGATGACTCAACATAAAAGTAAATAGATAGGCCCTTCGCAATGGGAAGCAGGGATTTGTAGAGGTGCCAGAGCTCAATTTTGAAATAGAGATAAATAATTTTTTGGGCGGTATACTTTCACTGTCAATATAACATCCAAGAGATCTCGATATCTTCCATGCTACATACATTATAGGTGGTTCCCAAACAGAATGGTAAAGTTTATACTCCCCCAACCACCAACAAGCACACTCCACGGCTGACCCGAAACAATGGGTACCGTCCAAACCAGCAACAACCCTGGGGGAGTTTGGTTTAATTATTATGATTTGAGCATGGGACTGGGCATCCCGGTTACCACCCATTTTCTCATGAATGGTGAGCGGAGTCCACTCATCGTGAGAATAACCCACCTAGCATGGAACATATAGACAAACCTAGTTGATACATGAGCTATTCCAGCATACAAAACAAAATTTCATTTGAAGGTTTGGATGTTGGTACATGTAAATTTACCTGGAACGGCATGTAGATACCGCATATAGGAAGGTGTGGTGGACTCATATGGAATAACTTTGGGGTTTAAGTAAGTGGATGCACAAGCAATATTCCCGCTTAGTACAAGTAAAGGCTAGAAATAGACTGGGAAGCGGCCAGCTAGAGAGCGACAATAGTCATGAACATGCATTAAGATTAATCAACAATGAATGCAAGCATGAGTAGGATATAAATCACCATGAACATAAATATCGTGGAGGCTTTGTTGATTTTGTTTCAACTACATGCGTGACTATGTGCCAAGTCAAACCACTTGAATCGTTCAAAGGAGGATACCACCCTATCATACCACATCACAACCATTTTAATATCATGTTGGCACGCAAGATAGACCATTATAAACTCCTGGCTAATTAAGCATGGCCTAAGCAGCTATGATCTCTAATTGTCATTGCAAGAATGTTTCATTCATAATAGAATGAAGAAGGAACGATGAACTATCATATTTTCCAAAACAAGAGAGGTCGAGTTCATACCAGCTTTTCTCATCTCAATCAATTCATCATATATCGTCATTATTGCCTTTCACTCACATGACCGGTCGGTGTGGATAATAATAATAGTGCACGTGCATTGGACTAAGCTGGAATCTGCAAGCATTTCATACAAGGGAGAAGACAAAGTAATATGGCTCATGGTTAAATCAACAATAACGCATACGAGTGCCACTAAGCATTTTCATCATAGTCTTCTCCTCTTGACCCCCAAAGAAAAGAAAAGAAACTATTTACACGGGAAAGCTCCCAACAAGTAAAAGAAGAACGAGAAATCTGTTTGGGTTTCTTTTAATTACTAGTACCACATGCATGGAAACTAGATTAGTTTAAAGCTAAAACTAATTTTTGTTTTTGATTTTCTTAAGGTTTTTCTAACACGCAAGAAAGACTAAGAAAATAAATGAAACTAGCATGGATAGTACAATGAAAAAGTGTGAGCACCGACTACTGGAATAAGTGTGTGAACATGAATGTAATGTCGGTGAGAAATACGTACTCCCCAAGCTTAGGCTTTTGGCCTAAGTTGGTCCATTGTCACGGATCAAAGCTACTCTCCGGTGCACGGAGGAGCGTCCTCTGCATGCCACTGGTTGGCATTCTCCTCCGGATCCCACTGATAAACCGACTGTCGATATGGGTCAAGCGGTGGTTCCGGCTCCGGCTCTGAAGCTTGTGCTCGGCTCCAGTACGCATAAACGGCATCCGGCAAAACGAGGTACGTGCCTGCAAGTAAATCAAACAAAGATGGTGTAGGCAAGGTAATAATCTCACAATATTTTTTATCAAACATCAATTTATACTTAATCAACTTCTTCTTATCTTTAATAATAAAATCATGTGCTATCATGCTCTTATAATTTAGAAAAGCCGGGGCCAGCAACTTTTCTTCCTTCTCATGGTGCCTAATAGGTATTCTAAAGTGTTCAGCAAGGCGTGAAGCAAAGATACCTCCAAAGATGGGGCCCTTTGTATGGTTCAGGCTTAATCTTTTAGGAACAACAGTACCCAAGCTAAAAGTTGTATCCCGAAACAAAGCATGGCGCAAAATAACAATATCAGGGGCACTAAGGTTTCCACAGTTCCAGCGACCAATTAATCATCTACTAGCAAATATCGCAAAGTAGCATAGAACAGGAAAAATGTATACTAGTAATTCTTGCCCCTGAAACTTGCCTCGTTTCCCCTACAGCTATCATATCAATAAACCCCTCAACATCCTTACGATGTCGTTCCTCAAGACTACGAGCAAAGGGTACCTTATATACTTGACAAAATTGATAGAATGACATCTCCTTAATCTCATCATATAATTGAAACTCCACTGAAGGTGGTGATTTCTTAGCATGAAAATGAAAGTTTTGCGTGAAAATATAAGTGAGCAAGAGATACTATTCACTCTGGTCATGGAGGAAGTCGGTGAGGCCTGCATTCTTCGCCAAATAATAAAAATCTTTATAAATCCCGGTGGCTTCCAAAAACTCATTGCAAGGCCATTCACACGGTCGAACTTCCGCAGTGTGGGGAAGATTGTATTTGGGCTTCTTATTTTCATCTTTCTGCTTATCCTTTGATCCTTGACTAGAAGAGCCTCTCAACAATCTCCTCATCATTTTCTTCCTCTGAAAATTTCTGAATTTTTTAGTAACTCAAAATAAAATTGAACCAAACTCAACAAGATCGATAGCAACTACTCCCACAAGTGCCTAGAAACTATATCATGGATTATAACTACTTGGAACCACATAAATTTTACATGCAGCTCAAGAACAGGGTCACCTAAGCAGCAAAAAACTGCATTAAATAAAGAACTAGAATAAAAAGTAATTGGACCATTGGAGGAGTCACATACTGAAGAACAATCTCCCCAAATAGTTTCGTGAATGGAGCTTTGAGCAAGGAGATCAAAAATGGCAGCTAGATGAGCTAGAACTCGTGCTTGAGCTGGTTGGCGATTTTTTTGGGAGGAAGAAGGAGTGTGTGGGTGCTCGAGTAAGTGGAGGGGGGGCACATGGGGCCCACGAGGCAGGGGGCGCTCCCTGCACCCTCGTGGTCAGGTGCTGGCTTCCCCTGCTGTGTTCTCAATGCCAAATATTCTTAAATATTCTAGAAAAGATCATATTTCATTTTCGGGGCATTTGGAGAACTTTTATTTTTGGGGTATTTTTTATTGCACGGATAACTCTGGAAACAGACGGCAAATACTATTTTTGCTTCATTTAATCTAATTAACAGAAAGTAAAAGGAGGGTACAGAAAGTTGTGCTATCTAAATTCAACCATCTCATGCTCATTAAAAGGAATCCATTAACAAGGTTGATCAGGTCTTGTTAATAAACTCTTTCCGAATAACATGAAACCGGAGAATTTTGGAATAACACTAGGTTACCTCAATTGGAATATGTATGTCACCAACAACAAGAATATCATATTTCTTCTTGACAGTAGGATGAGGAAATTCAAAACCTCCAATAGTAATCGTTGAAAATTTTCCAATAGAATTGATACTGTGGACCTAACGTTGTTTCCTCTGAAAGTGTACCGTGTGCTCATTACCATTGACATGAAAAGAGACATTGCCTTTGTTGCAATCAATAACAGCCCCTGAAGTATTGAAAAAGGGTCTACCAAGGATAATAGACATACTATTGTCCTCGGGAACAAATTCCATTAGAATAGTAACATTTGCAACAACAACAGGCACATCCTCAGAAATACCGACAAGTATAGAAGTTGATTTATCGGCCATTTGCAAAGATATTTCAGTAGGTGTCAACTTATTTAAATCAAGTCTATGATATAAAGATAGAGGTATAACACTAACACCATCTCCAAGATCACAGAAAGTAGTTTTAACATAGTTTCTTTTAATGCAGCAACGTATAGTGGGTACTCCTGGATCTCCTAGTTTCTTTGGTATTCCACCTTTAAAAGTATAATTGGCAAGCAAGGTGGAAATTTCAACTTCTGGTATCTTTCTTTTATTTGTAATAATATATTTCATATACTTAGCATAAGGGTTTGTTTTGAGCATATCAGTCAAACGCATACGCAAAAAGATATGTCTAATCATTTCAGCAAAGCGCTCAAAATCCTCATCATCCTTTTTCTTGGATGGTTTAGGAGGAAAAGGCATGGGTTTCTGAACCCATGGTTCTCTTTCCTTACCGTGCTTCCTAGCAACAAAATCTCTCTTATCATAAAGTTGATTCTTTGATTGTGGGTTATCAAGATCAACCGCAGGTTCAATCTCTACATCATTGTCATTGCTAGGTTGAGCATCATCATGAACATCATCATGAACATTATCACTAGGTTCATGTTCATTACCAGATTGTGTTTCAGCATCAGAGATAGAGATATCATTGGGATTCTCAGGTGTGTCAGCAACAGGTTCAGTAGAAGCATGCAAAGTCCTATCATTTTTCTTTTTCTTCTTCTTAGAAGAACTAGGTGCATCTACATTAGCTCGCTGAGAATCTTTCTCAATTGTCTTAGGGTGGCCTTCAGGATACAGAGTTCCTGAGTCATTTTACCACCTCTAGTCATAACTCTAATAGCATTATCTTTCTTACTATTTAATTCATTGAGCAAATCATTTTGTTCTTTAAGTACTTGTTCTACTTGAGTGGTAACCATAGATGCATGTTTACTAATGAGTTTCAATTCACCTTTAACTCTAGACATGTAATCACTCAAGCGTTCGATCATGTCATCATTACGTTGCAATTGTCTACCAACATAAGCATTGAAGTTTTCTTGTTTCACAAAAAATTGTCAAACTCATCTAAGCATTAGCTAGCAGACTTATAACGAGGAATATCACCTTCATCAAATCTATAGAGAGAATTTACCTTTACTACCTGTGTCGGGTTATCAAGATCATATATTTCTTCAATAGGTGGTAAATTCTTAACATCTTCAGCTTTAATACCTTTTTCTTTCATAGATTTCTTTGCCTCTTGCATATCTTCAGGACTGAGAAACAGAACACCCCTTTTCTTCGGAGTTGGCTTAGGAGTTGGTTCAGGAAGTGTCCAATTGTTTTCATTGGTCAACATATTATTCAATAACAATTCAGCTTGATTGATAGTTCTTTCCTTGAAAACACAACCAGCACAACTATACAGGTGGTCTCTGTAAGTATCGGTTACTCCATTATAAAATATATCAAGTATTTCATTTTTCTCAAGAGGATGATCAAGCAAAGCATTAAGTAATCGGAGAAGCCTCCCCCAAGCTTGTGGGAGACTCTCTTCTTTAGTTTGCACAAAATTATAAGTTTTCCATAAGGCAGCTTGTTTCTTATGAGTGGGAAAATATTTAGCAGAGAAGTAATAAATCATATCCTAGGGACTACGCACACAACCAGGATCGAGAGAGTTAAACCATGTCTTAGCATCACCCTTCAACGAGAATGGAAATAACTTAAGGATGTAATAGTAACGAATTTTTTCCTCGTTGGTGATTAGGGTGGCTATATCATTCAACTTAGTAAGATGTGCCACAACAGTTTCAGATTCATAGCCATGGAAAGGATCAGATTCAACCAAAGTAATTAACTCAGGATCGACAGAGAAATCATAATCCTTATCAGGAACACAGATAGGTGAAGTAGCAAAAGCAGGGTAATATTCCATTCTAGCATTCAAAGACTTTTCCTTTAGCTTAGCTAATAATTTCTTAAGATCGTATATATCATTGCAAGTCAGAAAGTCTCTAGCAGTTTCTTCATCCATAACATAACCCTGAGGAACAATAGGCAATTCATATCTAGGAGGAGAATCTTCATCATCACTTTCATCAATATTATCAGTTTCAAGAATTGCATTCTCTTTAACCTTAGCAATTTGTTCATCAAGAATTTCACATAGTGGCACAGTATTATCAAGCATAGAAGTAATTTCATCATACCTAGCAGAAGTGGCATCATCAAGAACATACGACATATCAGATTCAATAGCAGGAGTAGGTCTCGCGAATTTACTCATAACAGAGTGTCGGGGGAAAACTGTCCTCCCACGAGCACCTATGGGACCGGAGCCCCTTCTACGTTGCGGTAAGGGAGCGGAGGGAGCACGGAGAGCAGATCGAGGGGCACACGCGGGCAGTTTTACCCAGGTTCGGGCCGCGCGGACGCGTAAAACCCTACTCCTGCTTAGGTTGTATTGAGTTCTTGAGCTCGGGAGCTTGAAGATCTACAGTACTAGCTACCCCGAGCGAGAGAGTTGTCTAGGTTCCGAAACCCCTCTACGTTGTGCATGGGCCTCCTTTTATAGCTCAAAGGGGTCACCGCCAGGTGTCAACGTAGAGGATGGTAAAAGTGTAAATTTGGTGGTAGTTGCAACAGTGCATGAACAGTATATGAACAGTGGTCTTCACCTAACTTTGACAGTGGGGGACAAGGGCATTAAATGCCCGTCGCCGTCGCCCCCAAAAGCGTCCGTCCATGCTTCTCCGTTCGCCACGGCGGTAGCCTCGTCACCGTGGCTTGCCACCGTGTGCCCCAGGCTGCACAACCGTCTGCCATGTGCCCCTGGAAGGGCCCTAGTGCGACGCGTGGGCAGATGAGCTGGAGCGTGGGCACACAGCGTAGGTTTCCCCGGCAAGCGCCTTGCCGGGGCCGTGATCTTGCCGGGCCCGGAAGCTTGTCGCTCTCCGGGTCCTGCCGGGGCGCATGATGCGCCGGGACATCTCTTGAAGTATGTGTTCCTTGGCCTTCCTGGCAAGCTCCTCTTGCCAGGGTCTTGTGCAAAAGTGA
Source organism: Secale cereale (assembly GCA_902687465.1). NCBI lineage: Eukaryota > Viridiplantae > Streptophyta > Magnoliopsida > Poales > Poaceae > Secale > Secale cereale. The sequence continues at coordinate 92,340,763 of LR738712.1, forward strand.
TAACCTTGAGCCTGGTGCGGCCTTCCCGGCAAGCTCCTCTTGCCGGGGGCTTGATCTTCTGACTTGTATACTTTGTTCTTGAATGGCTTCATAGGGACCAGAACGGTTCTTGGCGAGCACGTGGTAAGCCCTGCCACGGGAAGCTGCTACTGCCCGTGCACAAGTTGGGGTACTAAGGTACCCCTATCTTAGTACACCGACACAGAGGGCGAATTAAGTGTAGAGCTAGATGGCAGTTCCTTACCTCCCCTCGTAGTTGAGGGATAGATCTTGGTATTTGAGTCTCTCAAGTTCTTCATAGTGATCAATAGATATAAATCCCAAGTGACTTAAAGAATATAGCTATGCTCCCCGGCAACGGCGCCAGAAAATAGTCTTGATAACCCACAAGTGTAGGGGATCGCAACAGTTTTCGAGGGTAGAGAATTCAACCCAAATTTATTGATTCGACACAAGGAGAGCCAAAGGATACTCTCAAGTATTAGCAGTTGAGTTGTCAATTCAACAACACCTGGAAGACTTAGTATCTGCAGCTAGGTAATTTAGTAGCAAAGTAATATGGAAGTAAAGGTAATAGTGGCCAAAGTAGCGATAGTAGTTTTGTAGTGATTGTAACAGTAGCAGCGGAAAAGTAAATAAGCAACAAGTAATATGTGAAAAGCTCGTAGGCGTTGGATCAGCGATGGATAATTATGTCAGATGCGATTCCTCATGTAATAGTTATAACACAGGGTGACACAGAACTAGCTCCAGTTCATCAATGTAATGTAGGCATGTATTCCGAATATAGTCATACGTGCTTATGGGAAAGAACTTGCATGCCATCTTTTGTCCTACCCTTCCGTGGCAGCGGGGTCCTATTGGAAACTAAGGGATATTAAGGCCTCCTTTTAATAGAGTACCGGACCAAAACATTAACACATAGTGAATACATGAGCTCCTCAAACTGCGGTCATCACACGCAGTGGTCCCGATTATTGTCACTTCGGGGTTGCCGGATCATAACACATAGTAGGTGGCTATTGACTTGCAAGATAGGATCAGGAACTCACATATATTCATGAAAACATAATAGGTTCAGATCTGAAATCATGGCACTCGGGCCCTAGTGACAAGCAATAAGCATGGCAATGTCATAGCAATATCAATCTTAGAACATAGTGGATACTAGGGATCAAACCCTAACAAAACTAACTCGATTACATGGTAAATATCATCCAACCCATCATCGTCCAGCAAGCCTAGGATGAGATTACTCACGCACGGCGGTGAGCATCATGGAATTGGTGATGGAGGAAGGTTAATGATGACGACGGCGACGATCTCCACTCTCTGGAGCCCCGAACGGACTCCAGATCAGCCCTCCCAAGAGAGATTAGGGCTTGGCGGCAGCTCCGTATCATAAAACGCGATGAATCCTTCTCTCTGGTTTTTTTCTCCCCGAAAGTGAATATATGGAGTCAGGGTTGGTGTCGGTGGATCCTCAGGTGGCCCACGAGGCAGGGGGGCACGCCCAGGGGGCACCCCCACCCTCGTGGACAGGGTGTGGGACCCCTGGTCTGGTTCTTTCCGTATGTATTTTTTATATATTCCAAAATAAATCTCAGTTGATTTTCAGGTCATTCCAAGAACTTTTATTTCTGCACAAAAATGACACCATGGTAGTTCTGTTGTAAACAGCGTCAGTCCGGGTTAGTTCCATACAAATCATGCAAGTTAGAGTCCAAAACAAGGGCAAAAGTGTTTGGAAAAGTAGATACGTTGGAGACGTATCAATATTTCCCTCAGTTTTTTAGAACCAAGGTATCAATCCAGTAGGAGACTACACGCAAATCCCTAGTACCTGCAGAAACAATTAAGAACTTTGCAACCAACACGATAATGGGGTTGTCAATCCCTTCTCGGCCACTTGCAAAAGTGAGATATGATAGAAATAATAAAATAAATATTTTTGGTATTTTTGTTTTATAGATTGAAAGGTATGGATTGCAAAATAAAAGATAGCTTGTTGACGGAAGATTAATATGATGGAAAATAGACTCGGGGGCCATAGGTTTCACTAGTGGCTTCTCTCAAGATAGCATATTCTAACAAATTACTCTCGAGCAATTGATAGAAAAGCGCATAGTTATGAGAATATCTAGGCATGATCATGTATATAGGCAACATGTCCATGACAAGTAGACCGAAAGGATTCTGCATCTACTACTATTACTCCACACACCGACCGCTATCCAACATGCATCTAGAGTATTAAGTTCATAAGAACAGAGTAACGCCTTAATCAAGATGACATGATGTAGAGGGATAAACTCGTGCAATATGACATAAACCCCATCTTTTTATCCTCGATGGCAACAATACAATACGTGGCTTGCTGCCCCTGGTGTCACAGGGAAAGGACACCGCAAGATTGAACCCAAAGCTAAGAACTTCTCCCATTGCAAGAAAGAACAATCTAGTAGGCCAAAAAAAATTGATAATTTGAAGAGACTTGCAAAGATATTAAATGATGCATCTATGAATTCAGAGAAGAATCAAATATTTTTCATAGATAATCTTGATCATAAACCCACAATTCATCGGAAGTCGACAAACACACTACAAACAGTATTACATCGAATAGATCTCCATGAAGATCGAGGAGAAATTTGTAGTGAGATCCAAAGAGAGAGAAGAAACCATCTAGCTAATAACTATGGACCTGAAGGTCCGTGGTAAACTACTCACACATCATCGGAGAGGCTATGGTGTTGATGTAGAAGCCCTCCGTGATCGTTCCCCCTCCTGCGGAGCTCCAGAAGAGGCCCCAAGATGGGATCTCACGGGTACAGAAGGTTGCGGTAGTGGAAATAGGGTTTCGTGGTGCTCTCGGATGTTTTCAGGGTATATGAGTATACATAGGAGGAAGAGGTACATCCGTGGAGCTACGAGGGGCCCACGAAGGTGGGGGGCATGCCTACCCCCCCCTGGGCGCACCATCCTGCCTCGTGGCCGCCTTGTGGCTTCCTAGTCGTGTACTCCAAGTCTTCTGGATTGCGTTAGTTCCAAAATGATCCTCGTGAAGGTTTTCATTCCGTTTGGACTCCGTTTGATATTCGTTTTCTGCGAAACACTGAAATAGGCAAAAAAATAGCAATTTGCATTGGGCCTTGGATTAGTTGGTTAGTCCCAAAAATAATATAAAAGTGCATAATGGAGCTCATTAAACATCCAAAACAGGTAATATAATTGCATGGAACAATCAAAAATTATAGATACGTTGGAGACGTATCAAGCATCCCCAAGCTTAACTCATGCTCGTCCTCGAGTAGGTAAATGGTAAAAACAGAAGTTTTGCTGTGGAATGCTACCCAACTTAATTATCAATGTAATTCTCTTTATTGTGGCATGAATGTTCAGATCCAAAAGATTCAAGACAAAAGTTTAATATTGACATAAGAATAATAATACTTCAAGCATACTAACAAAGCAATTATATCCTCTCAAATGAACATGGCCAAAGAAAGTTCATCCCTACAAAATCATATAGTTTGGTTATGCTCCATCTTCGTCACACAAAATACCCAAATCATGCACAACCCCGGTTTCAGCCAAGCAATTGTTTCATATTTCAAATTTTCAAACTTTTCCAACTTTCACGCAATACATGAGTGTGAGCCATGGATATAGCACTATAGGTGGAATAGAGTGGTGGTTGTGGAGAAGACAAAAGGATAAAGATGGTCTCACATCAACTAGGCGTATCAATGGGCTATGGAGATGCCCATCAATAGATATCGATGTCAGTGAGTAGGGATTGCCATGCAACGGATGCACTAGAGCTATAAATGTATGAAAGCTCAACAAAAGAAACTAAGTGGGTGTGCATCCAACTTGCTTGCTCACGAAGACCTAGGGCATTTGAGGAAGCCCATCTTTGGAATATACAAGCCAAGTTCTATAATGAAAATTCCAACTAGTATATGAAAGTGGCTAAACGAGAGACTATCTATCATGAAGATCATGGTGCTACTTTGAAGCACAAGTGTGGAAAAAAGATAGTAGCATTGTCCCGTTTTCTTTTCTTCCTTTTTTTCTTTTTCTTTTTTCTTCTTTTTTTGGGGCCTTCCTTTTTTGGCCTTTCCTTTTTTTCTCTTTTTTGGGACAATGCTCTAATAAAGATGATCATCACACTTTTATTTATTAACAACTCAAGGATTTCAACTCTATATTAGAACAAAATATGACTCTATATGAATGCCTCCGGCGGTGTACTGATGGCTTCTCGCCCCTCGTTGGTTACCCCAAGTGGAAGGTTTGAGATGCAGTGTAGCGGAAGTTTTCCCTTGGCAAAGATACCAAGGATCGATTTCCCCTGAGACTCCCAGTTTCAACAAGAAGGTGTCAACTGCTAACGGCGCCAGAGATTAGCAATCAACGTGGACCTGCACACAGATACAAATAACTTTGCTCCCAACGAGTACAGAGAGGTTGTCAATCCCTCCGGCCTTGTCGTTTACAAAGGATCAAACGCAAGTGATAATAGTGATAGGTTTTGCTGCAATAGTAAGTAAAAAGCGGAAAGTAAATAGCGGATGTGATCAGTGATGGTAATATGGACCGGGGTCCCATGATGTTCACTAGTGATGTCTCTCTCCCGAAAGATGATAAAACAACTATGTGAGGTAAACGAATTACAGCTGGGCAATTGACAGAATTATGTGCGCAAACCAATGCTAACTATGTTACAAGAAAGGTAGAGGTTCAAAGCATGGGCGGTACGCCAAGGCAAGTAGACCGAAATCCATCTGCATCTACTACTAATCATCCACCTTGAGATATCTATCTAGAACATCTCACTAGTATTAATTTGCGAGTCCCACCCATAGTGTAAACTCAAAGCAACAAACAACTGCATTAAAAGAACTTTGCGTAAAGTAAACAATCCTTGCACCCGCGGGCACAAGCACCGTTGTTTTCCCCCTTGTGGCAACAGCACATCCCCTAGACTCATGTTTCTGTCACTCAAGCTAGTCATCGAGGGGCATGAACCCACAATCAAGCATAACGTTCCCTCTTGGAGTCACTACCTACTACTCGGCCAAAGCAATAAATAACAACGGAGAACATGCAAGAATTACTTACGAACATAAATATAAAAGAGGTGAATCAAATATATTACTCAAACACAATCTGAACATAATCTCACAATCCATCGGATCCCAGCAAACTCATCATAGCAACAGCATAAGGTTTACATATGTGCCTCGATCATGTAGGGCAGCTCACGAGGACTAATTAGTGAAGCACAAGAAGGGGAGGAGAACATCACATAGCTACTGGTCATGGACCCATGGTCCAAGGGAGACTACTCACAACTCATCTGGGAGGCGTCCATGGTGGTGGAGAGGCTCCCGGTGGTGATCCTCCCCTCCGGCAGGGTGACGAGAAGAGTTCTCCTGGTGCTCCCGATCTTGGAAGCGCGGCGGCGGCGGAACAGAGATGATATCGCGAAAAAGGGTTCCCGTCTCGAGGGTTTCGGGACACGATATAAATATATGCCAAAGGGGGGCATCAGCGGAGGCCTGGGGGGCCCAGGCGCCCCCCCCAGCGCGGCCAGGAGGGGGGCCGCGCCACCAGGGCGCCTGGAGCCCTGGTGGCCCCCCTCCGGCCCTACTTGGCTGCCGGGAAGCTTCTGGAACGCTGATTTTTTATATAATTTTTCCGGGATTTTTCTGGCAGTTCTCGTAATGGGAAAACCTGAAATACAAAAACAGCAGAAAACAGAAACTGGCACTGGGGTGCACTGAGTTAATAGTTTAGTCCAAATATGATCGAAAGTGTATGGAAGTGTATAAATATCATAGCAATATCACCCAAAATAGGCATGGAGCAAGCAGAAATTATAGATACGTTTTGGACGTATCAACATCCCCAAGCTTAATTCCTGCTCGTCCTCGAGTAGGTAAATGATAACAAGAATAATTTCTGTGGTGACATGCTATTAACCATATAGGACTTTTTCATAGTCATATGACAAAAGCTTACTGAGACAATGAATCTGTAGTAATTAAGTTGCCTCATGAGAAAATCACAAAGAACTGAAAGTTTTACAACATGATACTGAAACATCAAATAGATTTGTAATGAGCATGGTGTGCAAATATGATAAAGTGATATCTCGCTTGCCCCCTTTAGTGAAGCAAAACATAAATGCAGGGGCACCTCCAAGGTTTAAGTGATGACTAGATACAATAATTTCAGAATAAACAATATCATAATCATGCAAAAGACAATGCTACTTTGGGACAATGCACATTACACTCAGAATGACAATCATGCTCTCAGTAGTTGGTGCTTTAAAAGAAGGTGGAGAATCTCGAACCGTCGCTTTTGTTGGCAAGGTTGAAAACCCGTAGTCGGAAACAAACACAAAACATGTACCGGAGCTCTTGGTTTTAAAAACAGAGGTAATAATTATTATTTTGATTATGCATGTTCCGTCAACGAATGCTAGCAGATAACTCAATCACTTCTTGAGATGGACAAGTTTCGAGGAATGGCTCCCGAATGAGGACGATCACATCCTCTTAATCTCCTTTGTTTATCACTGCCAAAGTTTTCTGATTTCTCATGAACAAAGCGTGAAGGAGGGTTTGTTTGTTATATTAATTTTGAGCCGGGCGCACTCAATGCCAGTTCCTTCTCGTGTTATGGGTTTGCACATTAGACATGCAATCCCGGGGTGAAGCTTGGCCAACTTAAAAAGATCATGAATTAACTACTACTTACTCATGAACTTAAAACAGAGGCACAAAATAGGAATGCATTTTTTTTAATAATTTCGAGATGGTACATGAAAGTCTTCGTTAGGAATGGCAGGTAAATACCATGTAGGAAGGTATGGTGGACTCATATGGCATAACTGGTTTAAAAGAATTTGGATGCACAAGCAGTCAGTCCGCTTAGTACAGGCGAAGGTTAGCAAAAGACTGGGAGCGACCAACTAAGAGAGCAATGACGGTCATAATCATGCAGAGCGACAAAGCAACATTGAATCAGGCATGGTAGTTATATCGCTACTCAGAAACAAAAGATCATCAAGGCTTGACAGACTTTCTTTAAAGTCTTAAATATGCGTGAGCATACGCCAAGTCAATCAAAATAAATTCTTGAAGGAAGATATTACTAAACCATACCACATCATAGGCAAACAAATCATGTTGGTATTCCAATAACACATTGGGAACCCCCCAGCTATTTGAGACTAACCATAAGAAAACATGAACTACTAAGCACCATTATGCACGTAGCATTTTTATCATAGACATATCAACCAATGCAACAGAAGCAAACTCTCTTAATAAGATAAGCATGATAAATAAAGAGAGTTCATGCAACCAACTAAACAAAAGCTCTTTAAAAAGATAAGCATGAAAACTAAGAGCTAAGAATGATAGTAGCTATTAAAAGACCAAGAACATACACAACAAAGATAAACATGAAAATTCTATGTTATGTTCTAGGTAGAAGTGGAGCGTGTTTCTCTCCCACACAAAGAAAGCTGAGTTCCGACTCGTTATGAAAAGCTAAAGAAAACTAAAAAGGAAACTAAAAGCAAGACGCTCCAAGCATAGCACATAACACATGAAGTGATAAAAATATAGTGGAACGAAAGACGAACTGATAATGTTGATGGAGAAGGGGATGCACGGGGGCATCCCCAAGCTTAGATGCTTGAGTCTCCTTGAATATTTCTTGGGGGTGCATGGGGGCATCCCCAAGCTTGAGCGCTTGACACTCCTGAATCTTTTTATCATCTTCCCTCGCACACTTGAAAACTCCCTTCATATATAACTCATCATAATCTGATTAGCGAGGTTAGTACCCATAATAAAATAATTGTTCCTTGCTAGAAATAAAGATATTATTGAAGGTCTACTGTTTCTCAAGATTGCCAAAAGGTTTTTGCAAAGAAAAAGCAAGCTCAAGGTTTGCAAAATGAAGGAAAGGCAAAACAGGACAGAATCTGTGAAAAACAGAACAACAGTTAGTAAATGATTTTTTCGAGGCACTTCTGCAACTCTAATAAAAAAACTCAGAACAGACGCATGAAAGACAATTATATAGAGCACGCTGTCGAAAAAATTCAGACCAAAAAGATGACCTGGTGATTTTATACGAATTTTTCTATCCAAGGACAGAATCTGTTTCCTGGACAGCACGTCACAACTTTTGAACTTTCTTGCAATCAGAGGCTACACTTGGCACAAAGTTGAAAAGCAAAGATACAATGATGATGCTACTGTAGTAACAACATCAAGACACAACAAAAGCAAAATAAAATTTTATTCATGTGGGCTGCCTCCCAAAAGCGCTTTCTTTTATGCCTTTAAGCTAGGCATAATGCATAGAGATCAAGTTTTATCAAGAGTAAAAGAATAGCTAGCCCGTATAACGGACTCAAAAGGTAACTTAATATTCTTTCGAGGGAAGTGTTCCATCCCTTTCTTGAGAGGAAATTGGAATTTTATATTCCCCTCTTTCATGTCAATGATGGCACCAACGGTGCGAAGGAAAGGACGTCCCAAAATAATTGGACAAGAAGGTTCACATTCAATATCCATAATAGTAAAATCAACGGGAACGTAATTGGCATTGACAATGATAAGAACATCGTCGATCCTCCCCAAAGGTTTCTTTATGGAATAATCAACGAGACGAACACCAAAAGAACAAGAATCAAAAGGTTTCAATTTAAGTATATCATATATTCTTTTGGGCATAACGGAGGTACTAGCTCCAACATCACATAAAGCATAGCAAGAGAAGTTATTCAACTTAATTTTAATCATAGGATCCCAACCATCTTCTAGCTTTCTAGGTATGGAGGCTTCTACTCTAAGTTTCTCCTCCCTAGCTTTGATGAGAGCATTAGTGATATGCTCCGTGAAGGCAAGGTTAAGCGTGCTAGTGCGGGGATCTCTAGACATCTTGTGAAGGAAATCAATAACTTCGGTAAGAGTGCAATTGTCAAAATCAAGGTCACTACTATCAAGTAAGGTGGTAGTGGTGTCCTTTAGGTTCACTTGTTTGGTAGTTTCTATAGTCATAGCATCACCATTAATAGGTCCAATGGGACCAGGAGTGCATTGGGTGCTAAGAGTTTGGATATCCTCAACAACTTGGATAGTAGCAACAGTGTGGTGGGTAGGAAGGTTCTTAATTCTATCTTCTTCCTCCCTTTCTCTAGCCCATCTCTCTTTAAGTTTAGCCAACATCCTAATGTTTTCATTAATTTGCACTTGAATAGCATTCATAGGAGTGACCTTCCTCTCCTCAAGAGGAGAAGTTCTAATTTTAAGCAATTCTACCTCATTGGCTAAATTGTCTACCTTTGAAGAGAGATCATCTAGTTTGTTTAGTTTTTCTCCTACACTCTTATTAAAGGCTTTTTGGGTAGTGATGAAATCTTTAAGCATAATCTCTAGTTCAGTAGTGGAGTTCTTGGTGCTAGGATAAGCATTGTTGTTCCCATAGGAATTAGAGGGGAACGGTCTAGGATTGCTACCAAAATTACTCCTATAAGCATTGTTGTTAAAATTGTTTCTAGAGATAAAGTTCACATCTACTTGTTCTTGAGCAATCAAAGAATTTAAAGGAACATCACGAGGATCAAAGATAATTGCTTCGAAAGTAGAGAGATGATTAAGTCAACTTTTTCATTTAGGGAGGAAATCTCCTCGACAGAGTTTACCTTCCTACCTGTTGGAGCGCGTTCGGTGTGCCATTGGGAATAATTGGTCATCATCTCGTCGAGAAGCTTCGTGGCAGCACCAAGTGTAGCTGACATAAAGGTTCCTCCCGCGGCCGAATCTAACAAGTTCCGCGAGGTAAAGTTCAAGCCTGCATAAAAAGTTTGGATAACCATCCAAGTAGTCAAACCGTGAGTAGGGCAGTTCTTGACAAGATATTTCATACGTTCCCAAGCTTGGGCAACGTGTTCATTATCCAATTGTCTAAAATTCATTATGTTACTCCTTAGTTGGATAATTTTAGCAGGTGGATAGTATTTTCCAATAAAAGCATCTTTGCACTTGTCCCATGAATCTATGCTATTTCTAGGCAAAGATTGAAACCAAATTTTAGCTCCTCCTCGCAAGGAGAAAGGAAAAAGCTTAAGCTTAACAATATTACCATCTATTTCTTGGTACTTTTGCATATCACAGAGTTCAACAAAATTGTTTAAGTGTAAAGCAGCATCATCTCCAGCACCGGAGAATTGATCTTTCATGACTAGGTTCAGTAAAGCAGGTTTAATTTCATACGAAGGTGCTGAAGTGGCAGGTGTAGTGATAGTCGTGCAAATAAAGTCATCGTTGTTGTGACTAGTGAAGTCACACAACTTGGTGTTCTCGGTGGAACCCATAGTAGCAAGCAAGCAAGATAACTATTTTTGTGATTTTCGATAAAAGACACTAAAGCAAAACTGAAAGGTACACTAACAAGACTAAAAGCAAAGGTAAAAGATAGCGTGCAACTCCCCTATCCTGAAGAGTGGAGTCCCCGGCAACGGCGCCAGAAAACTTTGCTTGATGGCTTCACGCCCCTCGTTGGTTACCCCAAGTGGAAGGTTTGAGATGCAGTGTAGCGGAAGTTTTCCCTTGGCAAAGATACCAAGGATTGATTTCCCCTGAGACTCCCAGTTTCAACAAGAAGGTGTCAACTGCTAACGGCGCCATAGATTAGCAATCAACGTGGACCTGCACACAGATACAAATAACTTTGCTCCCAACGAGTACAGAGAGGTTGTCAATCCCTCCGGCCTTGTCGTTTACAAAGGATCAAACGCAAGTGATAATAGTGATAGGTTTTGCTGCAATAGTAAGTAAAAAGCGGAAAGTAAATAGCGGATGTGATCAGTGATGGTAATATGGACCGGGGTCCCATGATGTTCACTAGTGATGTCTCTCTCCCAAAAGACGATAAAACAACTATGTGAGGTAAACGAATTACAGCTGGGCAATTGACAGAATTATGTGCGCAAACCAATGCTAACTATGTTACAAGAAAGGTAGAGGTTCAAAGCATGGGCAGTACGCCAAGGCAAGTAGACCGAAATCCATCTGCATCTACTACTAATCATCCACCTTGAGATATCTATTCAGAACATCTCGCTGGTATTAAGTTGCGAGTCCCACCCATAGTGTAAACTCAAAGCAACAGACAACTGCATTAAAAGAACTTTGCGTAAAGTAAACAATCCTTGCACCCGCGGGCACAAGCACCGTTGTTTTCCCCCTTGTGGCAACATCACATCCACTAGACTCATGTTTCTGTCACTCAAGCTAGTCATCGAGGGGCATGAACCCACAATCAAGCATAACGTTCCCTCTTGGAGTCACTACCTACTACTCGGCCAAAGCAATAAATAACAACGGAGAACATGCAAGAATTACTTAAGAACATAAATATAAAAGAGGTGAATCAAATATATTACTCAAAAACAATCTGAACATAATCTCACAATCCATCAGATCACAGCAAACTCATCATAGCAACAGCATAAGGATTACATATGTGCCTCGATCATGTAGGGCAGCTCACGAGGACTAATTAGTGAAGCACAAGAAGGGGAGGAGAACATCACATAGCTACTGGTCATGGACCCATGGTCCAACGGAGACTACTCACAACTCATCCGGGAGGCGTCCATGGTGGTGGAGAGGCTCCCGGTGGTGATCCTCCCCTCCGGCAGGGTGCCGGGAAGAGTTCTCCTGGTGCTCCCGATCTTGGAAGCGCGGCGGTGGCGGAACAGAGATGAGATCGCGAAAAAGGGTTCCCGTCTCGAGGGTTTCGGGACACGATATAAATATATGCCAAAGGGGGGCATCAGCGGAGGCCTGGGGGGCCCAGGCGCCCCCTCGGCGCGGCCAGGAGGGGGGCCGCGCCACCAGGGCGCCTGGAGCCCTGGTGGCCCCCCTCCGGCCCTACTTCAGCTGCCGGGAAGCTTCTGGAACGCTGATTTTTTATATAATTTTTCCGGGATTTTTCTGGCAGTTCTCGTAATGGGAAAACCTGAAATACAAAAACAGCAGAAAACAAAAACTGGCACTAGGGTGCACTGAGTTAATAGGTTAGTCCAAATATGATCAAAAGTGTATGGAAGTGTATAAATATCATAGCAATATCACCCAAAAGAGGCATGGAGCAAGCAGAAATTATAGATACGTTTTGGACGTATCATGTACCGGGATGTGCAACGAATCAAGAGCGACATGTATGAAAAATTATGCATGGTGGCCTTGCCACAAATATGATGTCAACTACATGATCATGCATGGAAATATGACAATGATGAAGCGTGTCATAATAAACAGAACAGTGGAAAGTTGCATGGCAATATATCTTGGAATGGCTATGGAAATGCCATCATAGGTAGGTATGGTGGCTGTTTTGAGGAAGATATATGATGGGTTTATGGTACTGGCAAAAGTTGTGCGGTACTAGAGAGGCTAGCAATGGTGGAAGGGTGAGAGTGCGTATAATCCATGGACTCAACATTAGTCATAAAGAACTCACATACTTATTGCAAAAATCTACAAGTCATCAAAACAAAGTACTTCACGCATGCTCCTAGGGGAAGGGTTGGTAGGAGTTAACCATCGCGCGATCCTGACCTCCACACAAAGGATGACAATCAAAGAAATACCTCATGATTCAAATTTGTCACACAACGGTTACCATATGTGCATGCTACGGGACTTGCAAACGTCAACACAAGTATTTCTCAAATTAACAACTACTCTACCATCATGACTCTAATATCACCATGCTCATATCTCAAAACAATCATCAAGCATCAAACTTCTCATAGCATTCAACACACTTTATATGAATGTTTTTATTACACTCATCTTGGATGCCCATTATATTAGGACTAATTTTATAGCCAAAGAAAATTACCATGCTATTATAAAGGACTCACAAAATAATATAAGTGAAGCATGAGAGATTAATAATTTCTATAAAATAAAACCACCACCGTGCTCTAAAAAGATATAAGTGAAGCGCTAGAGCAAAATTATCTAGCTCAAAAGATATAAGTGAAGCACATAGAGTATTCTAATAAATTCCGATTCATGTGTGTCTCTACCAAAAGGTGTGTATAGCAAGGATGATTGTGGTAAACTAAAAAGCAAAGACTCAATTCATGCAGGACGCTCCAAGCAAAATAAATATCATGTGGTGAATAAAAATATAGTCTCATGTAAAGTTACCGATAGACGAAGACGAAAGAGGGGATGCCTTCCGTGGCCCAATCTTAGGCTTTTGGTTGTCCTTGAATTTTACCTTGGGGTCCCTTGGGCATCCCCAAGCTTAGGCTCTTGCCACTCTTTATTCCATAGTCCATTTAATCCTTACCCAAAAACTTGAAAACTTCACAACACAAAACTTAACAGAAAACCTCATGAGCTCCGTTAGTATAAGAAAACAAACCACCACTTTAAGGTATTGTATTTAACTCATTCTTTATTTATATTGGTGTTAAACCTACAGTATTCGAACTTCTCTATGGTTCATACCCCCCGATACTACTCATAGATTCATCGAAATAAGCAAACATCACACGAAAAATAGAATCTGTCAAAAACAGAACAGTTTGTAGAAATATGTAATTTTCGAATACTTATGTTACACTAAAAGATCTAAAATAAATTGGTGGACGTGAGGAATTTGTCTATTAATCATCTGCAAAAGGAATCAACCTAAAAGAACTCTCAAGTAAAAAATGGCAGCTAATCTCGTGAGCGCAAACGTTTTTGTTTTTTACAGCAAGATCGCAAAGACTTCACCCAAGTCTTCCCAAAGGTTCTACTTGGCACAAACACTAATAAAAACACAAAACCATATCTAACCAGAAGCTAGATAAATTATTTATTACTAAACAGAAGTAAAATCAAAGAAAATAAAATTGGGTTGCCTGCCAACAAGCACTATCGTTTAATGCCCCTAGCTAGGCATAATACAATAATAGATCTAGGTATTGCCGTCTTTGATTTTTATTTTTTAAGCGGATTCATGCTCGAATCCGGGAGGTTCTTTGCGATTCCCTTCATATTCAGTAATTTTTAGATCTAACGAATCCAACCACTTATTGCAAAGGGTGATCAACATATTCATGCGATGAAGACTTTCGCTAACACTCATAAGAGGTTCAAGAGACTTTTGTAAAATTTTCGTTACTTCGCAAATCTTCTCAAAAACTTGTGTATCTTCCTGGGTATGATGTGGCCCCTTTTGTTGAGGTAGTGTTCCCACTATTCGCTCAATAATTTCATGGGAAATACTAGGATAAATTTTGATAAAGTTTCCTTTGGCAACGAAATCCAGGAGTTGTCTATGGGACATGTTTAGTCCAACATAAAAATTGCTAGGTTAAATTCTAAAATTTACCTCTAAGGTGCAATTACGATAAGATTCCATCATCCTATACGAGGCATCTTTCAAGTTTTCTCCATGTCTTTGTTTGAAGTGAAGAACTTCAAACTCGGGAGACAAAGGGACAGATAAAAGACTTGCCATGACGGCGAAACAAACGATCTAACACACAAACACGCAAGAAGCAAACAGAGACGAAAGAAAAAGTGCGAATAAAACGGCGAAGGTGAAATGGGGGAGAGGAAAAGGAGAGGAAAATGGCAAATAATGTAATGCAAGGGATAAGAGTTTGTGATGGGTACTTGGTATGCGACTTATGCGTAGATCTCCCGGGCAACGGCGCCAGAAATTCTTCTTGCTACCTCTTGATCTTGCGTTGTCTATCCCTTGAAGAGGAACGGGTGATGCAGCAAAGTAGCGTAAGTATGTCCCTTAGTTTTTTAGAACCAAGGTATCAATCCAGTAGGAGACTGCACGCAAATCCCTAGTACCTACACAAACAATTATGAACCTTGCAACCAACGCGATAAAGGGGTTGTCAATCCCATCTCGGCCACTTGCAAAAGTGAGATCTGATAGAGATAATAAGACAAATATTTTTGGTATTTTTGTTGTATAGATTGAAAGGTAAAGATTGCAAAATAAAAGATAGCTAGTTGATGGAAGATTAATATGATGGAAAATAGACCCGGGGCCATAGGTTTCACTAGTGGCGTCTCTCAAGATAGCATATTCTACGGTGGGTGAACAAATTACTGTCTAGCAATTGATAGAAAAGCGCATAGTTATGAGAATATTTAGGCATGATCATGTGTATAGGCATCATGTCCGTGACAAGTAGACCGAAACAATTCTGCATCTACTACTATTACTCCACACATCGACCGCTATCCAGCATGCATCTAAACTATGAAGTTCATAAGAACAGAGTAACGCCATAATCAAGATGGCATGATGTAGAGGGATAAAATCATGCAATATGACATAAACCCCATATTTTTATCCTCGATGGCAACAATACAATACGTGCCTTGCTGCCCCTGCTGTCACTGGGAAAGGACACTGCAAGATCGAACCCAAAGCTAAGCACTTCTCCCATTGCAAGAAAAATCAATCTAGTAGGCCAAACCAAATTGATAATTCGAAGAGACTTGCAAAGATATTAAATCATGCATATAAGAATTCAGAGAAGAATCAAACACTACTAGGAAAAGGGCTATAGATGGAATTGATACTAATGGCGCACCGGACAAGCAGTGCGCCATTAGTATATAGTAATGGCGCACTAGCAACAGATACGCCATTAGAGTTCGAACTACTAATGGCGCACCAGGTCCAAAGTGCGCCATTAGTATCAAGAAGTTTTTTTTTGAACTAGCGCGCCTGTCCAAACATACTAATGGCGCATCCAGACAAAGTGCGCCATTACTATATACTAATGGCGCACCAGCAGTAAAGTGCGCCATTAATGCTCTTTTTTTATGATATTTTTTATTCTTTTTTTTACAAAACTACTAATGGCGCACTGTCCCAGAGTGCGCCATTACTTGTTTAAACTAGTAATGGCGCACTGTGCGACAGTGCGCCATTAGTATGTTTTTTTTTGCAAAACTAGTAATGGCGCACCTGCTATAAATGCGCCATTAGTAACCTTGATTACTAATGGCGCATTTATAGTTGGTGCGCCATTAGTAAGCGGGCAGCAACAAGATATTTTGGACAGCCTCTCCTACCACACTCACTTCCCCCCCCCCACTTCTTCATTCTCTCCACCTCCTCTCCTCTCGGGTCCCTCCTCTTTTTCACCTCATTTCCACCATATATTCATTCAAATTAAGTGGTTAAATTACCTTGTTTTGATAGGTAAGTAAGGTGGGAAGCTATATTTATGTTGTTCTCCATACAACAATGTGCACATGCACTTTTTATGGCCTAGCTAGATCTATGTATGTTTGTGGTGTTGCATATGTTTGTTGTGTTGCATATGTGTTTGTGTTTGGAGGTGTACCGGTATTTGAAATGCGATCGTTGCCAATATTTTCCCGGAATGTTGATTCATTTCCGTTTCGGTGAGAATTTTGGCATTAAGCATTCATTTTTGTCCTATTTTTAGGGAAAGTCATGGCAAATTTTTTCTTGGTTCTAAAATATCGTTTTGCTCTACCCCGCAGGCGACCATGGTGCGCACGATGACCGAAGGCATCGTGAATAGGTTTTTGAGGTCCGCGAAGGCCGAGATGCTTCAAAAGAACGAGACGGAGATAAGATGTCCGTGTCGAAGATGCAAGTTGAAGAGCCTTATTGCGGACCCGGATTCCGGGCAGGTGCGGGACCACCTGCTATTACGTGGTTTCATGGATGGCTATCGGTGGCAAGGTGATGAAGATGACTACGAAGTCGTCCATGGGGGCCGGGCAAGAAATGAGGAAGGGCAGCAAGACAACCACCGCGGCTCGGGCGGGCGAGAAGACGAAGAATCCCCAGGAGATGATCACGACGGTGATGCTGTACACAGTCATCATGTAGAAGATGCAGGACATGATGATGAGGAAGATGCCGGAGCAGACGACGGGCATGATCATGAAGATGATGATGCCGGCGGAGCAGACGGCGCTGAACCATCGATGGGTTGGGTGCAGGACCCTCATATTCAAGAGCTGCTTCTCAAGCAGACCGATAACGCAAGAGCTGCCGCCCGAGAGAAAGCCAAGATGGATCAACTTGAGTTAGACGCGGTTACTCCATTGTATGAAGGATGCAGGCCCGAGGATACCCGCCTGAAAGTAACGCTCATGGCTCTGGAGATGAAGGTAAAACACAAAATGACCGACGCATGCTTCGACGAGAACATGTCATTCTGGCACGAACGTCTTCCCAAGGGGAACAAGTGCCCCACCAGTTTGGAGGAGGCGAAGAAAATCGTGTGTCCTCTGGATTTACCGCACGTGAAATACCATGTGTGCATGAACAATTGCATCATTTATCGGGGCGAGCACGCGGAGTCTACCATATGTCCGGTGTGCGGCGTCACTCGATACAAGAAGAGGAAGAAAGCTCCTCGAAAAGTGGTGTGGTACTTTCCGATCACTCCTCGTCTGCAGCGGTATTTCGCGGACCCTAAGGTAGCAAAGCTCCTGCGTTGGCACGCGGATAGGGAGGAGAAGAAGCGAGAAGATGACGCAAATGATCCGGAGATAGATAAAAAAGACAAGATGCTGAGTCACCCTAAGGATGCGAGCCAGTGGCAAGCGTTGAACTTCGAAGACCTAGAATTTGGGAACGATCCAAGGAACATCGTGCTGGGCGCGAGCACCGATGGAGTCAATCCGTTTGGCAGTCAGAGAAGCACACATAGCACCTGGCCTGTGTTTGTGTGGATGTACAACCTTCCCCCCTGGTTGTGCATGAAGAGGAAGTACATTCACATGAGTATGCTAATTGAAGGACCGAAACAACCAGGGAACGACATCAATCTGTATCTGGGGCTGCTGAAAGAGGAGCTAGACACGGTGTGGAAAACGCCAGCCAATACGTGGGACACCGCAAAGAAAGAATATTTCCCTATGAGAGCCGCGCTGCTCACGACGGTGCACGACTATCTCGGTTACGGATATGTCGTGGGGCAGGTGGTCCACAGATTTTCTGGATGCGTCAGGTGCATGGATGACACAACGTATCGCCAGCTAGATAGAGATCCCGGTTCTTCGAAAACCGTGTTCATGGGACATCGAAGGTGGCTTCGCGACGATGACCTGTGGAGAAAACGCAAGGATCTGTTCGATGGTGAAACCGAACCCCGAGGACGCCCGCGTACGAGGAGCGGCGAGGAAATAGACGAGCTATTGAAAAATTGGAAAGATTGCCCACTGCCGGGAAAGAAGCAAAAGGCGCCAGAGCCGGGAAAGAAGCGAAAGGTGCCAGAGCCGCTGCTGAAGGTATGGAAAACGAGGTCTGTTTTCTGGGACTTGCCGTACTGGAAGATCCACCGTGTGCCTCACAGCCTTGATGTAATGCATATCACGAAGAACGTGTGCGAGAGTCTGCTTGGTACCCTGCTCAACATGCCAGAGAGGACCAAAGATGGGCCGTAAGCAAGGGCAGACTTGAAATCAATGGGCATCAGGCAGGAGCTTCACGCTATATATGATGATCATGATGATGATGATGATGATGAGGCGAAGCAGGACACGGAAAGTCGTCGCAAAGGCAAAAAGGCCAAGAAGACCGGAAATGACTACCCTCCAGCGTGCTTCACTCTAAGTCAGGAGGAGATCGAGCAGTTTTTCACCTGCCTCGTAGGAGTACAACTTCCTTACGGTTACGCGGGGAAGATAAGCAGATACCTAGACCGGGTGAAGCTGAAGTTCAGCGGGATGAAGTCTCACGACTGACACGTGCTTATGACGCAGATACTTCCAGTTGCAATCCGTGGTATCAT
This sequence comes from Secale cereale, assembly GCA_902687465.1. Classification (NCBI taxonomy): domain Eukaryota; kingdom Viridiplantae; phylum Streptophyta; class Magnoliopsida; order Poales; family Poaceae; genus Secale; species Secale cereale. The sequence continues at coordinate 92,359,625 of LR738712.1, forward strand.
GGACGCGCACGTCCGTGAAACCCTATTTGTCCTATGCAACTTTTTCGACGTCATCTCTCGGAAGTCTGTTGGCGTGAGGCAACTCAGAAGGCTACGGACATATACTACGGAAGGATCGAGGAGATCTGGGAGCTGAGCTACGCTGGAGAGAAGGTCCCGATGTTCCGTGTCAGATGGGCCAAGAGCGTCCTAAAAGAAGACCGGTATTTCACCACCATGGTTATACCCGAAGCCAAATCCAAGACCGCGGGCGCAAACGTCACCGCAAAAAATGAGCCATGGGTACTGGCTTCCCAAGTTGACCAATGCTTCTTCATTACCGATCCGTCAAAGCCCAGTCGTGTTGTCGTGAGGAGAGGCAAAAGGAAGATCATCGGAATGGATGGAGTAGCCAATGAGCAAGACTTCGACAAGTACGGCGACCCGAGGATCGAACATGACGACGATGATGAAGTAGCAGCATACACCACAAGAAGAAGCAGGACCACCCTACCTAAAGGACGTCCGTTCCACAGAAGAACTCCATTTGCGAAAAAGAAGGGCAAGAAGATTGTGAACAGATAGCTAGCTAGCTAAGATCGTTTGTATTTAAATCGTAGCCTTCATTTCTCGATTGTATTTCATGGGCACTTTTTGAACTATCATGAATATTTTTAAATTTCATGGACACTCGATCTCGATCCCCCTCGTCGCCGAGAGCACCCCCCGGTCCACCGGCCGCCGCCGCCGACCCCCCGTACCCCTCCCCTACTCAACCGCCGCCGC
>LR738712.1:92360399-92479609 GCA_902687465.1 Secale cereale
AATTTGATGATATTTTTTAAAAAATTATTTCTGTCTTATAAAAAAATATTACTGTTATGATTTAAACAAGTTTGAACATATTTAAACACAAATAAGTATCAAAAAGCATTTTAAATGCATAAAAAAATTTTGTGGAGCCTGGGATTCGAACCCAGGACCTCCTGGTGGGAGAATTTTGTGGAGCCTGGGATTCGAACCCAGCCGCCCCCACGCCCCCGACGCCGCGGCCCCACGCCACGGACGCCGCCGCCCCCGACGCCCCCGACGCCGCCGCCCCCGCTGCAACCTCGCCGCCGCCAGGTCCAGCACACCGTCGCCAGGTAACCACTCCGCCTCCTCCCCCCTTCCTTCCTCCCCCTCCCTCCCTCCCTGGACAATTTTATCATCCCACTGGGGTCATCCCACCAAGCATCAGCAACGCCACCCAACTTGAAATGCTCATTCTAGGAGAAAATGAACTAGGGGGGAGCATTCCTGATGTGTTCGGGAAATTGTCAGACATGTTTGTCTTTACCGTAGGTAAAAATAGGCTTTCAGGTCGAATACCACCATCAATCTTTAATCTGACTTCACTTCAAACACTAGGCTTGTATGTAAATAAGCTACAAGGCGAATTGCCGCTTGACATTGGCGATTTTTTTTTTCTTTTTCAAAAAGGAGGCATGCCCCCGGCCTCTGCATCTTTCGATGCACACAACCATATATTATTAGAAGCAAGTCGTCCAAATAGGTTCCAACAAGAAGTATCAAAGTGCAACACAAAGCCTAAAAGTGATAAAGGTAAAGTGCCACAACCGGCGAAAATCGGATAACGAGACTAAACACATATCCTATTTGGGTGCGATCAGTAACCTGAACTTGTCCTGTAGGTGTGAGCCTGTGAGGGATGCAGAGTTGCATATACTCCTAGCTCTCTTGTTTTCGTAGATTTCCGGGCAGGATAAATGCCATTTGTAACATTTACGGAGTTATACTACTGTCAGACGTGATGATGTGCTTCTATTCTTACGACGCAGAAATGGGTGTCTGCAGTTTCGTGGGCACCATGAGTTACAGAATGTACCGAAGAACAGTACTTTTTTTAGAAGAAGAAAAGAGCACATAGCTGCAACAGTGAGTTAAGCCATCCATTAGAGAACAAACAAATGCACCTCCGTTGGAGACTGAAATAAACATCTTCAGAACTCCATTAATGCACGCATACGCATGGATTCAAAGTTTCTGAACAGAACTCTCGCAAATCCCAAAAGGTGAAATATCCTACAGTTGCTAGTGCAAGCCAGCGAGCGAGCAGCACAGGCGAGGAGGCAGAGAAACCCCTCTATATGCTTTTAATAACATCTAATGATCCTTCCTTGCATTATTTATATAGTGTTATTCTACAGGGAAATTAAAGCTCCAAGTTGTCATTGCTGGTTTCACTGGCACATAACTAAGCTGATGTTGCTTTTTGTTGTTGAATTGCTCATGTTCCTGGTCATGTTTATGTCTAGGTTAAGTTAAATATAAAGTTGCTCTAATATGAAGTTGTACATAGATAAACTCTAGTATGAAAAGCAACCAAGAACAAAAGGATGAAGCTTGTGCCACAGCTAGCTTAGCTAGCTTGTGGTTTTTTTTAATAGATAAAAAGGTGTACATGATTTACATGCCCTCAGGTGAAAAAGAAAAAGAAAAGAAAAGGGGGATTTTAGACAATATGAAGTTGCTCTAATTATATGTTTTTAGGCTAGTACAGGGTGTTGCTTTATTTTGTCATCATTTACTAAAAATTGTAGTAACCTGGCCACTTGACCCAGGGGAGCTCCTGTGGTGTGGTGTTTAAAATGATACAGTTCAAGTGATTAAATACATGGCCTAGGCTGCAGTTCAAGGGGTAAAAACACCATCATGCTATATGAATGAAGTCATGCTTGTTATACACAAATCTCCAAACTCATTCAATGTTGATTAATAGAGTATTAATTTACAACTAAAGTGAATGATAGCAGAAGCATCATTATTGTACTGGTAAATAGAAAGACCTGTAGTTTATAATCATGGAGTATATTGCTGGAGTATTATTCAGATTAAATGCAGCATAGTTTGTTAACTGAATTTGTTACTACTCCATGCAGTCTAGTTTTTTCTGTTTTCTAGTTTGTTAATTAAATTCAGTTAACTACTGGGTAAAAATTCAGTTAACCACTGTGTTAAATTCAGTTTGTTAATTAAATACAATGGGCTTATCTATCTATCTACATGAACATGGGCTGAAAAAGAAAAGGCAAGTAGTAGATGCCAACTTTTGACATGCATGCACTCATTCTTGTAAACTAAACTAAACATGCTTATCTATCTATCTATCTTTCTGCTTTAGTATGTATGTATGCATTGTAATTTTATTTGCTCCAGGCCAGCTTAATTTGCTGGCTGGCTGGCATGATGGCTGATGGATCCCTCAACTGGAGCTCAGTGTGATCTTTTGGATAGTCTAAAGTGGAGTTGAAAGCCCGATGCACTCCATCCAGATTTTTGCTGGGTTTTGTCTCCGACCATCGTGTCGTGATAGTTTTGCAGGTACCCCGAGAGGCCCTTGAGTTTGCTGGAATGTCGATTAACTTCCGTTCCGGCAAATTCGGGTACTCCATATGTCCTATTTTCAGCAAAGGTCATGCTGAAATTTTCCGTGAATTTTAGCATGACTTTGCTAAAAAATAGGACATATAGGGTACTGGTGACTAATGCATGGGCCGGGGTATCTTAGTAGTTAATTAAGTAGGATCAAGTGCCCCTTTATTCTAGCTGCATTAAACCATAGGCGGCAATAATAGAGCCAAGTGATTAGGCCCAACTTAGAATTCTCCTTCCTAGCTTAGCTTTTAGGATGCCTCGGTGTCGACAAACCATAAATTATGAAACCTTGGCTTTTAGGGTGCCTCGATGTCGATAAAAACCGAAATGATGAAAGCTTAGGCTTTTAGGGTGCCTCGGCGTCGAAAAACCCTCAATTATAAAAGCTTAGCTTTTAGGATGCCTCGGTGTCGACAAACCCTAAATGATGAGACCATGATCTTGTTCCTTGACAATAACCAACTTTTTCACCAAACTTTGATCCTATTTAGAGAGAAACATGGCCAACAACGATGAGGCCGGCGGTTCGGGCGGGAAGGCATTCTGGGAGCTGTCCCAGGAGATGGAGGAACAACCTCACTTGTATGAGGACGCCGCCTTCCCCACCGATCCTGAGACCACTGATGGTACCGCGGAGGATGACCGAACTGATGCCACCACTGATGGTGCCGCCGAGAATGCCACCACTGATGATGGCGGCGCACGCACAGATGGCAGCCAACCGAAGAGGCAACGGAAGGACCGGCGCCCGACCGTGCTCCGCACCCTCAAGGAGGAAGTTACTGAAGTGGACTCCGACGGGAATCCAACGGCGCCCGAACGAATAGTCAAGGGGTACTCGCTTCAGCTCGGGTGCATTCTCCGGAGCACCGTCTCGATCAACAGCCAGAACCTGAGGCATCCTGACAACGGGAATTACCGCAACCTCCTCTTCAAGAAGCTGCACGAACGATACAAGTTCCCCGCTCAATTTGATAACACAAGCCTCAAAGGGAATAAAATGAACAGTGCTGCCCTCACGAAGATGAGCAAGGCCCTGTCTACTTGGAAAACCAATGTGAAGAGAATGATCGAGAAAGGTGAGAGTTATGAGAAGATCAAGGAGAAACATCCTTCGATCACCGAAGATGACTACAATGACTTCAAGATCAATTGCTCGAGCACCGCCCACTCCAAATCAAGTCAGTGGGGGAAAGAAATGCGGGAGCTCAACTTAGGGGAACACACACTCGGTCCCGGCGGTTATAGAGTGGCGGAGCCTATATGGGACAAGGAGGAGGCGGACCGTGCCGAGCAAGGCCTACCGCCCCTCTTCGATAAATACGGTGACAAGCAGACCAGGAACTTTATCAGGGCCCGGTACAAGAAGGACCCGAAAACAAAGGAGCTGACCACGGATCCGAAGACCAGGGCGCTTGAGGCTGTTCTGGTAAGGAATACACCCCCGCGTAATTAGCTCCATATGGTTGCATTCTAATTAATGAAGCTAAATTCCTAAATGATTCACATTCCTTCCGCAGGCGACTGAAAGCAGTAGCGCGGGGTCGACTAAGAGCGGCCCTTGGGACACGACTCTAAATAGGGCGTTGAATGTAATGAAGAACAAGGATAAGCTCGAGAAGCCGACGTCAGCTGGTCGTGTGGCCGGCAAAGGGTTGTCGACAAAATGGTCGTCATACTATAACGCTGGTGGGCGAAAGGAGAAAAAGACCAGCTCGGAAAGCCAGGCGTGCGAGGTTCAAGAACTCAAGGCACAGGTGGCGCGGATTCCGGAGATTGTCCAAGAGCAAGTGCAACAATAGCTCGGAGCGACGATCACCGCCATTGTGCCTAGCTTGATCAAGGGGTTGCAGGCGTGGATTGCGGGCGGCCAACAGGGGCCACCCCCGATTCCCAGCTTCACGGCCAGCAACTCGCAGAACGCGATGGCGGGGCCATTGGTGTCTCCGGTGGAGGCGGCATTGGTGTCTCCGACGCCGGCACGGGAGATTAATGCACCCGTGTGTACGCCGGCCGGCACCTCTGCAGCAAGCGGCCCCTCCGTCAACTGCACGCCCGCCGTTGGCGGTGCCTCGACATTAGCCGAGCTCGACGCCTTCATCACGGTAACTAATTAAGCCTCTCTCGGCCGAGGACTTCATCTCCTTGCCTTTGACTGGGCATGCCTGACGCCCTACATGTTTTCGCAGGGTGCCGCCGACGTTCCGTGCACTCTCCTGCACTTCGTGAATAACGAGTTGGTCGATGTCGCCAAGGGCAAAATCGTTCAACCGGGCCAGCCCTTGTTCCACGGTACCTAGATGCCACCCAACTTGTTTAGGGTTCAACTGGTTCGGGTGCTGCCAGGCTGCGACGAGGTGTTACCTCCGATTCGACCCGTCGGGGCCGATGATGATGACGTCATGACCCTCAGCGCCTGCCTGAGCTGGCCCCTGCTTTGGCCGAAGAGCCAGATTCGTTTGGGGGCGGGGGAAACCACCCCAAAGACAACACCACCAGTCATTCCGGCGCCAAGTCGTCCCCATGGCAAGTCCGCCGCAACGGTGCCGGAAATCCCTATGCCACTGGATCCAAACATGCATATGGCACATGATCAGAACGATGACGACGACGATACATTTGCCAACGTCGATCAGTACTTTGCCGATCATGGGTACGGTGACGACTTCATGGGGGATCCTTCTCAAGAACCCAACCCAACAAAAGACGTGCGCGATCAAGCCAGTACCACGGAGAAGCCAAGTTGCAACAGGCGTCGTCTGCCGTTCAGCTCTCAGGAGACGCCTCCAGCTGCCGACTTCACCGAGCCTCAGATAGGCGAGGTGCGAAATATTATCAGCCCCAACACACTAAAGAAGGCGGTCTCTGAGCAGAACTCGGTCCCAATTCAGGAGATCAAGAAGAAGGCACGCAAAAGAAAAACTAACAAGGGTGCGAGCCAGCCGGCACCGAGTACGATCCGTGCTCAGGACGGGCCACCTTCACCTGAGGATGTAATGAGGAGGGTGCATGTGGCGGGTAGGCCGATGCTACTGACAAATATGCTCGATGCTGCAACCGGTGCTATGCGGAGTCTGCATGACAGTGTTCTTTCTTTGGAGAAGCGGCATCTCAGAGAGAAGGATGTGGCACACCCGGTTTTCGCGGCCAAGGTGCCGGAGGGCAAGGGCTTTGTGGATAACTCCATCGGGGGTACGATCGTCCTACGGTTTGATGACATCCACGCTATGTTGAACCTTCTTCGGCTGCACTACACCTTCGTTCGGCTATTTTCGCTGAGTATGGAGATGCGGATCATTCGCGACAAGACCCCGGACATCGTGATAGTCGACACCTTCTACATGCGTGCCAAGTTCTTGGGCAGCGCTGGGGACCGGCAAGTTGCGAGTTCTTACCTCGAAGGCGTCATTCTGGCAAACCGAGATAAGGATAACTTCCTCGTGCCTTACTTTCCCGAGTAAGTCCTCCGCCTCAACCGCCCCGTAACATATGAATTCTTAGATTTCGATCGTTCTTCTTTTAACATTCCATGTTTTCTCCAGTGACACACAGTGCACGCTCATCCTACTAAGCCCCAAATATTCCATGGCCACGTATTTCGACCCGGACCGTCAGTCGGCTGTAGACTACACAAATGTCAAGAAGGTTCTTGATGATGTTCTCCCCGGCTACGCCAAATCTGGAGGCACCTTCACCAGGACAGCTCGTAAGTACGGCAAGCACGTGTTCTCCCACAACCCGGCGTTCTGCTGCGTCAAGCAGCCGCCTGGCGGTCAGAAGGGTGCCTACTACGCCATCCATCACATGCGGGCGATCGTACGGGACCATCATCAACTTCTGCTACCGAGTAAGCTCAAAGATTGGGCCGCGCGCGTGTCGGCAATCCAGGACGCGGACATGAGACAAGATTTCTTTCGCATCTAGTCGGAGTTTGCGGAAATCATCCATCAAGATGTCCTTCGTACCTCGGGGCAGTTCTACCTCAGAAATCAACCGTCGAACAGTGACATCGACACAATGCTACAAATGCAGGCTGACAACGCCCGTGATTTCATGACTCCCACGATAGACGGCGGCTTCATCCATGCTCCGGTGCATTGAGTCGAGTCGAAAGCAGTGATGCTGTGTCTAGTTCTGAAACATCGATTGGCTCATGTTGTAATTAAACTTTAATGAACTTGTAGTATGTCTCTTTGGTTTCGAGAGTCGTTCAACTTAGATGTAATCGATGCTATTAATGTCTTGCTTTTCTCTTTCGATCGTTCTGTTGCATACTTATATATTGCTTATGAATTGTCTGTGAATTGGTACTAACATTTCGTTTGGCTAGTGCATAGCGATGCCGTCGTATGTCGTGTACAAGGGTAAGGTTCCCGGAGTCTACGACGACTGGGAGGAGTGTCGGAGACAGGTTCACCGATTCAGCGGTAACAGTTACAAAGGGTACACCACTAGGGCCGAGGCCGAATCTAGATACGCCCGCTATCTAGCGGGAGAGGGGAGGGAGCGTTGGAGGAACCGGATGAAGACGAGTTTCATCGTGATGATGCTCATCGTGATGACCGCAACTCTCTTCTATGTGATGGTAGTTTAGATGATCGATCTCGACTTGTAATGTGAAGACAAACTCGCTACTCGCGGTCTCGAGACTTGTAATATATTGTTCTATCTTTGTTCGGTCTTTTCAATTCGGAGACTAATATGATGAATTGTATTCGGAGACTAATATGATGAATTGTATTCAGAGACTAATCTTCTATTATATTCGATGAATTTGTTGTTGATGTGTGCTGTCTATATTCTGTGCAATTATACATTTTGTAATCTGTGCAACAAAACAGAAAAATAATATTAAAAAATAACCTAATATTCATACTAATGGCGCATCACAGCAGAGTGCGCCATTAGTATGCCAAAGGATACTAATGGCGCATTACCAGCCAGTGCGCCATTACTATGCGGACATTACTAATGGCGCATCCTGCTGGAGTGCGCTATTAGTATGCCAAAGCACCTGGCTACACATGGCCCCTGGGAGGCATACTAATGGCGCACTTCTGTGCATACTAATGGCGCATCTGCGGTGCGCCATTAGTATACCAGATACTAATGGCGCACCAGAGGTGCGCCATTAGTAAAATATACTAATTGCGTGCTAGTAATGGCGCACCACTAATGCGCCATTAATGGCCAAATTAGGTGCGCCATTAGTAGGCCTTTTCCTAGTAGTGAAATATTGTTCATAGATTATCTTGATCATAAACCCACAAATCATCGGATCTCGACAAACACACTGGAAAATGTATTACGTCGAATAGATCTCTAAGAAGATCGAGGAGAACTTTGTAGTGAGATCCAAAGAGAGAGCATAAACCATCTAGATAATAACTATGAACCCAAAGGACTGTGGTAAACTAGTCACACATCATCGGAGAGGCTATGGTGTTGATGTAGAAGCCCTTCGTGATCGTCCCCCCTCCGGCGGAGCTCCGGAAGAGGCCCCAAGATGGGATCTCACGTGTACAGAAGGTTGCGGCGGTGGAAATAGGGTTTCATGGTGCTCTTGGATGTTTTCATGGTATATGAGTATATCTTGGAGGAAGAGGTACGTCGGTGGAGCTACGAGGGGCCCACGAGGGTGGGGGTGCGCCTACCCACTGGGCGCGCCCTCCTGCCTTGTGGCCGCCTCGTCGCTTCACTGTCGTGTACTCCAAGTCTTCTCGATTGTGTTTGTTCCAAAAATGATCCTCGCGAAGGTTTCATTCCGTTTGGACTCGTTTGATATTCCTTTTCAGCAAAACTTTGAAATAGGCAAAAAAAATAACAATTTGCATTGGGCCTTGGGTTTGTAGGTTAGTCCCAAAAATAATATAAAAGTGCATAATAAAGCCCATTAAACATCCAAAACAGATAATATAATAGCATGGAACAATCAAAAATTATAGATACGTTGGAGACGTATCAAGCATCCACAAGCTTAATTCCTACTCGTCCTAACATAATTCTCAATGTAATGTAGGCATGTATTCCAAATATAGTCATACGTGCTTATGGGAAAGAACTTGCATGACATCTTTTGTCCTACCCTCCCGTGGCAGCGGGGTCCTATTGGAAACTAAGGGATATTAAGGCCTCCTTTTAATAGAGTACCAGATCAAAGCATTAACACAGAGTGAATACATGAACTCCTCAAACTATGGTCATCACCGGGAGTGGTCCCGATTATTGTCACTTCGGGGTTGCCGGATCATAACACATAGTAGGTGACTATTGACTTGCAAGATAGGATCAAGAACTCACATATATTCATGACAACATAATAGGTTCAGATCTGAAATCATGGCACTCGGGCCCTAGTGACAGGCATTAAGCATGGCAAAGTCATAGCAACATCAATCTTAGAACATAGTGGATACAAGGGATCAAACCCTAACAAAACTAACCCAATTACATGGTAAATCTCATCCAACCCATCACCGTCCAGCAAGCCTATGATGGGGTTACTCACCCACGGCGCTGAGCATCATGGAATTGGTGATGGAGGAAGGTTGATGATGACGACGGCGACGATCTCCACTCTTCGGATCCCCGAATGGACTCCAGATCAGCCCTCCCGAGAGAGATTAGGGCTTGGCTGCGGCTCCGTATCGTAAAACGCGATGAATCCTTCTCTCTGAATTTTTTCTCCCCGAAAGTGAATATATGGAGTCGGGGTTGATGTCGGTGGAACCTCAGGGGGCCCACGAGGCAGGGGGGCCCACCCTCGTGGACAGGGTGTGGGCCACCTTGTCTGGTTCTTTTCGTAGGTATTTTTTATATATTACAAAATAAATATATGTTGATTTTCAGGTCATTCCGAGAACTTTTATTTCTGCACAAAAATAACACCTTGGCAATTCTGCTGAAAACAACGTCAGTCCGGGTTAGTTCCATTCAAATCATGCAAGTTAGAGTCCAAAACAAGGGCAAAAGTGCTTGGAAAAGTAGATACGTTGGAGACGTATCAATTCCCCCAAGCATAAACCTTTGCTTGTCCTCATGCAATTCAGTTGATAAGCTGAAAGTGATAAAGAAAAACTTTGACAAACTCTCTTTACTTTTGTTGTTGCAAATATGTAAAGCTAGCATTCAAGTTTTCAACAAAGATTATAAACTAACCACATTCACAATAACTTTTAGGTCTCATGTTTACTCATATCAATACAATAATCAACTAGCGAGCAATAACAATAAACCTCGGATGACAACACTTTCTCAAAACAATCATAATATGATATAACAAGATGGTATCTCGCTAGCCCTTTATGAGACCACAAAACATAAATGCAGAGCACCTCTGAAGATCTAGGACTGACTAGACATTGTAATTCATGGTAAAAGAGATGCAGTCACAATCATACTCAATGTAAATTAATAGCAATACATGCAAATGACAGCGGTGCTCTCCAACTGGTGCTCTTTAATAAGAGGATGATGACTCAACATAAAAGTAAATAGATAGGTCCTTCGCAGAGGGAAGAAGGGATTTGTAGAGGTGCCAGAGCTCGATGTTAAAATAGAGATGAATAATATTTTGGGCGGTATACTTTCATTGTCAACATAACAACCAAGAGATATCAATATCTTCCATGATACACACATTATAGGTGGTTCCCAAACAGAATAGTAAAGTTTATACTCCCCCAACCACCAACAAGCACATTCCATGGCTGATCCGAAACAACAGGTACCGTCCAAACCAGCAACGGCCCTGGGGGAGTTTTGTTTAATTATTATGATTTGAGCATGGGACTGGTCATCCCGGTTACCAGCCATTTTCTCATGAATGATGAGCGGAGTCCACTCATCGTGAGAATAACCTACCTAGAATGGAAGATATAAATAGCCCTAGTTGATACATGAGCTATTCGAGCATACGAAAAAGAATTTCATTTAAAGGTTTGGTGTTTGGCACATACAAATTTACTTGGAACGACATGTAGATACCGCATATAGGAAGGTATGGTGGACTCATATGGAATAACTTTGGGGTTTAAGGAAGTGGATGCACAAGCAGTATTCTGGCTTAGTACAAGTGAAGGCTAGAAATAGACTGGGAAGCGACCAACTAGAGAGTGACAACAGTCATGAACATGCATTAAGATTAATCAACAATGAATGCAAGCACGAGTAGGATATAAATCACCATGAACATAAATAACGTGGAGGCTATGTTGATTTTGTTTCAACTACATGCCTGAACATGTGCCAAGTCAAACCACTCAAATCATTCAAAGGAGGACACCACCCTATCATACCACATCACAACCATTTTAATATTTGGCACACAAGATAGACCAATATAAACTCCTGGCTAATTAAGCATGGCATAAGCAGCTATGATCTCTAATTGTCATTGCAAGCATGTTTCATTCATAATAGACTGAATTAGGAATGATGAATTATCATATTTACAAAAACAAGAGAGGTCGAGTTCATACCAGCTTTTCTCATCTCAATCCATTCATCATATATCGTCATTATTGAATTTCACTCACACGACCGAATGGTGTGGATAATAATAATAGTGCACGTGCATTGGACTAATTTGGAATCTGCAAGCATTTAATACAAGGGACAAGACAAAGTAATATGGTTCATGGTTAAATCAACAATAATGCATACGAGAGCCACTAAGCATTTTCATCATGGTCTTCTCCTCTCGACCCCCAAAGAAAAGAAAAGAAACTATTTACACGGGAAAGCTCCCAACAAGAAAAAGAAGAACGAGAAATATTTTTGGGTTTTCTTTTAATTACTACTACCATAGGCATGGAAAGTAGATTACCTAAAAGCTACAACTAATTTTTGTTTTTGTTTTTCTGAAGGTTTTTCTAACACGCAAGAAAAATACTAAGAAAAGAAATGAAACTAGCATGGATAGTACAATGAAAAAGTGTGAGCACCGACTACTGGAATAAGTGTGTGAACATGAATGTAATGTCGTTGAGAAATACATACTCCCCCAAGCTTAGGCTTTTGGCCTAAGTTTGTCTATTGCCACGGATCAAAGCTTCTCTCTCCGGTGCACGGAGGAGCGCTCTCTGCGTGCCACTGGTTGGCAACCTCCTCCGGATCCCACTGATAAACCAACTGCCGATACGTGTCAACTGGTGGTTCCGGCTCCGGCTCTGAAGCTTGTGCTTGGTTCCAGTATGCATAAACGACATCCAGCAAAACAAGGTACGTGCCTGCAAGTAAATCAAACAAAGATGGTGCAGGCAAAGTAATAGTCTCACAATATATTTCATCAAACATCAATTTATACTTAAGCAACTTCTTCTTATCTTTAACAATAGAATCATGTGCTATCATACTCTTATAATTTAGAAAAGCCGGGGCCAGCAACTTTTCTTCCTTCTCATGGTGCCTAATAGGTATTCTAAAGTGTTCAGCCAGACGTGAAGCAAAGATACCTCTGAAGATGGGGCCCTTTGTACGTTTATGCTTAATCTTTTAACAACAACATCACCCAAGATAAAAGTTGTATCTCGAAACAAAGCATGGCGCAAAATAACTATATCGGGGGCGCTAAGGTTTCCACTGTTCCCGCGACCAATTAAACATCTACTAGCAAATATCGCAAAGTAGCGTAGAACAGTAAAATGTATACTAGTAATTCTTGCCCCTGAAACTTGCCTCGTTTCCCCTATAGCTATCATATCAATAAACCCCTCGACATCCTTACGATGTGGTTCTCAAGACTACCAATGAAGCGTATCTTACATAGTTGACAAAATTCATAGAACGACATCTCCTTAACCTCATCATATAAATGAAACTCCATTGAAGGTGGTGATTTCTTAGCATGAAAATGAAAGTTTTGCATGCAAATATTAGTGAGCAAGAGATATTGTTCACTCTGGTCGTGGAGGAAGTCGGTGAGGCCTGCATTCTGCGCCAAATAATAAAAATCTTTATAAATCCCGGCAGCTTCGAAGAACTCATTGCAAGGCCATTCACACGTCCAAACTTCCGCGGTGCGGGGAAGATTGTATTTGAGCTTCTTATTTTCCTCCTTCTGCTTATCCTTCGAGCCTTAACTAGAAGAGCCTCTCAACAATCTCCTCGTCATTTTCTTCCTCTGAAAATTTCTGAATTTTTTAGTAACTCAAAATAAATTTGAACCAAACTCAACAAGATTGATAGCAACTACTCCCACAAGTGCCTAGAAACTATATCATGCATTAGAACTACTTGGAACCACATAAATTTGACATGCAGCTCAAGAACAGGGCCACCTAAGCAACAAAAATTTGCAATAAATAAAGAACTAGAACAAAAACTAATTGGACCATTGGAGGATTCAGATTCCAAAGAACAATCTCCCCAAACAGTTTCGTGAATGGAGCTTTGAGCAAGGAGATTGAAAATGGCAGCAGGATGAGCTAGAACTCGTGCTTGAGCTGGTTGGTGATTTTTTGGGAGGAAGAAGGAGTGTGTGGGTGCTGGAGTAAGTGGAGGGGGGCCACGTGGAGCCCACGAAGCAGGGGGCCCACCCAGGGGGTGGGCGTGCCCTGCACTCTCGTGGCCAGGTGCTAGCTCCCCCTGCAGTGTTCTCAGTGCCAAATATTCTTAAATATTCTAGAATTAAAAGAAAATAAAATAAAATTGGGTTGCCTCCCAACAAGCGATATCGTTTAACGCCCCTAGCTAGGCATAATACAAGAATAGATCTAGGTATTGCCGTCTTTGGTTCTTATTTTTTTAGCGGAGTCATGCTTGAATCCGGGAGGTTCTTTGTGTTTCCCTTCATATTAGGAAATTTTTAGATCTAACGAATCCAACCACTTATTGCAAAGGGTGATCAATATATTCATGCGGTGAAGATTTCCGCTAACACTCTTAAGAGTTTCAAGAGACTTTTGTAAAATTTTCGTTACTTCTTAAATCTTCTCAAAAACTTGTCTCTTCCTAGGTATGATGTGGCCCCCTTTGTTGACGTTGTGTTCCCACTATTCCCTCAATAATTTTATGCGCAATACTAGGATAAATTTCGATAAAGTTTCCTTTGGCAACGCAATCCAGGAGTTGTCTATGGGACATGTTTAGTCCAACATAAAAATTGCGAAGTACAATTCTAAAATTTACCTCTAAGGTGCAATTACAATAAGATTCCATCATCCTATACCATGCATCTTTTTAGTTTTCTCCTTGTATTTGTTTGTAGTTTAGAACTTCAAACTCGAGAGACAAAGCAACAGATAAAGGACTAGCCATGACGGTGAAACAAACAATCTAACACACGGACACGCAAGAAGCAAACAGAGACGAAAGAAATAGGGTGAATAAAACATCAAAGGTGAAGTGGGGGACAGGAAAATGAGAGGCAAATGGCAATAATGTAATGCGAGGGATAAGAGTTTGTGATGGGTACTTGGTATGCGACTTGTGCGTAGATCTCCCTGGCAACGGCGCTAGAAATTCTTCTTGCTACCTCTTGAGCTTGAGTTGTTTTTCCCTTGAAGAGGAAAGTGTGATGCAACAAAGTAGCGTAAGTATTTCTCTCAGTTTTTGAGAAACAAGGTATCAATCCAGTAGGAGACTACACGCAAATCCCTAGTACCTGCACAAACAATTAAGAACCTTGCAACCAACGTGATAAAGCGGTTGTCAATCCCTTCTCGACCACTTGCAAAAGTGAGATCTGATAGAGATAATAAGATAAATATTTTTGGTATTTTTGTTGTATAGATTGAAAGGTAAATATTGCAAAATAAAAGATAGCTAGTTGACGGAAGATTCATATGATGGAAAATAGACCCGGGGGCCATTGGTTTCACTAGTGGCTTCTCTCAAGATAGCATATTCTACGGTGGGTGAACAAATTACTGTCGAGCAATTGATAGAAAAGCGCATAGTTATGAGAATATCTAGGCATGATCATGTATATAGGCATCACGTCCGTGACAAGTAGACCGAAACGATTCTACATCTACTACTATTACTCCACACATCGACCGCTATCCAGCATGCATCTAGAGTATTAAGTTCGTAACTACAGAGTAACGCCTTAAGCAAGATGACATGATGTAGAGGGATAAACACATGCAATATGACATAAACCCCATCTTTTATCCTCGATGACAACAATACAATACGTGCCTTGCTGCCCCTGCTGTTACTGGGAAAGGACAACGCAAGATTCAACCCAAAGCTAAGAACTTCTCCCATTGTAAGAAAGATCAATCTAGTAGGCCAAACCAAACTGATAATTCGAAGAGACTTGCAAAGATATTAAATCATGCATATAAGAATTCAGATAAGAATCAAAAATTGTTCATAGATAATCTTGATCATAAACCCACGATTCATCGGATCTCGACGAACACAGCGCAAAAAGTATTACATCGAATAGATCTCCAAGAAGATCGAGGAGAACTTTGTATTGTGATCCAAAGAGAGAGAAGAAGCCATCTAGCTAATAACTATGGACCCGAAGGTCTGTGATAAACTACTCACACATCATCGGAGAGGCTATGGTGTTGATGTAGAAGCCTTCCGTGACCGATTCCCCCTCCGGCAGAGCTCCGGAAGTGGCCCTAAGATGGGACCTCATGGGTACAGAAGATTGCGGTGGTGGAAATAGGGTTTTGTGGTGCTCTCGGATGTTTTCAGGGTGTTTGAGTATTTATAGGAGGAAGAGGTACGGCGGTGGAGCTACGAGGGGCCCACGAGGGTGGGGGCGCGCCCTCCTGCCTCGTGGCCGCCTTGTGGCTTCCCAGTCATGTACTCCAAGTTTTCTGGATTGCGTTTGTTCCAAAAACGATCCTCGCGAAGGTTTCATTCCATTTGGACTCCGCTTGATATTTTTTCTTGCGAAACACTGAAATAGGAAAAAAAACAGCAATTCGCATTGGGCCTTGGGTTAGTAGGTTAGTACCAAAAATAATATAAAAGTTCATAATAAAGCCCATTAAACATCCAAAACAGATAATATAATAGGATGGAACAATAAATAATTATAGATACGTTGGAGACGTATCAGTACTACGAGTGTTTTCTTGTACGTATGGTCGAGTGACTTCATCTTGGTCAAATGGAATTGGGTTATCCGAGTGGAATAGTTGGTCTAGTGGGTTGCACTCTAAGGTGACTTCAGTCGGTAGATACTGATGTACTTTGAATGTCTTTGATTCTAGGGTAGAGTCCTTGGGAAGGGCATTTAGGTCAGGCCTATTACCCTACCCTAGGTACATGTCATTGTCATTAACCCCTGAATGGATCGATGTCCGAGTGAAGAGAGGAGCTGAAGTTGGTTCCGACCCGATCCTTACGCTTCGGTGGAATTTTACTTAAGTCTGAGGATCATGCCAAAACTTCAGCTCTATTTCAATCGCCTTGATCGAATCAGAGGTCGCCGAGTGAACTATATTGATAATCTTCTAGTGTTGATGTGGACCGAAATCTTCGGCGCGATTGGCTACGCAGCAGCTCCCGGATCTCACGGGATTCGAAATTGTGGAGAAGCGCGTGGGACGGAGGCGCCGCAGTAATCGGAGTGGATAGACAGGGGCGCCTCGATTCTCGCGCCACCTTTTCCGCCATGTATTGGGCGCGCGACTGTTGTGGGATTTAACAAAAATGCTCGGGCCCACAAGTCAGCCACTCGGAAGCAGGCCCATAAACGGCGTCGAGGCCAATGCATTTGCACAGTGTGCCTTATTCCCCTTCTTCCTCCTCTGCTTCTCCACCACGTCCTTCTCCACACTCAACGCCGCCGCTCTGCCCGTGCGCAATCCGCCGTAATGGGAAAGGACAAGACGGCGGCTCTGGAGCGTGCGAAGAAGGCGCCGGCAACGGCGAAGGGCAAGAAGATGAGTTGGGGGTCATTGTCGAGGTCCGGTCTGCTGCCTGGCTGGATCCAGGGGGACTGGATTCGGTCCGCGATCCGGCAAGAAGTCTTGGAGGATCTGGTCGATGAGGGCTTGATTGCCCACGAGTCTTGGAGGCTGCCGGGGAACGACATTGAGCCTCAGCTGCAAGAGGGTGAGTGCGTCCTCCTCGCAACTCATGTCGATCGCGGTTTCTCCCTACCTCCGCATCCTTTTTTCCGGGGTTTCTTGAACTTCTTTGGTGCCCAACTTCATCATTTCTCTCCCAACACAATCAGATACCTCGCTGCATATGTCTTTCTGTGTGAAAACTTCTTGGGTTGTCGACCGCATTGGGGTCTGTGTAAGCACGTCTTTACTTGCCACTCTCAAGCTTTGAAGAAGGCAAATCCGACTGATGAGAAGACGCATGTGATCCAAATGTGCGGGGCTTTAGGGATTCAGACGAGGGGTAGGAGTACTTTTCCTCCTATGACCCTTCTTCAGTCGGTTAGGGGGTGGCTGGCAACCTGGCTCTACTCCGGGACAGTCGACCGGTCTTCCCCCCTTCAACTTAGATCGAGTCCACCAGCCCTCCTCTTTGAATCGTGACTCTGGCAGAGAAAGTAGAGGTGGACATGTTAGTTGACCGAGTAGTTCAACTAGTCTGCGATGGTGTGACTGGTATGGATTTGCCGGATGTGTTTCTCAGTCGGCACATCTAGCCTCTCCAGGCCCGCGATCATCCAATGTGGATGTATTAGGGCACCAATGACACTACTATGGTCCACCCGGAGGAGGTAACCAAGAAGACGGTGGAATAGTGGTTGCAGAGCATCACTGGAAACAAGGACAACCCCAAGGGGACCAAGAGAGTTCAACCATTCGATGCAACCCATGAGCCGGACAAGGTCTGACCTTTGTTACCGACTGTCTTTGTTGTTCTGATTTGTAGCTTTCTTTGAATCTGATTGATGTTTGTTTAACCCTTTGCCTTGCATATTTATACTGAGATGTACTCGATGCCCAATGGAGAGCAAGTCGAGGAGGGAGTGGAGGGCGGAGGCGATGTCGCCGACTGGAGATCCGAAAATGAAAGCGAGGAAGGAAGTGAGGACTCAAGCAGTGGCGAGGAAGTCGACTGACCACCACGTTCTGAGAGGTGTTCCAAGCAGACACATGATCCAATAGGCGCACGCGGCAAAGCGGTTCCGCCAAGTACGCAGGTATCGATACGCACTCGGACATCTACCCCCGATCCAACTTAAAAGGCCCCTAAGACGCTCAAGGTTGCACCTGCAAATCCTCGGAAGGCCCTGCCTAAGATCAAGGTGGACGTTCCTATTGCCTCCACGTAAGTGTTCTTCTTCTTTGCTCTTCTTTTGTTCGAGAACTTCTATGCATGTTGCCGATTCATTCACCTGTTTGACCGAGAGAATTCTGAAACCTCTAGTGATGGTTCTTTAGGGACCTCCATGGACATTGAGAAGGATCAAGGTGATGAGGAGACTGAAGACGCGATCACTTCCAGAGCGGGTATAGCTCCACAGCCATGTCCTGACTTTGCTGACTGCTCCGTCGGTCGACTGAGTGTTCTTCCAGTCGAAGGTTTTGTAGCACCACCCAATGTTATTGAACTACCGGATGATGATGAGCATGAAGAAGAGCCCCGAAGGAACAAAAGATGGAGGGGCAAGAAGGTGCCTGCTACTCCAAACGCCCGGCAACTTGGTGATCCAATTCAAGATTCTGTTTCTTTTTCCAACCCTGTGTCGACTGATCGTCCTTCGGCGTCGACTGCCCAAGTCCTTGCCCCGTCCGTGCAACTCCATGCTTCAGATCCTCTGGCTACTTTGACTATTCCACCAACTTCGCTCTTCGTTACCCATCGTGTCCAAGAGGACCCAGTGAGTGCGGCTAAGGAGGCTATACGCCAAGCAGGCCCGATGATGGAACAAATTAAGGTGGTGCACGAAGCTAGCAAGGCTACCTACAATGACAGCTCTGCTCTTCAAATCAATGTCTAGGTGTGTTATTTTCTGATTGATTTTCCAGCTTGATCTTTACTCTGATAGGATATTCTACCTAAAAACTGTTGCATTGTTATTTGCAAGATGATGTCCGTGGATGGGCGTTTGAAACCTTTAATGTGCATCTATCATGAGTCTGCTCTTTGCAACCATTCACCCACTAGTACTTTATCCTTTGCTATATAGTTCTTGCACTTGAGTCGACCAGGTCGTGTCGAATGTATCCTCGAATCAGTGGGGGCACGCAGAGTGCACCCACTTGGTGTAGTCCCCGAGACCATGGTCGACTGTGGGTAGTCGACTGTGGTCTTAAGAACGAATATTATTGTTGTTGTTGTTGTTGTTGTTTTTCTCTCTCTCTCTCTTTTTACTCCTTACACTCGTACTGGGCGGACCACGTCGAGTGGGAAATCAAACTAGTGGGGGCACGCCAAGTGCACTCATTGGGTGTAGTCCCCGGGACTACTGTTGAATGTTTGATTTGGTGGTAGTCTTAGAACTCTTTTGGTGTAATAATTCAATCTCTGCACCTTATCACTCGGAAGCGACTGTCTCTTGCTTTTGTCGACTGACTTGTCTTATTTGTTGGCTTCAGAAATCTTGTGAGTTCAGAGCTCAGTTTGCTGAATTGGACAAGATTCAGATCCAAATATATCTCGACCAGGAGTTGGCCAGGGAGAATTTGCAGAAGGCTACGGGCGAAACAGCTGGTATGAAAGGTACAAAACTTGTCGACTGTCCTTGAATACATGTACGTAGTGAAAACAAACAACTCCAAGCTCGCCTGAAGAGTGTTATTTTTTAGACAAAATGAAGCAGGCTCTGGAGCAGAAGGACCTCGACCTTGCAGCGGCGCAACAGAAGTCACAAGAGAAATCAAAACTTGCCGACCAGAAGCTGGCTTCAGTTGGCAAGTTAGAAGAAGAAAACTCTTAGCTGAAAATTGCCCTTGACGAAGCCAACAAAGAAGTGACACAGCGGAAGAAGGACAAGTTGGCTCTAACCGACAAAATTGGAGATCTTACCCAGAAGAGAGACGAGCTGGAGACTTATCTCGGAGGACTCGCCAAGGAGATGTTCCTTATGCTTGAAGGTACTTTCCTTTGTCAAACTGATTTGTAACTGTCGACTTGTCATACAACTGTCGACTCACTATTTCTCCGTATGTGCAGAATTCTGTCAAAACTTCGAGAAAGAGACTAGGTGGATTGAGACAAATCTGGATCCTATTAATTCCCCTGTCAAGGATGAAGCTGCGATGAATGTGCTGTGACCGGAATCTCGCCTCGCCAGCATTATGGACTATCTTGCACGATTGAAGGTGGCGGTGTCGCAGATCGACATGGAGCTTTGGTGGGGTGCGATAATCCAAAATGACCTTGAGTCTCTGATGACTTGACTTAATGAAATCCCCGGTCAAGTGCAGGCGTGGAAGAAGTCATCTCCTTGGTGCGGCGCTGACATGGATCTGTCTCTGGTCCGTGTTCATTGCAAGGAAGTTAAAGAAGAGACGCTGGCAGCTCTCAAGGTCACTAAGACCAAGAAGCTTCAATTCCAATCCTTCATGGAGACCTTCATCGAGGCTGCCACTCGTATCGCTAACGGAATCGACCTGGACGAGCTCGTCGAGCCTGCTAGCCCTCCTCCTACGGAGTGAACAAACTTTATGCATCGATTTAATTTGCCTCGGAATGCTGAGTGATTTTGTAACCATTAAACTCCTTCGGTCCTAACGCCCGAATACTCCCGTTTGTGGTTCTCAACTTTCCTGGATTTATCCGAACTTGGTTTTCCTTGGAATTTGATTGCATTGTTTCCACCACTTTCAGATTTCTTAATTCCGAGTGGAGCTTGGTTCTTCACTCAGAACAGATGTTGTACTTTGATGCAGCTTGGAGTGCAATCATACGTTGTACTAGTGGTGCAGCTCGGAGTGCAACCATACATTGTACTTGTGGCGCAGCTCATAGTACAACCATACGTAGTACTTGTGGTGTAGCTCATAGAGAAAACATACGTTGTACTTGTGGTGCAGCTCGGAGTACGACCATAAAGTGTACTTGTGACGTAGCTCAGAGTGCAACCAAGCCCCCGTGTGAGAGGGTTGCTCTTCATTCGGAGTGACTTTGAAACTTAGGCGAGTACGAGATCGCAGCTAAACCCCCGAGTGAGAGGGTTGGTCTTTAATCTGAGTGTTTTTGAAACTTAGGCGAGTTCGGGTTCGCAGCTAAGCCCCCGAGTGAGAGGGTTGCTCTTCACACGGAGTATTTTTGAATCTTACGCGAGTACAAAGTCGCAGCTAAGCCCCCAAGTGATAGGGTTGCTCTTCACTCGAAGTGTTTTTGAAACTTAGGCGAATCGGATTCGCGGCTAAGCCCCTGAGTGAGAGGGTTGCTCTACACTATGAGTGTTTTTGAAACTTAGGCAAGTACGGGGTCGCTGCTATGTCCCCGAGTGAGAGGGTTGCTCTTCACTCGGAGTATTTTTTTAAACTTAGGCGAGTACAGGGTTACAACTAAGTCCGCGAGTGAGATGTTTGTTCTTCACTCGGAGTGTTTTTGAAACTTAGGCGAATCGGAATCGCGGCTAAGGCCCTGAGTGAGAGGGTTGCTCTACACTCTAAGTGTTTTTGAGACTTAGGCGAGTACGGGGTTTCAGCTAAGCCCCCGGGTGAGAGGGTTTCTCTTCACTCAGAGTATTTTTTAAACTTATGTGAGTACATGGTAGTAGCTAAGTTCCCGAGTGAGAGGGTTGCTCTTCACTCGGAGTGTTTTTGGAACTAAGGTGAATCGGATTCGCGGCTAAGCCCCTGAGTGAGAGGGTTGCTCTTCACTCGGAGTGTTTTTGAAACTTAGGTGAGTACGGGGTCGCAGCTAATCCCCGAGTGAGAGGGTTGTTCTTCACTCAGAATATTTTTGAAATTTAGATGAGTATAGGGTCGCAGCCAAGTCCTCGAGTGAGAGGGTTGCTCTTCACTCGGATTGTTTTTGAAACTTAGGCGAATCAGATTCGCGGCTAAGCCCCCGAATGAGAGGGTTTCTCTTCACGCGGAGTGTTTTTGAAACTTAGACGAATCGGATTCGTGGCTAAGCCCCCGAGTGAGAGGGTTTCTCTTCACCCGGAGTGTTTTTGAAACTTAGGCGAGTACAGGGTCGCAGGTAAGCCCCCGAGTGAGAGGGTTGCTTTTCACTCGGAGTATTTTTGAAACTTAGGCGAGTACAGGGTCGCAGCTAAGTCCGCGAGTGAGAGGGTTGCTCTTCACTCGAAGTGTTTTTGAAACTTAGGCGAATTGGATTCGCGGCTAAGCCCCCGATGGAGAGCGTTGGTCTTCATTTAGTGTGTTTTCGAAACTTAGGCGAATCGGATTCGCGGCTAAACCATCCACTATGGGATTTTAACACATGTGTTTACGTGATAACAATCATTAAGATACTGCCAAAATCTTGTCTTTAATAAGCAAACTGAAGGATTCTTATTACAACTCGTCAATCAAAGTGTTTAGTTATAGAAATGGCGGAGCAGCTCCGCATTCCACGAGCGTGGCTCGTCTTCTTTCTTGGCCATGTTGTAGAGGTGATACACCCCATTGTGGAGCACCTTGGTGATGATGTAGGGACCTTCCCAGGCCAGAGCGAGCTTGTGAGTTCGTTCCTAATGCACTTGGAGCACAAGGTCTCCTTCTTGGAATGCTCGACCTCTGACATTACGGGCATGGAATCGACGTAGGTCTTGTTGATAGATGGTCGACCGGATCAGAGCCATCTCACATTCTTCATCTAGGAGATCAACTGCATCTTGGCGTGCATGTTCTGCCTCGGCTTCTGAGAAGAGTTCCACTCGGGGAGCATTGTGTACCAAGTTACTCAGAAGCACAGCCTCACCGCCATACACCATGAGGAAAGGAGTTTGCCAGTCGACCAGTTCGCAGTTGTTCTCAATCCCCATAAGACGGATGGAAATTTAGTCACCCAAGCTCCAGCAGCATGCTTCAGATCGCGCATCAGTCGTGGTTTCAGCCCTTGAAGGATCAAGCCATTCGCCCTTTCTGCCTGCCCATTCGACTGCGGGTGTGCAATAGATGCATAATCGACCCGAGTGCCTTGAGAAACACAAAATGCCCTTAACTCGTCAGAATCGAAATTGGAGCCATTATCTGTGATAATACTGTGCGGGACTCCATATAAAAAAATCAGCTCTTTGACGAAACTGATGGCAGTGCTTGAATCAAGATTCTTGATGGGCTTGGCTTCAATCCATTTGGTGAATTTTTCGACTGCCACAAGCAGATGAGTGAAACCACTTCTACCAGTCCTGAAGCGTCCAACCATGTCCAACCCCGAGACTACGAATGGCCAGACGAGTGGAATAGTCTTCATGGCAGATGGAGGTTTGTGAGACATGTTCGAGTAAAACTGACAGCATTCGCACTTGTCGACTATATATTGTGCCATCTCATTGTTCGTCGCCAGTAGAACCCCGCTTGGTATTCTCGGTGTCAAAGCCAGTGGATCTCGGGTAGGGGCTCCCGAACTATGCGTCTAAGGATCGATGGTAACAGGAGACTGGGGACACGATGTTTAGCCAGGTTCAGGCCCTCTCGATCGAGGTAATGCCCTACTTCCTACTTCTTGCTATATTAATATGGATGAATAAGATTACAAGAGTTGATCTACCTCGAGATCGTAATGGCTAAACCCTAATGTCTAGCCTATGAGGATGTTATGATTCTCTATTAGCCTCTATGGATTAAACCCTCCAGTTTATATATGCACAGGAGGGGCCTAGGGTTTGTACATAACCATCTTGCAGAGGAAGGAAATATTACACCCGAACCTATAACCTGCCATTATACAAATATAGGAGTCCTATCCAGATACGAGAGACGATCTTTGACAATGATCTTCATGGCCCACCAGTCTAGCCCACCAAGAGTTATCCGACCACCCGATGACCCCTCAATCCGGGACTCCCTCAGTAGCCCGTGAACCTGTCTTCGATGAGGATGAGTTCGGCTTTCATTTTGTCTTCGGCATTGCAAGGCGGGTTCCTTCTTCTGAATATATCTTCTTCAAAAATTGTACTGTGTTCGGCTCAGCATGGTTAGTACAACCCTTAGCCTTGAAGACAAGGCATTGAAAGAAGACGAATATTGTGTCTTTACTGACAACTTTTTGGTGAAGCATCGCGTCCATCCCATTAACATACCGAACCATTTTACTTGGTGCTAGTTTCGCGTTACGAGGTACAACCCTATTGACACGTCTTATCGGAATAGTGATCGTGCCCGCTTATTGTGGGATCCTTATCAATATGACATGAGCATCAAAACCGCACATTACGCACGACTGCCCTGGGAACCGGCGATGTTTATGGCTAAAGTGGGGGGATGTTATGTATTCACAACGTTATAAAAGGATACCAATCCCTTTCATCAGCCCCATGGTTTCCTCAAGCTCGAGTTCTCCAACTTTCCTAGCCCGAGCACCCTCATCTCATGTGCCCGGCATTCTTCGTCCCTCAACCACTACTCCCTTTCCCAGCAATGGCTGGATCCGGCGCCAGGGGCAAGTGGCAGGCCTCCACGGTCACTGAGGAAACCGTGGGGGATCTTCGTAGCGCGGGCTACCTCGCTGCCGACGTTATGCATCGAGTTCCCGCCAAGGGCGAGGTGATTCCCGTCCCACAGGCGGGTGAGAGAGTTGTGTTTCTCTCGCACTTTGTTAGGGGGCTAGGATTCCTACTCCACCCCTTTGTTCAGGGTACGCTCTTTTTCTACGGGCTAGATTTCCACAATCTAGCCCCGAACTCAATCCTTCACATCTCCGCTTTTATAGTGGTGTGTGAAGCTTTGCTCCGCATCCCTCCACACTTCGGCCTATGGCTCAAAACCTTTACCATGAAGCTGAAGGTGGTGGACGGGCAGCATGCAGTGTGCGGGGGCGCTATGATAAGCAAGCTCCGAATGCGACTTGGCTAAAAGGGTCATTCATGGAAACGAATAAGGTCTGGCAGCAGGAGTGGTTTTATAACACTGAACCCCGCGATGCTAAATGGGCGGCGGAACCTGCTTTCAGATTTGGACCCCCGGCGAGGTTGACCTCCTGGACTGATACGAGTTCGAACTGGGGGTCTCAAGTTGAGGTGACGGCACTCCGGAGCCATGTGTCCGACGTGATTTCCAAGTGCTATCAGCTTTTGACTGTGGTGCAGGTAATATTAGCCCGACTTGTCCTTCCTTTTCAAAGACAGGACTCCTCCCTATGGGAGTTCGATTCGGCAGGAGATCGGCCTCTGAAGCATCTCTTTGGCTTTACACACAAAGAGATCTGGAAGCAACTCTTCAAGATCCAGAAGGAGTGGCCAAAGGAAACCGAGGATGTGGGCTATAGTACTACGTTCTCCGCCCCAGAGGTAATAGAAAATTCCGCGGAACATATATCCCCTTTCTTATTTAACGATAACAGGAATTGGAATTTTTGTGTGATATACAGGGTTGGACGAAGAAGGCAATCCGGATGAAGTGTCCAGCGCCTTTGCCAGAAGACCCAAAATCGCCTCGACTGATGGCGATGCTGGTCCAGGCGTCGTACAAGGCGCCAGTCAAGAAGCCCAAGAAGAAGAGCAAGGAGGCCGAAGACGACCCCTGCCCCGCGGACGAGAAGTCCAAGAACATCAACATCCTCTCCTCCGAAGAGGAGGTCGATGACGAAGAAGAAGAAGAAGAAGAAGAAGAAGAAGAAGAAGAAGAAGAGCCCCTGCGCAAGGCAGGGGGCGAAGAGGGCGGCTGCCGCTGACGCAGGCACGGCCGCACCTCGGAGGAGGCTGAACCTCTCTGCTGGTTCGGACTCATCGTCCGAACATAGCTTTGTGGTGAAGCCTAGGGAGAAACCCCCGACCAAAACGTAAGTTTGTATGGATATATTAATTGCTGCACCTTATTTGTTTAGCATTTTGATGCTTACTTAGTATTTCTCACCTGCTGACCTACAGCCCTCCCCGAGCACATCCCGACGCCTCCTCATCGGAGGGGAACTCTCTAGCGCCTGGAAAGACGGAGAGTGACCCGCTGGTCCGAGCTCCATCCCACGTGATCGGCGGGGGCACCGAAGTGTCCTCCCAGCGGGTGTCCTCCGCTCAAGGAGATGGGGTTAGGGCAAGTGACAGGGCGACCGAGGGTAACACCTCGGCTGCCGCTGACCATGGGGAAACAATCCCCATGGAGACCGAAGATAGGGGGGCCAAACAATCCGGGGCCTCGCCGAATACGGACCCGAAGCCTAGCGCGGCTCCGGGGTCCGAAGACCAGACCCCCAAGGCGGGGGAGGATACGATGGCACCTAGGGTCAATCCGGAGGCACCGGACCCTCTGGAGGGTGCACTTCAAAGTGCTTCCATCGTGGAGGAGCACCGCACCATGATGGATGCGGTGATGAAGAAGATTCATTCTTTCAAAGGCGGACTGAATGAAGCCTTCAACAACCTGTTAACAGGCTTTGAGGTAAGCCATGTAATGTTCATTATGGAACTTTTATTTGTTTTATGTGCATATATATAGCCAGTAGCCACTGATGCTTTGTGTGATTCCGAACATAATCGGATGAAGTATCCATAGTAAAGCATGCTTATAGAGCTGAACTATTATGCTTTTGTTATGTGAACAGGATTCACTAGGTACGGCAACTGCACGAGATGCAGAGGTTGCCCAACTAAATCGGAAGCTCTTGTTGGCCAATGTGGACCTCGACCGCGTCAACCAGCATTTAGATGAAACGCAAGGTATGCGGATTTATTTAAAAATGTCAAGAAGACTAATAAGGTTAATTGAGTATGGGTATAAACTCTTTTATGATGCTCTGTATTACAGAGTTGGCACCACTAAGCTCGAGGCCCTCAAGGGCGAGCTCGCGATGGCCAAGGAGGAGGTGAAGCGAGCCAGGCAATGGCTGACAAGGCAGTTGCCGAACTAGAGGACGAAAAGGCCGTGTGCGAGAAGCGCCAGGCTCGGGTGTCCGAAGTCGAGGTTGAGATCAAAGATGCCATTCCCAAACGTGAGGCATTGGAAGAGAAGACTTCGGAACAAGCATCCGAGCTTACAGCGGCGGTTAAGGTAGCCCAGGATGCGCAAAGTGAGGCGCGCAGTGCCTGTGAAGAAATCAAGCAGGCACCACAGATAGCATCTGGTAAGACCTTTCTGTTATAGAGCATCTTCAGAAGGCATAAGTATCTTGTGGTGACACGGTTACCGAGTTCTCCCGGCGTGTTTGCTGATCTTCCGAGGAGCAGTGCTGATGGCGCCCAATACTTCCGAGCCCAGGAGGGGAACAACATGGAGAAGTTGTTTTGGTCGCAGTTTTATGCGCCAAAACATCCGATGCCCCTCAACGACCAGATGAAGCAGCTGGTCGAGCTGCACAATATGGTGGGTTCGGCCATGAAGGACTTGATAGTACGGCTATGGCCCGCTGATCCAATACCAAGTAGCTACTTCGGATTGGTGAAGCGGCTCGTCGAGGCAAGTCCGCGGGTCGACGCATTGAAGTGTTCGGCCTGCATAAAAGGTGCTCGGATGGCCTTCGCTCGTGTGAAGGTGCACTGGGCGAAGATGAAGGCGCATGATATAGCTACTGCTGGCCCACCCTCAGGCAAGGAGCACCGCAAGCCGGAGAAATGCTTCGAGGATGTCATAGAAGGGCGCCTGCCTTGTAGAAGGCCAGTGCTGAAAAGATGTTATCTTTGAGTAATTGTATCCGGCCGTAAAGACATAAGCTTATGAACTGATGTATATAACTTTTGCGCTATTATAATGTGAGCGTCTTTTTCCTCATGTGTGGCTGTTATTATAAATCTGAAAGTTTCCAGTCGCCAGCTTCAGCCCCCACGTACATAGTACTGGGGTGTTCGGTCATATGCGTATACACTCTTTATCCAACGTCTTGGTCCGTTTAGGAGGTGTATGTGGAGCGAACCAGGCAATCAGACTATGCTGTGTTATTGCTTTCACTTGGCCATAGGAGTTTGACGAGTGGGGATAGGTACTAGCCCCTGGTGCAGATATGATATTTCCGAATTAAGGTATCCAATTGCAACTAGCTGGGCGAAAAAACCAACCCTTCGTATAACATGGGGTAGATCTCTATAGATCATAGTATAAAACCAAGTCACGAGATTGTGGACATGGTTCTCGCCTATCATGATAGTCATTTTTTATTTTTCTCTACTGAGGTACTTGACCGGACGAGCCAGAAGTACAACCACAGTAGTTCTCCCTTTATACCCTAGCCGAACAATCGGGAACGTAGGGGTAAGCATAGGAGCCGGGCAACCGAACTATTGACCCAAGACATGATTCGGAACTGATGCATATAGGGCAAACATCAAGGATGCCGAACACTCCTTATAGATGTTCGTACTTTTTGACATATCCTAGGCTGAATACAACCCCTGGTAATAGACCCTCACTACAAAAAAAATACACTTCAGTGATGATACGTGTTTGTCATAGTAGGTAACGTTTTCTGTCATGCATGTACATCCATGAAAAATTTATGACAGAATGAAGATAGTCATACTTGTGCTGTCGTAGAAGTGTTCCATGACATTACCAAAATTATCATCACGGAAGTGTCTACTTCCATGACGATAAATTGCGCGTCATAGATGTGCTTTCTTCAAGGGTGACTGACACGTGGCATCCACCGGAACTGAACGCCGTTAAGCTATCGGGTCCGGGTTTGGATCGGATAACTCGTTAACATCCCCGACCAATGGGGATATTCCACATGTAAAATCATGATTGGCCGTAGGAAACACGTGTTGCCTCACCATTGGGACAGATGTCATCCACTCATTGGACATGTGGCGCCTATGATAGGTTAACACGTGGCACGGCCCAACAGTGGCCCATTCCGGTGAAAAAGGTCGGCCCAGTAAAAAATACCAGGCCGGCCCATATAAGGCCTACTAGTGTCACGTCCATTTAAGCCCACGGCCCATACGAGATGTGTCAATCCGGCCCATCAATGGCCCATTAAAGATTTCACACCATTGCAGCCCATCGTCAGTTCGAGGCCGTTAACAGCCCACTATATATTTGGGCTCAATATCGGCCCGATGAGATTTCGGCCTGTTAACGGCCCATTCAGTGGATGGGCCAATTTTCACGATGTAAATCTTTCGGCCTTTTAGCGACCCATTTAAATATTGGGCTAATTCCCGGCCCGGTGTGTCTTTCAGCATGTTGACGGCCCATAAATCAGTTGGGCCATTTGTAGTCGGACCTGAGTTTCGGCCTTTTAGCGACCCATTTAAGTGTTGGGCCAATTTCCGACTCGGTGTGTCTTTCAGCCTAGTGGCGGCCCATATATCTGTTGGGCCATTTGTAGTCGGACCTGAGTTTTGGCCATTTAGCGACCCATTTAAGTGTTGGGCCAATTCCCGGCGATGTGTGCCTTTCAGCCTGTTAACGGACGATAAATGAGTTGGGCCATTTGTAGTCAGACCTGAGTTTTGGCCTTTTAACGGCCCATGCCCTTCATGGTCCAATACCAGGTCGCTTTCTCTTTCGGCCTGCTAAAGGCCCACAACACAGTTGGGCCATTTACAATACGACCTGACTTTCGGCCTCTTAGTCACCATGCTCTTCACGGTCCAGTACAAGCCAGCTGTCTCTTTCGGCCTGCTAAAGGCCCACAGTATAGTTGGGCCATATGTAGCCCGAACTTAGTAACGGCCTGTTAATAGCCCGTGAAATCAATTGGGCCCACCTGTTGCCCACTTCGATGTTAGCCTATTAACGACCCGGAAGTTAAGAGGGCCGACCATTAACTTTCGGCCTGGTAACGGCCCATTAACTTAATGGGCCCACTAATGTTCGTACATGTCTTTAGGCCAAATTAGATAATTTGAGCCCATTACGATGAGCAATTATGCACAGGACCAAAACTGATCAAGCAAAGGTACGGCATATAGGGAAAAATGTTGCACATCCTGCATATATTACAGGAAATTACATCCACTAAGCAATCGAAGATTGATGCTAGTGCAAATAAATGAACTGAACCTATCAATCTACAACATCACAATCTGCAACCTCAACACGGATGACAATCATAAGCATATGGGCAAGTTCTTGCTGCTTTGCTACACTGTCTCTAAAAACATTAATCAAGTTCCGGGAAACTGACGATCTTTTCACTCACTCTTTCTATTTCACTCTCTCTCTCTCTCTCTCTCTCTCTCTCTCTCTCTCTCTCTCTCTCTCTAGTTAGGGACTCTCTCACGTCCATTAGCATATGGATGTTTTGAAAAGTCAAACCTCAGAAAAGTTTGACCAGGTATATGTGGAGAAAAACATTTACATCTGGAAAGATCATTAGATTCATCACAACATGTACTTACTTCATAGTATCATTTATCTTTGGTATTGTAGATATAAGTTATTTCGTTATAAACTTGGTCAAAGTTTCAAAAGTTAGACTTTTAAAAAAATGTTGGAACTAGATTATCGAACAGAGGGAGTAGCTCTTTCTCTCTCTCTTTCTGCTATCTCTCACGGGCCTCCCCTCTCCCATGAACACTCTATACCGACGGATTATACGCTCACTATGTCAGTGTATAGCTCTGTATATTGTTTAGTTGACCGGTCAACCAGTCCACATGCTGCCTTGTCAGCTCGTGTTTTGTATCGTCGTGTGCTGGCTCATGTGGTAGTGGGTGAAAATAAGTCAACTAGAGGCCCATCTGACACGCGGTGAAGTAAGCAAAGTTGAAACCACTCGAGGTAGCACCCCGCACGCTAGTAAATTGAGGGCGCATTGAGGACTAAGGCAATAAAAAAACAATTGTTTGGGAGAGTGAGAGGCTGGTGTAGCTGGTTTGATTGATTTGTTTATACATGTGGGTCTGTGTGCACAGCGGTGCCAACTCTCTCACATCATGAGAGCGGTGCCAAAATCTCTTGATTTGACATCGATGCGTATTATGTGGTATACTTTTGCGAAATATGGCATCGGCCACATAGTGGAAGGAAACAAATGCCCAAGCTCTTCACGTACTCCTAGGTAAATGAGAAGAAAGAGAAAGAGGGAGAGAGAGAGAGAGAGAGAGAGAAAGAAAATATCACTAGCCAGCCAACCCTATCGTATGAGCGAATGATAGTGGTACCTCTTAATGACACGGCAATCTTATACATCCAGCTGCTCTAATATGTTCTCTTATTTTTGTAGATAAAAAAAGACCTGAAAGTGAAAAATGTGCTGCACTATAACAATCTCATCGAATGCCTTGATTTCCATCGTACAGAAATTGACTTGATCGACTATCGAGGCAGCACATCTGAGATTAAATTGGCCAGGTTCTTTTTTCTGGAGGCAAGTGTGCTCAAGGTAATGAGGTTTGGCATTCTCTGGCACAACAATGAATGGCGTGCTGATCACCGCAAGCGTCTAAGCCTAAATGACAAAGTCTCCGCGGAAGCTAATTTTTTTTTGAACATCAAGTGGCCAGAGACTCGAAAAGTTATTTGCCCATTAGTGACTTGTCAGGGCGGTTGATTTTATTTTGTACGATAATGCTGCATCCACCTAAAGTAATGAAAGTTCTTACGTAGACTTCCTAGTAATTCCCTCTTCGTAGGTGCAACATTACTCCTAACATTTGTAATATCAGTTTGAAACTTGTAATATTGTTGTGTCCTATTCCCGTGTTTTCAAAATCCTACGAATCAAACAGGTCCTGAGTTGGTGATGATGTTGTGCCTGCCATCTTTCACCAATAGCCGTCGGATCTAGATCTGACGCATACAAATCAAACTTCTCCAGTTTTGCTAAAAGATGCCCGCACTTGTTCGCTATTTGGAAACAACTCCTTGTCTCTCACAATCAGCCTTATCTCCTATCCACCACATCTAGAAGGCCATGGAAAAATCTGGCGCGATGGCCGCTGCCGGTGCTGTCCACCCCCCAATCTTGGTGTTCCATGCAATGCACGGGCATCTACGCACGGGAAATTATGTCGAACACGGCTAGTTGTAAGCAGGCTAGGTCTATAGCCATGATGATAGTGACTGTAGACGGTGAGGCTGACTATGGTATGCCGAACACGGCGCCTATACTCAGGTGTCATCTCCGCTGTACGGTCTTGTCACTTCAGTGTGAGGAGCAACACGTAATAATTTGACCAACGGGTAGTACAGTGCTACTACATTGGTAGTAGTACTACTACTACTAGTACTGGCACCACCGTCTGGATTTAGTAGTACTACCACATCCATCTGGATTTGGTATTTGACTAGCAATATCTAGTAATGCATGTCACAAAAAATGTACTACTCCCTCTGTAAATAAATACATGGTGTATTGTTTTATTCCTATCGGCGATATAACTTAATGTCTTTTTTCTACTTAATAGGATTACATGCAATTAACTAACCACTGCATGTGATGTTTGGTAGTCTCAAGTCATTGAAAGCATGCACGGGCACGGAGGGGGACGCAGCTTCATTGACTTACTGCACCTGCCTTTGGGTGTATGACACGTGGGCCCAACGGGTGGCTGGCCAACCTGTCATACAGCCAAAGGCAGGTGAAGTAGAGGGGCGAGGAGTAGATGGCCAATACGCACGTGAATTCAACGTAGTCTGCACTTCTCATATAAAGGCTCCCGCCAGTCCAATCTACGAAATCCTAGGCACCTACGCACCCAAGGGCAAGAGTGATCACTCCAATCGCAAGATCAGTTGACTAGAAGCTAGACCCATGGAGGTAATGAGCGCGAGCATTTGCCGGCTGTGCCAGATGGTCCATGACGCCGGCCTGTGGCCCGGCACCGAGGAACGTCTCCATGTAGTGCTTGAGGCCGCCAGGGCGAGGGGGCGCTTGGACGATAGCTTCGTCTCCTTGTTCGACGAGGTCCTCGTCGGCTTCCTCGACAAGTTCACCGTCGTCAAGAAGCTCGCGGACGACCTTGACGTACGCCTCCAGCCCACGCGGCCAGGCTCTACAATGCCTACCAGCCTCAACGGCCTCTTTGGTGACAACCTCTTCGACGCACTGGTGGCCCTGTGACTGCCCGCCGTTGCGCCGGAGAATGTCCACCTCGATGTCGCGCTCGCCGCACAGCGTGTGGCGCAGCAAGACACCATCGACATAATCACCCACGTCTACGCACTCCACAAGGACTACTACATGCAAGAGGAGTACGATAGGACGCTGGCCTTCTTGGACCATAGGGCAACCTTGGACAACATTGTTCAGAAGCACGTTGAGCTTGCCGCCAACGCCGCTGATCCTCACACGTCGGTTGGTGACCCGGTGCACTAGGGCCTGAGGATGTCGTTGATGGATCTGTATGCATCATTATCTTTCCGACAAATCCATGTACTGGTATATCGTACTACTAGTAATTATCTTACCTTTCGCATCAACTTCATAATTTTCCTACGTACTCCATCCATGAACCACGCCAGAACCAAACTTCTCATTACTCTAGGGAAAATCGTTATTTCTATCTATCGGTCGCGCCATGGAGCAGAACCAAATTTTACAAGTTACAAGTTCAAAACGAAAAGCCTGTCGTGTTCGCGTCGCACCCCCACACGGTTGGTCCGGCACGCTGCTTAAGGGGGAATGCGTGCTGTGTTGCATTTTCACTTACAAGTGGGACCGCGGTTTAGCAAACCAACTATCGGCAAACCCCCACCCCGCCCACCGCGCGATGGCTAAGAAAACAGGAGGGAGAAGAGATGGCTGAAGCACGAACTCCAAGAAAATTGGTATCGGATGGGACTCGTGTGGGTGGCGTGTGCCGTACTGCTAGACATGAATGCTATTTATAGCCCATGCCATCCCACTATATCGAGGTGCTGGTTACGTAGAACAAATTTCCTGGAGTCTGTGCTTAGCCCTCCTCTATCTCACTTCTCAGCCAGCCAGCAGACGCGCGGAGCCCATCGTCTGTTTGCTCATATGCGGTCCCACATGTCAGTTAAAACGCAAGAGGACCCACTGAACCTGCACATCTTTCACCTCGACGTGCTGGTGATGAAAAGCAAATCCAATAACGATCTTCGCTGGCCGCTTTTGGAGTTAGTCAAGAGTACTAATATTCTATTTACAATTAACCTAAGATGCACATCACGTGTCTTCAACTACCACTCTATTTTCTTGCATGACACGACCTGGATGCTGGATGTCCCACGTGTCGGAAAAAGGAGGAAGAACTCGACCAAATCTTCGGTTGTGCTCTCGGATTAGACTAGTTGTGCTAACTTAAAATTTTATTGTGTAGAATGGATGCAAGTTTTGGTATTGGGAAGAAGAGTACAATGATATATTGATAGAGCGCAATTTAGTAGATGTTCTAGCACTTTTAGCTAGCATAGAGGCTAGAGATGAGACTAGTGCACTTGTTGATAGAATAGAGTATAGACACATCTACTTCTTTACACTCGAAGAAGAAAGAAGCACGCAGGATCGAGCCTCCGCAGATCAACAATGAATGTATCAAGAAGGCACTAATCCAACTTACAGGACCAGCTATGGAAGTTGGATATCTTCTAAAATGTATTATTGTGGTTCTTGTTTTTCTAGTCAAAATTTCGGTGATGTATTTCCAAGTACCAAAAAATCAATGATGAAAAAAAAGATATGTGTTTGCAAAGAAAAATGTAAGCGACCGGGATGCGTCCGCGCGTTCGGCGCACGGCAAAACGGAGGTCCGTTTGGGGTCGTGCGTTGGAGTTGGCCTTACAAGTGGGACCGTAGTTGACGAAACCGCCACTCGGCAAACCCCCACCTCCCCCGATGCGCGATGGCTGAGTTAGAGAAACAATGAGGTTGAAGAGATTGTTGTAGCACGGACTCCGACAAATATGGTGTCAGATGGAAGTCGTGCTGGTGGTGTGTGCCGTACTCCCAGACGTGAATGCTTGCTCTGGCCCATGCCACCCTACTACTCCTACTACTTATAGTAGTAGTATCGAGGATTCGACGTGCTGGTTACATACAACGAACACATTAACATATGGCCCACCTCACACTGTGGCCAAATTTCCTGGAGTCTTTGCTAGGTTAAAAAGTGTTCTTTGTGAGGATGGGTGGCTGGTCACAAGTTTAAAACTTGTTGTATTACGTACGTAGACGTAGAGATAGTGCAGCATGTGAAGCTAGTACAAATAGTGTACTATTGTTGATTGGCCTCATCCGATAACCTGTTGCAATGCACGTACAATTATGTATTCGGAAAATATATTTTTTCCTCGTCACATCACCCACTCAGAGAAGCGACTCGAAAGCCATTCATAAATTTAGTAAGTTTATCACAGGCATATCAGTTTATTACCAACAACAGGTCATCAACCCACAACGACAAAGAGGATACATTATAAATACTAAAGTTTTCATCACACAACAAATAACAAGCAATGAAATGAACTTCAACACAACCAATTCTTGGCGTTGGAAACGCTTGCTTTGAACCACAAGTTATTCTCTGGGGAGGGCAAGATAGTGTCAATCTCAAGACCAACGCAGGACTGATCATTCAGGCTGAAGCGGCCTACTATATCACGACCAGAGTAGGGAGCCACCGCAATGTCCGAGGTATAGATACAGTTGCTTCTCATAAATGGTAGTAATGTTGTGTCAACAGCAGTTGGATCGCCCTTCACCATCATTGGATAGTTTTGTCCAAGGAAGAGCGAGTTTGCTCAAGGACTATCAATACTGTACCAGGGAGAAGGTGTTGGCGCTAGCACACTAGTATCCATCCTGAATACCATGCAACTGGTGTTGGAATAGGTCCGGAGAATGCGACCATGGGAGACAACACCTGCTCCCTCAGTAGTAACATCAGCAGTGGGCTGTATATAGACAAGAAGTGGTGATCCATCGGAATTAGTTGCCAGCTGTCAGTTAGCATATGGGCCCTGCTCGTCCTCATGCTCGTGATCATCACCATCGTCATCTCGCCCTTGGTTATAAATTTTTTCAAGTATAGGTGGTGGAATGTTCACAGGACCTTGCAAACACAAGAAGAAGGTTAATTAGTACTAGAGAAGGGAAACTTGCTAACTTGGATGCATGTGGATGAAACAATTATAATTACGGTGGAAGACAAATGTACCGGAACAATAAGGATCCCATGCAAAAACAGTGCCACGAGTGGTGGCAGCAAACACAAGCCTCTCGTCTTCAATTGCATCACAGTACACATCCGTGTATAGAAACTGATTTTTGAGCAATATCCATCCAGTCAAACCATGAAGGACGGCAACAAACTTGTCAAAGATAGCAACAACTTGATAGTTCTTGTAATCCCAAGAGTGGCTGGAAACTCGAGAAATTGCTATCTTCTGTAGACGACAGTCACCATGATCATATTTGAACGTACGTCGATCATCTGTGTCCTCAACCTCAAGGCACTCGGAGATTTTTGGAAGTGGAATCCGTTGACGAGTGTACACATTCACAAGTTCCCACTGGCAATTGTACCCAATATAAACAACTCAATCTCCATTTGCGCCTGCCCAATGCTTGCCCTCAAGTGATGGCATCTTAACATCATACGTATCATTATCAAGCGGCATCAACTTGCACAAGGCAAGGTGTAGCGACCCGACTTAAATGGATCGAAGTCTCTGTGCTTAAGTGTCATCCCTGGATCGGTATGCTGACACACACAGTACTCGATGAATTATAACAGAGTTCAATCACACACTTTATTACATCGAGGTCATCAAAAGAGTATTTATTACAATAATATGGCCAAAGGCCATCTGGATAAAATAACTGCGGAAGCATCAAAAGTAAAATGAGTCCATCAACTCCACGGCAAACTGAGTGCAGAACAACGACCTATCGCACCTTTACTCCTCATCGGAAAACTCTGCAACATGAGACGTTGCAGTCATGTAGGTCAGCACATGGAATATGCTGGCAATGTCACACCATAGAAATAATAATAAAGAAAAAGACTATCTCTATATGCAAATTTCGCTGGTGGAGGCTCTAAGTTTAATTTTTTGCATAAAGCCAATTTTTACCCTACAACAAAGGAATACATTTTTATTTACTACTAAGTTAGAAATGCCATTATTGAGAAGGTTCCTCCAACTCAATCCCAAAATTCCCAAGTTATTAGTAACCCAATGATTTCATTAAATAAAGTGATGAGATCAACCAATAATTCACTTCTAGATACTCAAGTTGTCCGTAACCGGGGACACGGCTAATCATGATTAGTTTTTACACTCTGCAGAGGTTTGCGCACTTTTCCCCACAAGACTCGACCACCTCCATGATCGGAAGATCGAGACATAGTCTTTCTGAAGTATTTCCTCCAAACCCTGGGTAGACCGGTACACCTACTTTCCCCTACATCAGCTAGTCTACCATGGAAAGAGGTCACACAACTTACTCAACTATGCCAGAGCCCATAATGGCTTGTGGTTGCACACGGAAGTTTCTAGGCATGAAATATCTTATGATCCCTTTGAGCCTGGGTGGCGGACCTAGGGTAATCACACGGGTACTCCGGGATTCCCCTTGGGCAAGCACTGGTTTCTCCAGGTGCCCCAAACAATCCACCTAGATGTGTATTAAAGTTGCCACCTTATGTTGTCCCAAAAATTATTATCTCTCGCAACTTGCATGAGTCACACATACCAATCCCCGTCTACGAGCATGGCTAAGCAACATATGATATAACGAATATTCCAGGGGTGATAAAAGGTCATAGGTTCCTACCAAATGAACTACATAGCATAACCACATGTTCCCAATCCTACTCATGCAATCTTTGAGGGTGAAACTAATGCATAGTAAAAACTGGGTATTTAAACTTATGATCAAAGTGTGAACTTGCCTTGCTGACGTTCGTTGAACTCTAAAGATTCGTAGTAGCAAGCTTCGCACTCCGGATGATCTAGCGTAAGCAAGCAATAACATACATAAGCATACAAGCAAAGAATCAAAAAGAAAACGAATAAAAAGACTTCGAAAAACTCCAAAAAGACAAAAATAAAGTTTCTGTACAGAATATATTTTTCACAGCAACAAAAATAAATGGTTTTGGTTTTAACAGAAGGTACATGTCACAAGCTTCGATTTGCAAAAAGAATCACCCAAAACGGAGTTATGAATCTCAAGTTATGGCCTAACGAAGTTTGAATTCAGATCTGCTTGAATTCAAATTTTAAAATTTTCGAAAATATATTTCGTTTGGTTCTCTGGATAGAGGATATTTTTATGAAACCGTAGGAAAAAGAATCAACTAAATCGGATCTATAGACTAAAAGATATACTAGAAACAAGATTCGGTAAAGAATCTGAATTGGAAAATATACTGATAAAAGAGAAAAAAAATCGGACATGGTGTTCACCGGACTTGTCGCCGGAGACGAGGAAGAAGGCGGCTCCGGTGTGCTTCAGCGAAGGATGCGTGCAGGACGGTGTAGAGGACGATGAGGTGAACCACTTGATCAAGGTGTGGTTGTAGATAGCTTCATGTACACACGGTGAGAGGTCGCCG
The DNA here is from genome assembly GCA_902687465.1 of Secale cereale. NCBI lineage: Eukaryota > Viridiplantae > Streptophyta > Magnoliopsida > Poales > Poaceae > Secale > Secale cereale. The sequence continues at coordinate 92,398,423 of LR738712.1, forward strand.
GAATTCACGAACTCCGGCGAGCAATTGGCGAGGTTAGGGAGGGGGAAAAGCTCCAGAAGGAGAGGGCTTCGGACGAGGGGTGAGAGGGGCTCGCGGGGTGCCTTTTATAGGGCTTGGGGAGGTCCAGAGTTGGGTGGGGCGAGATGTGTTAATGGCTGCAGTTTCAAGCGTTCATGGTGGCCATTAGAGATGGAATTAAGGCGCACTAGTGAAGGGGAAGGGGTAGAGGAAGGCGAGGGGAACCGATTCCGGGGGTTAGTGGGTGCGGGGGAAAGGAGTTGAGGGGAGAGAGAGGTGGAGGCGCCATGGAAGTTTCTCCGTTCGTGTTCCTCTGTACATGTACGAGGAGGAAGAAGAAGATAGCGCTGGGCATGGGCCTGCTGGGCTGCGTTTTTTTTTTGACAAAGAGAAAAAATATATATATATAGATAGAAAATAAAAATATTTTAATATAGGACATATATATATATCAAAAATTCAGAAAAATAAATCCTACAAGATGAACTATTTTTCAGAGGCTAAATAAAAACTTTATAAAAAACATTTTTTCTACAAATCCAAATGAAACTCAAATTTGAATTCAAAACTTTCGGCATTGTTTTCTTCTGACTTTTTGGAGTGTCATGTTCGCTCCTCTCATACTTTTGAACAAGTATCTCGTCAGGGATTTTTGAAATAAATTTCAATTGCCAAGTAGAATTCAAAGTCAGATAAAATTCAAATGCCTCTGAAATTTCCAAATGACACTAAAAAAATGCATAGATGCTTAGCTAATAATTGTAAAACATTCCAAATTGAAAATTTGGGATGTTACAAACCTACCCCCCTTAAGATGAATCTCGCCCTCGAGATTCGGGTTGGCTAGCAAAAAGGTGTGGGTGATCCTGTCGAAGATCTTCTTCGCGTTCCCACGTGGCTTCTTCCTCAGTATGATGACTCCACTGAACCTTGCAAAACTTGATGACCTTGCTGCGGGTAACCCTGCTTGTTGTTTCGAGAATCTTGACGGGCTTCTCATCATAGGTCAGATCACTATCCAACTGTATGGCCTCCAGTGGCACTGTATCTCTCAAAGGAATATCAGCCATCTCTGCATGGCACTTCTTCAACTGGGAAACGTGAAACACATTATGAACTCCTGACAAGGCTTCGGGTAATTCCAACTTGTAGGCAACTTCACCCATGCGTTCCAAAATTCTGTATGGCCCCACAAATCATGGTGCTAGTTTTCCTTTAACTCCAAACCGTTTAACACCTCGAAGTGGAGACACACGAAGATATGCTCTATCTCCGACTTCATAAGTTACTTCCTTGCGTTTAGTATCGGCATAACTCTTCTGTCTGGATTGGGCTATCTTAAGTCTGTCACGGATCAACTTGACTTTCTCCTCTGAATCTCTGATAAGGTCGGGACCAAATAATTTACGGTATCCAACTCCATCCCACATTAATGGTGTCCTGCACCTCCTTCCGTACAAAGCTTCGAAAGGGGCCATCTTCAAACTAGCTTGATAGCTGTTGTTATATGAGAATTCTGCGTATGGCAAATTATCATCCCAACTAGATCCATAATCTAGCGCACAATCTCTCAACATGTCCTCCAGTATCTGATTTACTCTCTCGGTCTGCCCATCTGTCTGCGGATGAAAGGCTGTACTGAACTCTAGCCTGGTACCCAAAGTTTCGTGTAACTGATGCCAAAACTTTGAGGTAAATTGTGTTCCTCTATCTGATACGATGGTCCTCGGAACTCCATGCAGACATACGATCCTGGTCATATATATCTTGGCCAACTTAGCACTTGTATATGTGGTTTTCACGGGGATGAAGTGAGCTACCTTGGTCAAGCGATCAACTACTACCCAAATAGAATCATAGCCTGATCGGGTCTTGGGTAATCCTGTAATGAAGTCCATGCCAAGCTTGTCCCACTTCCAATCCGGTATCGGCAAAGGCTGAAGTAATCCTGCTGGTTTCTGGTGCTTTGCCTTAACCCTTTGACATACATCACATACTGCGACATACTCGGCAATATCCTTTTTCATACCTGTCCACCAGAAACTTTCCTTCAAGTCCAAATACATCTTGGTGTTTCCTGGGTGTATCGAATAAGGCGAATCATGAGCCTCCTGAAGAATCAACTTCCTGATCTCTGTGTCATTTGGCACATAAATATGCTGCTCAAACCATAAGGTTCCGTGTTCATCCTCACGAAATCCTTCTGCCTTTCCTTGGTTCATCCTTTCCTTTATTTCTGCAATACCTTTGTCTAACTTCTGGGCTTCTCGGATCTTTCCCAACAAGGTAGATTGAATTTCCATTGCGGTAACAAAACCTCGTGGTACTATCTCCAATCGGAGATCTCTGAGATCATCAATTAACTCTTGAGGTTATCCTCCTGTTGTGAGGGTATTGACATAACTCTTGCGGCTCAATGCATCTGCCACAACATTGGCCTTTCCTGGGTGATAGTGCAATTTCATGTCATAATCTTTTATGAGCTCCAACCATCTTCTCTTCTTGAGGTTCAACTCCTTTTGCGTGAAGATGTATTTCAAACTCTTGTGATCCGTGTAAACATCACAATGATTTCCAATAAGAAAATGCCTCCAGGTCTTGAGCGCATGCACTACGGCTGCTAACTCCAAATCATGTGTGGCATAATTCCGCTCATGGGGTCGAAGTTGACGTGAGGCATATGAAACAACTCTTCCTTCTTGCATAAGAACACCTCCAAGTCCCTGACGAGAAGCGTCGCAATATACCTGAAAATCCTTGCGTATATTCGGAAGAATTAGTACTGGGGCTGTGACCAAACGTTTTTTCAACTCCTGAAAACTGGCCTCACATTCTTCGGTCCAATTAAACTTGGTGTCTTTCTTTAATAACTCTGTCATGGGCTTTGCGATCTTGGAGAAATTCTCAATAAATCTTCGGTAATATCCTGCAAGTCCAAGGAAACTGCGAATCTCTCCGACTGAGGTGGGTGCCTTCCATTCGGTGATGGCTTCAACTTTCGAAGGATCCACTGCTATTCCTTCCCCTGATATAACATGCCCGAGAAATCCAACTTCCTTCAACCAGAATTCACACTTGCTGAAGTTTGCATATAACTGATGTTCCCTGAGCTTCTCAAGAACCAAGCGCAAATGTTCCTTGTGTTCTTCTTCATTCTTTAAGTAAATCAATATATCATCAATGAATACCACAACAAACTTATCCAAGAACTCCATGAATACCTTATTCATCATATTCATAAAATAGGCAGGGGCATTAGTCAAACCAAAAGACATGACTGTATACTCATAAAGCCCATATCTCGTGGTAAAGGCTGTCTTGGGTATATCCTGTTCTCGAATCTTCAGCTGGTGATATCCAGATCGAAGATCGATTTTTGAGAAAACTTTTGCTCCTTGTAGCTGGTCAAACAAATCATTGATCATCGGCAGAGGGTACTTGTTCTTGATCGTCACCTCATTCAACGCACGGTAATCCACAACCATTCTCAAGGATCCATCCTTCTTCTCAACTAGAAGCACTGGGGCTCCCCAAGGTGATGAACTCGGTCGAATATAACCTTTCTCCAATAATTCCTTAATCTGCTTCTTAATTTCCTCCAGGTCATTTGCGGGCATCCGGTACGGTCTCTTGGATATTGGTCCAGTGCCTGGTAACAATTCAATCAAAAACTCTATGTCCCGATCCGGTGGCATGCCTGGTAGTTCCTCCGGAAAAACATCGGCATAATCCTTCACAACTGGAACTTCTTCCTGAACAACTCCCGAAAGAAAATTCACTTGAGTCCTCCTTGGCGTATGCCTCGACACATACTTGATCCGTTTCCCCTCTGGGGTGGTGAGAAGAATCGACTTACTAGCACAATCAATATTCCCTTCATACTTGGATAACCAGTCCATGCCTAGAATTACGTCCAATGCTTGTGATTCTAGGATGATGAGGTCTGTGGGGAAAACGTGTCTCCCTATGGTCAATGGCAACTGAAAACATCCCTGACTAGCCATATTCTCTGCTCCTGGAGAACTCACTAACATTGGTGTTTTAAGGGCTACGGTCGGCAACTTAAACTTATCCACAAACCCCTTTGATATGAATGAATGCGATGCACCAGTGTCAAAAAGAACAAGGGCTGTAAATGAATTAATCAAGAACTTACCAACAACGGCGTCAGGCTGGTCATAAACTTCCTCCACATTGACATGGTTCACCTGACCTCTGGTAAAAGGATTTGGCTTCTTGCTAGAGCTTCCATTGCCATTCCCGTTCTTCGCCTCGGGACATTCGGTGGCGTAGTGTCCGGTCTTCCCGCACTTGAAACAGGTAATGTGGCTCAGATCCTTCTTTGCCGGTGTAGCGGGGTTGGAGTGATGCTGATTGTTGTTTCCTCCGTTTCCATTGCCATTCCTATGGCTATGGTTGTGTCCATTCCCCCCATGATGTGAATGTCCTCCATGGTTATGGTGAGTGTGTCCACCATACTTGCCAGATCCTGATCCATTATTTTCCGAGTATGGGGTATAGCGGGGCTTCTGCTGAACTCCAGAGTTGTACTTTCCTAGTCCGTACTTTCTCTTGCGGTTTTCCACCTGCTGCTGCTTGCCTTCCAGAATGAGAGCCTTGTCAACCAACTCTTGATAATTTTTAAAGGTAGCCACAGTCAACTGAAGTCCCAGATCATCATTTAGTCCCATCAAGAAATTTCTCCTGCTTAGCGGCATCATCAGCCACGTCTCCGGGAGCATACCTGGATAACTTGCTGAATTCTTCCACATAATCACCAACATAACGATTACCCTGGCGTAAGTTGCGGAACTCACGCTTCTTCAGACTCATAGATCCGGCTGAAACATGTGCAGTACGAAACGCCTGTTGGAACTGATCCCAAGTCACATTTGCTATGGGGAATGTGGTGGTGTAATTCTCCCACCACGAAGCTGCTGGTCCATCCAGTTGATGTGCGGCAAAGCGCACCTTCTCTGCGTCAGTACATCCTGCGGTGGTCAGCTCCCTTCCGATCTTGCGAAGCCAGTCATCTGCGACGATCGGCTCCGTGCTGCTAGAGAACACGGGTGGGTTCAACCTCAGGAAACGGGTAAGGTTGTCGACCGGGGGTGGCGGTGGTGGGTTGTTGTTGTTGTTCTGGTTCTGATTCTGGATGAGTAGCTGCATGAAGGCATTCTGGTTCTGGATCAACTGGGTAAGTTCCGGCGGAAATTCCGGGTCACGTCTCGGAGGCATCTGTTAGGTTTAGAGTGGATGAGAAATTAGAATAGAATAAGGGTCTAATGAGAGAAATCACTACCCATATGCTTATGATAGCAATAAAACTTCAAATCAAGCAATTCACACAAATCACACCACACAAGCAAAACCTATAGGTAAGGTCATATCCACAAGAGATATGATCTCTTCATACTACCGCAATCATTCGTTGGACTCCGTTTGGTACTGGTGGTCTGAACTAAATCTTCTCAAATCAAAGTCAACTCTAGCTTCTTCTTCTTCGTCAATGATGTCTTCATGGGTCTTGGTCTCATCAGCTGAGCAACTTGGTCATGGGGTTCAACAACTATTGAATTGAAGTAGAGAAGAGATAGAAATGAATAGAGAAGAGTACAGACCAACGGATATATAAGGAAGTGGCAAAATAGAGTTTTCTTCCTATGGTTGTCCATTTCCTAGTGGTCGCGTCCTACAGTCAGCGTGTGCTCTGATACCATCTTGTAGCGACCCGACCCAAATGGATCGAAGTCTCTGTGCTTAAGTGTCATCCCTGGATCGGTATGCTGACACACACAGTACTCGATGAATTATAACAGAGTTCAATCACACACTTTATTACATCGAGGTCATCAAAAGAGTATTTATTACAATAATATGGCCAAAGGCCATCTGGATAAAATAACTGCGGAAGCATCAAAAGTAAAATGAGTCCATCAACTCCACGGCAAACTGAGTGCAGAACAACAACCTATCGCACCTTTACTCCTCGTCGGAAAACTCTGCAACATGAGACGTTGTAGCCGTGTAGGTCAGCACATGGAATATGATGGCAATGTCACACCATAGAAATAATAATAAAGAAAAAGACTATCTCTATATGCAAATTTAGCTGGTGGAGGCTCTAAGTTTAATTTTTTGCATAAAGCCAATTTTTACCCTACAACAAAGGAATACATTTTTATTTACTACTAAGTTAGAAATGCCATTATTGAGAAGGTTCCTCCAACTCAATCCCAAAATTCCCAAGTTATTAGTAACCCAATGATTTCATTAAATAAAGTGATGAGATCAACCAATAATTCACTTCTAGATACTCAAGTTGTCCGTAACCGGGGACACGGCTAATCATGATTAGTTTTTACACTCTGCAGAGGTTTGCGCACTTTTCCCCACAAGACTCGACCACCTCCATGATCGGAAGATCGAGACATAGTCTTTCTGAAGTATTTCCTCCAAACCCTGGGTAGACCGGTACACCTACTTTCCCCTACATCAGCTAGTCTACCACGGAAAGAGGTCACACAACTTACTCAACTATGCCAGAGCCCATAATGGCTTGTGGCTGCACACGGAAGTTTCTAGGCATGAAATATCTTATGATCCCTTTGAGCCTGGGTGGCGGACCTAGGGTAATCACACGGGTACTCCGGGATTCCCCTTGGGCAAGCACTGGTTTCTCCAGGTGCCCCAAACAATCCACCCAGATGTGTATTAAAGTTGCCACCTTATGTTGTCCCAAAAATTATTATCTCTCGCAACTTGCATGAGTCACACATACCAATCCCGTCTACGAGCATGGCTAAGCAACATATGATATAACGAATATTCCCGGGGTGATAAAAGGTCATAGGTTCCTACCAAATGAACTACATAGCATAACCACATGTTCCCAATCCTACTCATGCAATCTTTGAGGGTGAAACTAATGCATAGTAAAAACTGGGTATTTAAACTTATGATCAAAGTGTGAACTTGCCTTGCTGACGTTCGTTGAACTCTAAAGATTCGTAGTAGCAAGCTTCGCACTCCGGATGATCTAGCATAAGCAAGCAATAACATACATAAGCATACAAGCAAAGAATCAAAAAGAAAACGAATAAAAAGACTTCGAAAAACTCCAAAAAGACAAAAATAAAGTTTCTGTACAGAATATATTTTTCACAGCAACAAAAATAAATGGTTTTGGTTTTAACAGAAGGTACATGTCACAAGCTTCGATTTGCAAAAAGAATCACCCAAAACGGAGTTACGAAACTCAAGTTATGGCCTGACGAAGTTTGAATTCAGATCTGCTTGAATTCAAATTTTAAAATTTTCGAAAATATATTTCGTTTGGTTCTCTGGATAGAGGATATTTTTATGAAAAGTAGGAAAAAGAATCAACTAAATCGGATCTATAGACTAAAAGATATACTAGAAACAAGATTCGGTAAAGAATCTGAATTGGAAAATATACTGATAAAAGAGAAAAAAAATCGGACATGGTGTTCACCGGACTTGTCGCCGGAGACGAGGAAGAAGGCGGCTCCGGTGTGCTTTGGCGAAGGATGCGTGCAGGACGGTGTAGAGGACGATGAGGTGAACCACTTGATCAAGGTGTTGTTGTAGATAGCTTCATGTACACACGGTGAGAGGTCGCCGGAATTCACGAACTCCCGCGAGCAATTGGCGAGGTTAGGGAGGGGGAAAAGCTCCAGAAGGAGAGGGCTTCGGACGAGGGGTGAGAGGGGCTCGCGGGGTGCCATTTATAGGGCTTGGGGAGGTCCAGAGTTGGGTGGGGCGAGATGTGTTAATGGCTGCAGTTTCAAGCGTTCATGATGGCCATTAGAGATGGAATTAAGGCGCACTAGTGAAGGGGAAGGGGTAGAGGAAGGCGAGGGGAACCGATTCCGGGGGTTAGTGGGTGCGGGGGAAAGGAGTTGAGGGGAGAGAGAGGTGGAGGCGCCATGGAAGTTTCTCCGTTTGTGTTCCTCTGTACATGTACGAGGAGGAAGAAGAAGATAGCGCTGGGCATGGGCCTGCTGGGCTGCGTTTTTTTTTTGACAAAGAGAAAAAAATATATATATAGATAGAAAATAAAAATATTTTAATATAGGACATATATATATCAAAAAATTCAGAAAAATAAATCCTACAAGATGAACTATTTTTCAGAGGCTAAATAAAAACTTTATAAAAAACATTTTTTTCTACAAATCCAAATGAAACTCAAATTTGAATTCAAAACTTTCTGCATTGTTTTCTCCTGACTTTTTGGAGTGTCATGTTCGCTCCTCTCATACTTTTGAACAAGTATCTCGTCAGGGATTTTTGAAATAAATTTCAATTGCCAAGTAGAATTCAAAGTCAGATAAAATTCAAATGCCTCTGAAATTTCCAAATGACACTAAAAAAAATGCATAGATGCTTAGCTAATAATTGTAAAACATTCCAAATTGAAAATTTGGGATGTTACACAAGGCTTCCCTCGTCCCCGTGCCGGTCAGCGGGAGATCAAACCGCTCATGGACCCTTGGGTTCCTTGTAATGATGTTATTAATTGAGTCGAGAATGTTCTTGAACGAACCTGCCATGCTAGCCGAGGTGATAATGTCGCGTCATCAGTCAGATTGGGGCAAGAATAATGGGGTCGTTTCTGGCTTGCTCCCTCATGGCAAAGACGATGGAACAATGGCAGAAGGAAGGGTGAAGGCAAATGGAGGAGGGAGGAAGAGCGTGCGACAACAGTTCCAAATCGAGAGGGAAAGGCGAAGAGTCGGTGGACGGTTGCCAGTTTGCCACGGTACACGAAGAGGCGCCCCAGCCTACACGTCCTTTCAGAAATTGTACAAAATGACTCGCCATCGTCTCACTGACATGTTGGAACGTGACCACATTTCAACGAAACATGTTGTGTAATTTCTCGTGCAAAATGCGATCTGGCCGCGTTGGCCCGAGGTACCGCATTAGTTATCGCTGAATAATATAAAATATTATGAGTGCAGATGCTCCACCCGAGGTTCGTAGCTCCTTCTCGGTCGTCGGGAATCTATGTTCTTCCACTCTTTCGTTTAAGACATGAGCTTTTTTCATCATGTTGCCGGCGTGCGGGACATCTATATGCCTCCATTTTACAAAATCATACTATATGCCTCCATGACACGCGGGACATCTAGCATCAAGGTGGCGTGTCATGCAAGAAAATGGAGATATGCAGTGCGTAAGTGAGTCGTGCACTTCGATGGCACCTAGTACTACGAAATATTTTTTATCCTCGATGGCACCTGAATAGTGCATGTACTCAATGACAGAGAACGGGATGGTAGCCATGGACATTGTCGGCCCTGTTTGAAGAGAGTACTAATAAAAAAATATTTGAATAGAGTACTAATGACAGAGTACGTAACTTTGATGTGTCCCGTCAACTCACAGAACGACAAGAAGCTTGCTTACTACTGTTGACGCTCAAAAGTGGCACAGACATAAAATTAGCATAGGCTACATGAAGACTAATTCAAACTTATGATTGGAGGACACCTCTGAATGGCTTTCTTCGAGAAGATCGAGATGGATATGAAAGTGGTCTAAGATGGAGTTCGGATGCAAAAGTATCTATAATTTCTGCTTGCTCCATTCCTCTTTTGTGTGATATTGCCATGATATTTATGCACTTCCATACACTTTTGATCATATTTGGACTAACCTATTAACTCAGTGCACCCCAGTGCCAGTTTCTGTTTTCTGCTGTTTTTCTATTTCAGGTTTTCCCATTACTTAAATTGCCAGAAAAATTCTGGGAAAAATATATAAAAAATCAGCTCTCCGGAAGCTTCCACGTGGCAGAAGTGGGGCCAGAGGAGATGTCAGGCTCACTTCTGGGAAATAAATCACAGAATAGCCTTAAGTCACACTGGCTCCCAAGCACAACCAGTGGACAACCTTGATATAGATAACCAGTACAATAATATTACACAGGGTTGAGTCAGGGTGACTCAACAATTTATTACAACACTCAACGCACTAGGGTGGCGGAATATGACAGTGGGTGGTGGAACTCAACACTGATATACTAGCATAGAGTCAAGCGTCAGTGTGAGGCTTGACTATTTTATTGGTGTGGCGGAAGCTTGACGGATGATACAAGTGATAGACTCCAAGACACAGGTGTGCTGACTGGGAACCTTCTAAGCGTCGGCCTCGCTAGCGCAATTCTCCTCCAAAAGCTCGTCCTCCTCCAAGTCTGGCCAAGTAAATAGCCAGGGACAAGCCAGTGAGTACTTTGAATGTACTCGCAAACATTAAGAACATAAGGTATACTGAAAGCATATGCCATGGAGGATAAACTACATGCATGCAACAATTATCAAGACTTGGCATGGTGAAACATGGTTAATACAAAATTTAAATATTAATTTCAATAATATAAAAAGATAAAAGGAATGCCGGTCGGATGTCAAGTGACATCACGGTAGGACTTGAAGAGAAATGCCAGTCGGGTGTCCACAAGAGTAGTGGCGTGATAAACCGCCTGACACTCGAGGGACGCCACAGAAAGGACTTTAAAAGAAATGCCAGTTGGGTGTCCACAAGAGTAGTGGCGTGATAAACCGCCTGACACTCGAGGGACGCCACAAAAAGGACTTTAAAAGAAATGCCAGTTGGGTGTCCACAAGAGTAGTGGCGTGATAAACCGCCTGACACTCGAGGGACGCCACAAAAGGACTTTAAAATAAAAGCGAGTGTCCGGGGTAGTCTAGCCAGCCCCTGAGACACTCTTGAAGGTAACAATAAAATCATAAGGTTAGTCCATAAGCATAATTTTCATCATAAATAAGTTCAGGATAATATTGACTGTAACAAGAACATCATGGAAACATGAACATGCTCAAGTATATTATTTTCCTCCAGAGACTGACACCGAGACCGATACTTGACCCACCCAACTAAATCCTTGACCGTGGACGCGGCTATTCGAATAGATATAACTCTGCAGAGGGTGTACTCTTTACCCACGCGTATGGGATTTCCTTAGACAGCACCGTGTACTGACTAATACCCAATACGGACTTTGGGTTGAAAACACGCCTGACGCATACACACCAACCGGATGCCTGGACTCACCCACAGCATCGCTCCAGAAACCTTAAATCAGGGAGGCTACAACCTCCGAAAGGCATGGGATCACTATTAAACGCGCGGATTACAAGGGGTGCCCCCCTCTCGGCTACAACCGGTAACACCCATGCCCCTGACCCGATGACAGGCTACAACCTTCATCGCAGTTATCTGGGTGGCGTGCACCCGACCAGGGGTTGACAACTTACTAGGCCGTACCCTCCTTTCGGAAGGACCCGTGGCAGCACGGTGTACAGCTAGGTGTATAGAGCAAGACTCGATCTAGGCAGACTCAGGAGGTACTGTTAAAATATCACCAGTGTTCTTTATCAGTATCACACGACACCATTGTGTCAACAAAGGACCATGCCCACCAGCATGTCCCAACCAGCAGCAACATTTCTGCCCTCACGTAACCACATGCATGCCAGACAAGCTAGTGTGACATGCAAGCCAAGGTAAAACAAAAATGACATGACCATGCATGCACATGTGGTATAACATGCAACATATGTGATGCACTACCAAACTATGTAACCATGCAAGAATGCAAACATCATATCTCAGGTTCAATAATGCTTGCCTTGTCCAAAATAATCAGGAGAAAACCCCTCTGAAATTCCAGTAAAAGTTCCTTCTTCTTTTTCTGAAAAAAATACAAATTTGAATTCGAATGAGAAACCCAACACAGAACAGAAAAAGTTCTCAAAATAGTTTTAAATAAATCTTAAAATAAACTAGAGCAGAAAAGAAAATTTTAGCAAAAAGAATCAGCTCATTTGGATTTATAGTTTAAAAGTTATTAACTTTACAAAACCAGGGGTCTTTCTGCAAAACAGAAGCCCCTGAGCTGATTTAAAAGAAAACGCTTCGGCAGTGAATACGCCTTCCCGTGCAGAAGGCGTAAAGCGCAAAGTGCGCCTTCGTTTAAGACAGAAAACAGAGAGAGAGAGCTGACGGGTGGGGCCACTCGTCAGGTTTGAATTTTGAATGTGCTCGCGCGCGAGTACAGAGAAGCGGCGGCGATCGCCGGCGACGATCGCCGGGGTTTCAGGGCCCGGCGCTGGTCGCAAAGTGACCAGCGTGGACTTCCGCATCCAGGGGTGGTGGAGGTGGCCACCGGCGGTCACCTGAATGGCGGTGAGCTCGTCGCCGGCGGACGGTGGTTCGGGCGAAGTTGAAGCTCGTCGGAGAGAGCTCGGGGAGAGGAATTGGCTTAGGGTTTCGGCACAGTGGTGGAAAAAGGGGTGGATCGACGGAGTTTGGGCGGCTCTGGTGGTGTGAGTGCGTGGTTTGGTTCGAAGGCAGAGGCGGCGGAGCGGTGGCCGAAGAGGGAGAAGATGACCCCCTCGTGGCCTGGTGGGTTGTCAGGAGGAAGCGTGGGAGGTGGTGGAGGCCAGCCGTGAAGCTAGAGGGGCTCGGGGACCCCTTTTATAGGCAAGTCGAGGATGGCCGAAGCGGGCGGAGTTCGCCGGAGTAAATTTGGTCGTCGGGGTTGGTTTTGGCCGGTGGTCTGGGGCGACGGAGCACTTATGAGGCTGGTGGAGTTCGCCCGAAACTTCCGTTTGGACGGGCGCGCGCTCGTTTGACACGTCCGCGATGCGCTGTCCGCACGGGCGCGGCGGCGTGGCCGGCTCCGGCGACTGCCGTACGGGCCCTGGGCGGCGTGGTCGGTGTGTCCGTTGTGCGGAGGGGCGAAGGAGGATGACGCGTGGGCGGGGAGGTAGGTAGGAGCGTTGCAGTGGAGTAAATGGCGGTCGATGGCCGAGGCGTTCCGCTCGGCTCCGCCGTGGACGAGCCCGGGGTGGCTGCACCGGCCAGCAGCCAGCTCACCGGGGTGGAGAGGCTGGCGATGGGCCAGGGGAAGCTGCGGCATTGAAAGCGGGCGACACCGCCGTGCGGGAGAGGAAGATGAGGGGTGCACGGCATCGCCGGCCCCTGTCGGCTGAAGAATTCAGTTAACTGAATTTCATTCAGTGATGAACAGTATGCTTGCCAACTGTTTGATGAAATGCTTTGGGGTTTTAAACAACTTGGTTGATCATGGGGTTTTCTGTGGTGGTGTGTTGTTACTCAAAAATGAGTTTGCCAGAAGGCCAAGAATTTTGGTGAAGTTTGGATATGGTTTGGGGCAGAAACATGATTTCTGGATCAAATTTGAATTGAATTTGATTTGAAAATTTTGAACTGTGGGACCAAAGGTTTTTGAAGAAATGGGTTAAGGGTACCATATATATGTAGGGATAATTTTGGTGGAGGCAGAAGAGTTATAGAAAATATAGTTCCTTTGTAAATGTCAAGAAACTATGATTAATTCAAATTCCATTTTTGGAATTCAAAATATATAGAAAGAATATTTTTGTGGAGTGGTAAGGAGTTGAATAATATCACAGAAGGTGTGCATGACTTGAGAGGTAAATCTTGGAGTGGCAGAAAAATATTTGGAGAGGTTTATGGTGTTAGAAGAGATGGAAAAGACTCTTGCCTTTGAAAATAAATAACCATAAACCAAAGATTATTTAGAAAGAAATAGTTTTGAAAACCTCCAAAATAATTGAATCAAATAAGTCCACCCTTCAAACAGAACCCTCCAAGAAAATTTTCAATCTTAGCTAAAATTATTAAAAGGTTTAAAACTCCAAATAAATATTTTTGGGGTGTGACAGCACCTACCCCCTTAAGAAAAATCTCGTCCCCGAGATTCCAGCTGTCCCTCAAACAGGTACGGATACTCAGTCCTTAAATGATCTTCCCTTTCCCAGGTTGCCTCTTCCTTGGTGTGATTGCTCCATTGGACTTTGCAAAATTTTATTATGTTTTGTCGGGTTCTCCGTTCAGACTCCTCCAAAATTCTTATAGGACGTTCCCGATAGGTAAGATCAGGTTGAAGGTCTAATTCTTGGTGCTGCACTTGTTTTTCCGTGTTACTAATACATTTCCTCAATTGAGACACATGGAACACATCGTGAACATCTGATAATTCTGCTGGTAATTCCAGTTGATAGGCAACCTTGCCCCTTCTTGCGATTACTTTGAATGGTCCAATGAATCTGGGTGCTAATTTCCCCTTAACCTTAAACCTCTGTAGCCCCCTTGTCGGAGATACTCTAAGATATACGTAGTCATTGGGCTCAAAGTGGACCTGGCGGTGTTTTTGATCGAAATAACTCTTCTGTCGGCTTTGAGCTGCCCTTAGTCGGTCCTGAATAAGCTTTACTTTGGTTTCTGCCTCTATTAGCATTTCTGGTCCAAAAATTCGGCTGTCTCCGGTTTCAGACCAATTTAATGGGGTCCGGCATCGTTGTCCGTATAATGCTTCGAACGGTGCCATTTTTAGGCTAGCTTGATAACTGTTGTTGTAGGAGAATTCTGCATAAGGCAAACTATCCTCCCAACTGACTCCGTAGGTAAGCACACAGGCTCTCAACATGTCCTCTAATATTTGGTTTACCCGTTCTGTCTGTCCTCCGGTCTGCGGGTGGTATGCTGTGCTGAAAGCCAGTTGCGTGCCTAAGGCTTGCTGTAGATGTTCCCAAAATCTAGAGACGAATTGGGTGCCTCTGTCAGAGACAATTATTTTGGGTACCCCGTGTAGAAAAACAATCCTGGATAGGTACAGCCTGGCTAGCCTCTGTGTTGAGTAGGTGGTTTTTACCGGAATGAAATGTGCTACCTTGGTTAGCGAATCTGTTATTACCCAGATAGCATCATTCCCATGGCGTGACCTTGGCAAACCAACAACAAAATCCATTCCAATTCTATCCCATTTCCATTCAGGCACCTTAATTGGTTGCAACAACCCTGCTGGCTTCTGGTGTTCCGCCTTCACACGTTGGCGGGTATCACAACATGCCACATATATGGCTATATCCCTTTTCATTCTGTGCCACCAGAATCTCTCCTGTAGATCCTTATACATTTTGGTCCCTCCGGGATGAATGGAATATGGAGTGGTGTGCGCTTCTGCCATTATTTGTTGTTTTAAATCTTCAATGTTTGGTACGCATAATCTCTGTCCAAACCAAATAACTCTTTGGTCGTCTTCAATAAATTCGGGCGCCCGGCCCAGTTTCATCTTTTTTCTGATCCCTTCAATACTTGGGTGCCCCTTCTGGGCTTCTCTGATCTGGTCCTCTAATGTTGGTTTTATTTCCAACTGGGAGATGGTCCCCTCCGTGACTAGGGTCATGTTGAGCTTGGCAAATTCCTGGCTGAGCACATGTTGCGAGAGTTGTACACTGCCATTTCCGGCGTATGGATTCCTGCTGAGGGCATCTGCCACAACATTGGCTTTACCAGGGTGATAGTGAATTCCTACGTCATAATCCTTAATTAGTTCAAGCCAACGTCGTTGTCTCAAATTTAATTCCGGCTGCGTGAAAATATACTTAAGACTTTTGTGGTCCGTGTATACTTCACATCGGTTCCCCAGAAGATAGTGTCGCCACTCTTTGAGTGCGTGTATTACTGCAGCAAGTTCCAGATCATGAACGGGGTAATTTTCTTCATGTCGCCGTAGCTTTCTTGAGGTGTAAGCCACTACTTTTCCTTCTTGCATTAACACACACCCAAGGCCTTTCCCGGATGCGTCACAGTATATATCAAAAATTTTGGGCACATCGGGTACAACCAGAACTGGTGACGTTGTTAACCTCTTTTTCAACTCCTGAAAACTCTTTTCACAAGCTTCAGTCCATTCAAACTTCTTATCTTTCTTGAGTAACTGGGTCATGGGTCTGGCTATAGTGGAGAATCCTTCTATAAACCTTCGATAATAGCCCGCTAGACCAAGAAAACTTCTGACCTCCGTTACGTTTGTGGGTTGCTTCCATCCCAACACATCCTTTACTTTTCCCGGGTCCACAGCGATTCCATCTTGGGTCAATATGTGCCCGAGGAAACCAACTTCCCTCAACCAAAATTCACATTTGCTGAATTTGGCATATAGCTGATGTTTTCTTAACTCTTCCAGTACCATCCGAAGATGTTGCTCATGCTCTTCGGGCGTCTTAGAGTAAATAAGTATGTCATCGATAAATACCACCACGAATTTATCCAAATATTTCATAAAAACTTTGTTCATGAGATGTACAAAATATGCCGGGGCATTGGTTAAACCGAACGACATCACGGTGAATTCATATAATCCGTATCTGGTAGTAAACGCCGTCTTAGGTATGTCCGTCGTCCGAATTTTTAGCTGATGATAACCTGATCTCAGATCTATCTTCGAGAAGACTTTAGCTTCTGCTAGCTGCTCAAACAAATCGTTGATTCTGGGCGGTGGATATTTATTCTTGATAGTGACCATATTAAGTGCCCTGTAGTCAATACATAGCCGTAGGGTACCATCCCTCTTTTTGGCGAATAGAACTGGCGACCCCCATGGTGACGAGCTGGGTCGTACGTAACCTTTCTCCATCAACTCCTTAATTTGCTTCTTTAATTCTGCCAGTTCCGTTGGGGCCATACGGTACGGTTTCTTGTATATGGGTGTCGTTCCGGGTGCTAGTTCAATAACGAACTCAATTTCGCGGTCCGGTGGCATTCCTGGTAACTCTTCAGGAAATACATCAGGATATTCACAGACTACAGGAACCTTATTTAATTCCACTGTATCCACTTGATTTAATTTCCCTTGGAATGTGGCAATCTTCCTTGTATTGTCTTTCCTTGGCAATTGGTAAGAGTCACCGTGCGGTTATAGCAGTCTATGAAACCTTTGTTTGTGGTTAACCAATCCATTCCCAGAATAATGTCCAAATCAACTGCGTCCAATACGATGAGATTGGCTAAGAATCCCATTCCTTCAATTTCGATGTTCACATCTTTGCAGTACCATTGAGTATTTTGCTTTGATCCCGGGGACTGAATAACCATGGAATTTTGGAAAGGCAAAAAGGGAAACTGATTCTTCGAGGCAAATCTTTTAGAAATGCAAGAGTGTGAAGCTCCGGAATCAAATAAAACTGTAGCATTTACTGAGTTGGCGGGGAACGTACCAAACACGATATCCGGTGCGTTCTGAGCTTCCTCAAGAGTCACGTGGTTGATATGTCCTGGCTTGTGGTTGTTATTGGGGTTGAAATTATTGCGTCGCGGAGCGTTGGTCGCACCGCGGCCATTGTTGTTGTTGGCTTTGGGAGGGTTGTTTCCTTGTTTTGGGCACTGTTTAGCATAATGCCCCTCTCCTCCACAGGAATAACAGGTGACTCCAGGATAAAAATTCGTATCCTTGGTCCTATTGTGGAATGCACTGCGGTTCTGTGGTGGAGCTGTATTTGTGGGTCGGGTTACTACTGGCTTTTGAACATCATTCCTGGGCCTGTTGTTGCGGACCTGTCCTGACTGGTTCATGCGACGCTTGCGAGCCTCATCCATATTGTGGTGTTCATTTTCTAGAATAATAGCCTTATCCACAAGTGTCTTAAAGTCTGGAAAGGTATGAACCATCAGCTGGCACTTTAGGGATGATATAAGTCCGTCGAGAAATTTTTCCATCTTTTTGTTCTCTGTCATATATTCGTCGTTGGCATACCGGGCCAACTGAGTAAACTGATCCAGATATTGGGATACTGTGGAGCCCCGCTGTTTGAGATCCTCGAATTCCCTCTTCTTCAATTTCATAATGCTATTAGGGATATGTGCTCCTCGGAAATTCTCCTTGAATTGCTCCCATGTCATGTTTGCTCCGTCAGGGTGGGTGTGACATAAGTTTTCCCACCACGAAGCAGCTGTTCCAGAAAAATAGTGTGGTGTGTACAGCACCTTTTCCTGGTCAGTACACTGGGCAATGACCAATTTTCTTTCCATGTCTCGAAGCCAGTCGTCTGCCTCTAGTGGCTTGTCAGTGTGAGTAAAGACCGTCGGGCGGGTCTTTTGTAACTCAGACAGTTTGGACCTGGGTTGTTGTTGTTCATGGTGATTTCCCATGTTGATCAAATGCTGCATCATCTCCTGATGCTGTTGCTGACTCTGCTCATATAGGCGACATACTTGTGAGAACGTTGATTCACTGCTTTGCTGACTTGTCTGCCCTTGAGTGAAATTATTTCCCATCTGTCCAGAGTTGTTCCCAGGCGGAGTTGGCATAGAACGGGTCCAGGGACGATGCATTTTCTTTCTGGGGTTTTTGCATAACACCAAAGAAAAGAATCAAATAGCAGAAAATAAATTCCCAAATAAGTTTTTCCCCCAGGACAAGGTAAGACAAGGCTGCCAGTTATATTACACAAGTGATTTAATTATACAAGCAGGATTTAATTATACAGGATACATGTGGAAACTGTATCATACAAGATCATTTATTCTACTAGCGCACTCTCCGCGCTCTCATCGACCAGCGGTCCTAACATAGCTATTTTACAAAGGCGAGGCAGAACAGGAAATAAATATATTACACCCGTGTTCTCAAGCGGTCATCTGGCGAAGTAAACTGCGTTCGTCCCCACGGCTCATCCTAGGTCCTGCTGAGAGTGAGACTCAGGCAAGGCACCCAGGATGTGATATCGCCCTCCTCCTCTTCCTCCTCGAGGATCGCCTCTAGTCGTGTGGTCGTTGATGCCGTGCCTGCTGGAGGTGGCACCGTGCTCGTCAGTGGAGAAGCTCTGGTCGGAGTGGGTGCAGCCAGACGGCTAGCATCGCCAGTTGAGGTCGAGCGCTGAGCCGCGGGACTAGCCAGAGAAGTATTTGGTGGAGTGGAAGTGCGTGGAGCACGAGGCGAAGGAGAGCGGTACTCGCTCCTGCGAATAATTCTTGCACGAGACAAGTCCATCCGCGCAGTGAGGTAGTCATCCACCAGGGAGGTGAAAGCTGACTCCAAGGCCATGATATACTGGACAAGTGGCTCAATAGCCAGATCTTTTTCCCCTATGGTGCAGGAAAAAGCATAGTGGCTGGTATATGGAACGTGGCAAGGCAGGTAGTAATAGGGACGGTCCTGCATAACGGGCAGGATGTCCCGGAGACGTGCGATAGCCTCACGTGCGGCCATCTGGATAGCATGCCTCTCAGTGGGCATGGCTCTCCCCATGAAGCGATAGTTGCGGAAAGACACGGACGCACCACCCCGAATATATACCGAAGCCTGGTACATAGTCAGGGTCTCTGAGATCTTGTCCGGGTAAACGACGTACTCCGGACGCCCGAGGGACCCCATCGCGTCCCTCGCGATGCTCGCGAGAAGGCGGGAAAATCCCGCAGGCTCGTTGGCGAAAACCTGCGATGGGCAGCTGCCACCAGCCATCTACAACAGTAGACAAAAATCCAAGTAGCCATGTCATAAGTGTATGATGACTAAGGAAAATTTGCTACGATGCATGAGATGCATGCTGGGAGAATGTTAGCACTGACTCGGTGACTAGCGATCGTGCCTAGGGCTCCTACAGTCAGCCTGGCTCTGATACCAAGGTCTGTCAGGCTCACTTCTGGGAAATAAATCACAGAATAGCCTTAAGTCACACTGGCTCCCAAGCACAACCAGTGGACAACCTTGATATAGATAACCAGTACAATAATATTACACAGGGTTGAGTCAGGGTGACTCAACAATTTATTACAACACTCAACGCACTAGGGTGGCGGAATATGACAGTGGGTGGTGGAACTCAACACTGATATACTAGCATAGAGTCAAGCGTCAGTGTGAGGCTTGACTATTTTATTGGTGTGGCGGAAGCTTGACGGATGATACAAGTGATAGACTCCAAGACACAGGTGTGCTGACTGGGAACCTTCTCAGCGTCGGCCTCGCTAGCGCAATTCTCCTCCAAAAGCTCGTCCTCCTCCAAGTCTGGCCAAGTAAATAGCCAGGGACAAGCCAGTGAGTACTTTGAATGTACTCGCAAACATTAAGAACATAAGGTATACTGAAAGCATATGCCATGGAGGATAAACTACATGCATGCAACAATTATCAAGACTTGGCATGGTGAAACATGGTTAATACAAAATTTAAATATTAATTTCAATAATATAAAAAGATAAAAGGAATGCCGGTCGGATGTCAAGTGACATCACGGTAGGACTTGAAGAGAAATGCCAGTCGGGTGTCCACAAGAGTAGTGGCGTGATAAACCGCCTGACACTCGAGGGACGCCACAGAAAGGACTTTAAAAGAAATGCCAGTTGGGTGTCCACAAGAGTAGTGGCGTGATAAACCGCCTGACACTCGAGGGACGCCACAAAAAGGACTTTAAAAGAAATGCCAGTTGGGTGTCCACAAGAGTAGTGGCGTGATAAACCGCCTGACACTCGAGGGACGCCACAAAAGGACTTTAAAATAAAAGCGAGTGTCCGGGGTAGTCTAGCCAGCCCCTGAGACACTCTTGAAGGTAACAATAAAATCATAAGGTTAGTCCATAAGCATAATTTTCATCATAAATAAGTTCAGGATAATATTGACTATAACAAGAACATCATGCAAACATGAACATGCTCAAGTATATTATTTTCCTCCAGAGACTGACACCGAGACCGATACTTGACCCACCCAACTAAATCCTTGACCGTGGACGCGGCTATTTGAATAGATATAACTCTGCAGAGGGTGTACTCTTTACCCACGCGTATGGGATTTCCTTAGACAGCACCGTGTACTGACTAATACCCAATACGGACTTTGGGTTGAAAACACGCCTGACGCATACACACCAACCGGATGCCTGGACTCACCCACAGCATCGCTCCAGAAACCTTAAATCAGGGAGGCTACAACCTCCGAAAGGCATGGGATCACTATTAAACGCGCGGATTACAAGGGGTGCCCCCCTCTCGGCTACAACCGGTAACACCCATGCCCCTGACCCGATGACAGGCTACAACCTTCATCGCAGTTATCTGGGTGGCGTGCACCCGACCAGGGGTTGACAACTTACTAGGCCGTACCCTCCTTTCGGAAGGACCCGTGGCAGCACGGTGTACAGCTAGGTGTATAGAGCAAGACTCGATCTAGGCAGACTCAGGAGGTACTGTTAAAATATCACCAGTGTTCTTTATCAGTATCACACGACACCATTGTGTCAACAAAGGACCATGCCCACCAGCATGTCCCAACCAGCAGCAACATTTCTGCCCTCACGTAACCACATGCATGCCAGACAAGCTAGTGTGACATGCAAGCCAAGGTAAAACAAAAATGACATGACCATGCATGCACATGTGGTATAACATGCAACATATGTGATGCACTACCAAACTATGTAACCATGCAAGAATGCAAACATCATATCTCAGGTTCAATAATGCTTGCCTTGTCCAAAATAATCAGGAGAAAACCCCTCTGAAATTCCAGTAAAAGTTCCTTCTTCTTTTTCTGAAAAAAATACAAATTTGAATTCGAATGAGAAACCCAACACAGAACAGAAAAAGTTCTCAAAATAGTTTTAAATAAATCTTAAAATAAACTAGAGCAGAAAAGAAAATTTTAGCAAAAAGAATCAGCTCATTTGGATTTATAGTTTAAAAGTTATTAACTTTACAAAACCAGGGGTCTTTCTGCAAAACAGAAGCCCCTGAGCTGATTTAAAAGAAAACGCTTCGGCAGTGAATACGCCTTCCCGTGCAGAAGGCGTAAAGCGCAAAGTGCGCCTTCGTTTAAGACAGAAAACAGAGAGAGAGAGCTGACGGGTGGGGCCACTCGTCAGGTTTGAATTTTGAATGTGCTCGCGCGCGAGTACAGAGAAGCGGCGGCGATCGCCGGTGACGATCGCCGGGGTTTCAGGGCCCGGCGCTGGTCGCAAAGTGACCAGCGTGGACTTCCGCATCCAGGGGTGGTGGAGGTGGCCACCGGCGGTCACCTGAACGGCGGTGAGCTCGTCGCCGGCGGACGGTGGTTCGGGCGAAGTTGAAGCTCGTCGGAGAGAGCTCGGGGAGAGGAATTGGCTTAGGGTTTCGGCACAGTGGTGGAAAAAGGGGTGGATCGACGGAGTTTGGGCGGCTCTGGTGGTGTGAGTGCGTGGTTTGGTTCGAAGGCAGAGGCGGCGGAGCGGTGGCCGGAGAGGGAGAAGATGACCCCCTCGTGGCCTGGTGGGTGGTCAGGAGGAAGCGTGGGAGGTGGTGGAGGCCAGCCGTGAAGCTAGAGGGGCTCGGGGACCCCTTTTATAGGCGAGTCGAGGATGGCCGAAGCGGGCGGAGTTCGCCGGAGTAAATTTGGTCGTCGGGGTTGGTTTTGGCCGGTGGTCTGGGGCGACGGAGCACTTATGAGGCTGGTGGAGTTCGCCCGAAACTTCCGTTTGGACGGGCGCGCGCTCGTTTGACACGTCCGCGATGCGCTGTCCGCACGGGCGCGGCGGCGTGGCCGGCTCCGGCGACTGCCGTACGGGCCCTGGGCGGCGTGGTCGGTGTGTCCGTTGTGCGGAGGGGCGAAGGAGGATGACGCGTGGGCGGGGAGGTAGGTAGGAGCGTTGCAGTGGAGTAAATGGCGGTCGATGGCCGAGGCGTTCCGCTCGGCTCCGCCGTGGACGAGCCCGGGGTGGCTGCACCGGCCAGCAGCCAGCTCACCGGAGTGGAGAGGCTGGCGATGGGCCAGGGGAAGCTGCGGCATTGAAAGCGGGCGACACCGCTGTGCGGGAGAGGAAGATGAGGGGTGCACGGCATCGCCGGCCCCTGTCGGCTGAAGAATTCAGTTAACTGAATTTCATTCAGTGATGAACAGTATGCTTGCCAACTGTTTGATGAAATGCTTTGGGGTTTTAAACAACTTGGTTGATCATGGGGTTTTCTGTGGTGGTGTGTTGTTACTCAAAAATGAGTTTGCCAGAAGGCCAAGAATTTTGGTGAAGTTTGGATATGGTTTGGGGCAGAAACATGATTTCTGGATCAAATTTGAATTGAATTTGATTTGAAAATTTTGAACTGTGGGACCAAAGGTTTTTGAAGAAATGGGTTAAGGGTACCATATATATGTAGGGATAATTTTGGTGGAGGCAGAAGAGTTATAGAAAATATAGTTCCTTTGTAAATGTCAAGAAACTATGATTAATTCAAATTCCATTTTTGGAATTCAAAATATATAGAAAGAATATTTTTGTGGAGTGGTAAGGAGTTGAATAATATCACAGAAGGTGTGCATGACTTGAGAGGTAAATCTTGGAGTGGCAGAAAAATATTTGGAGAGGTTTATGGTGTTAGAAGAGATGGAAAAGACTCTTGCCTTTGAAAATAAATAACCATAAACCAAAGATTATTTAGAAAGAAATAGTTTTGAAAACCTCCAAAATAATTGAATCAAATAAGTCCACCCTTCAAACAGAACCCTCCAAGAAAATTTTCAATCTTAGCTAAAATTATTAAAAGGTTTAAAACTCCAAATAAATATTTTTGGGGTGTGACAGGAGAGCCAGGGGCAGCCCAGGCGGCCTGCCCACGCGGCCCCCCTCCTGGCCGCGCCGGGGGGGCGCCTGGGCCCCCCTTACCTCCTCTGGTGACCCCCTTTGGCATATATTTACATCGTGTCCCGAAACCCTCGAGGACGGAACCCTTTTTCGCTATCTCATCTCTGTTCCGCCGCCGCCACGCTTCCAAGATCGGGAGCACCAGGAGAACTCTTCCCGGCACCCTGCCGGAGGGGAGAACCACCACCAGAAGCTTCTCCACCACCATGGACGCTTCCCGGATGAGTTGTGAGTAGTCCCCCTTGGACCATGGGTCCATGACCAGTAGCTATGTGATGTTCTCCTCCCCTCTTTGTTCTTCACCGATTAGACCTCGTGAGCTGCCCTACATGATTGAGGCACATATGTAATCTTTATGTTGTTGCTATGCTGAGTTAGCTGGGATCCGATGGATTATGAGATTATGTTCAGATTGTGTGTGAGTAATATATTTGATTCACCTATTTTATATTTATGTTCTTGAGTAATTCTTGCATGTTCTCCATTGCTATTTATTGCTTTGGCCGAGTAGTAGGTAGTAACTCCAAGAGGGAACGTTATGCTTGATTGTGGGTTCATGCCCCTCGATGACTAGCTTGAGTGACAGAAACATGAGTCTAGGGGATGTGCTGTTGCCACAAGGGGGAAAACAACGGTGCTTGTACTTGCGGGTGCAAGGATTGTTTACTTTACGCAAAGTTCTTTTAATGCAGTTGTCTGTTGCTTTGAGTTTACACTATGGGTGGGACTCGCAACTTAATACCAGCGAGATGTTCTGGATAGATATCTCAAGGTGGATGATTAGTAGTAGATGCAGATGGATTTTGGTCTACTTGCCTTGGCGTACCGCCCATGCTTTTGAGCCTCTACCTTTCTTTGCAGCATAGTTAGCATTGGTTTGCACACATAATCCTGTCAATTGCCCAGCTGTAATTTGTTTACCTCGCTTAGCTGTTTTATCGTCTTTTGGGAGAGAGACATCACTAGTGAACATCATGGGACCCCGGTCCATATTACCATCACTGATCACACCCGCTATTTACTTCATATTCTTATTTACTAGTTGCAGTCATACCTATCACTATTATCTCTTGCGTTTGATCCTTTGTAAACGACAAGGACGGAAGGATTGACAACCTCTCTGTACTCATTGGGAGCAAAGTTATTTGTATCTGTGTGCAGGTCCTGTCAAGCAAAAGTCTCTGGCGATATTGACACCTTCTTGTCGACCCTCGGAGTCTCACGGGATTCGATCCTTGGTATCTTTGCCAAGGGAAAACTACCGCTACGCTACATCTCAAACCTTCCACTTGGGGTAACCAACGAGGGGCGAGAAGCCATCAAGCAAAGTTTTCTGGCGCCGTTGCCGGGGACTCCACTCTTCAAGATAGGGGAGTTGCACGCTATCTTTTATCTTTGCTTATTAGTCTTGTTAGTTTACCTTTCAGTTTTTGCTTTAGTTCCCTTTAGCAAAAATCACAAAAATAGTTATCTTGCCTGCTGCTGCTATGGGTTCCACCGAGAACACCAAGTTGTGTGACTTCACTAGTCATAACAACGATGACTTTATCTGCACGCCTATTACTACACCTGCCACTTCAGCACCTTCTTATGAGATTAAACCTGCTTTACTGAACCTAGTTATGAAAGATCAATTCTCCGGTGCTGGAGATGATGCTGCTTTGCACTTAAATAATTTTGTTGAACTCTGTGATATGCAAAAGTACCAAGAAATAGATGGTAATATTGTTAAGCTTAAGCTTTTTCCTTTCTCCTTGAGAGGAGGAGCTAAAATCTGGTTTCAATCTTTGCCTAGAAATAGCATAGATTCTTGGGACAAGTGCAAGGATGCCTTTATTGCGAAGTACTATCCCCCTGCTAAAATTATCCAACTAAGGAGTAACATAATGAATTTTAAACAATTGGATAATGAACACGTTGCCCAAGCTTGGGAACGCATGAAATCTTTTGTCAAGAACTGCCCTACTCATGGTTTGACTACTTGGATGGTTATCCAAACTTTTTATGCAGGCTTGAACTTTACCTCGTGGAACTTGTTAGATCGGCCGCGGGAGGAACCTTTATGTCAACTACACTTGGTGCTGCCACGAAGCTTCGCGATGACATGATGACCAATTATTCCCAATGGCACACCGAACGCGCTCCAACAGGTAGGAAGGTAAACTCTGTCGAGGAGATTTCCTCCCTAAATGAAAAAGTTGACTTGATCATGTCTCTACTTTCCAAGCAATCTTCTATTGATCCTCTTGATGTTCCATTAAATTCTTTGATTGCTCAAGATCAAGTAGATGTGAACTTAATCTCTAGAAACAATTTCAATAACAATGCTTATAGGAGTAATTTTGGTAGCAACCCTAGACCGTTCCCCTCTAATTCCTATGGGAACAACAATGCTTATTCTAGCACCAACAACTCCACTTCTGAACTAGAGATTATGCTTAAAGATTTCATCACTACCCAAAAAGCCGTCAATAAGAATGTAGAAGAAAAACTAAACAAACTAGATGATCTCTCTTCGAAGGTAGACAATTTAGCCCATGAGGTAGAGTTGCTTAAAATTAGAACTTCCCCTCTTGAAGAGAGGAAGACCACTCCTATGAATGCTATTCAAGTGCAAATTAATGAAAACATTAGGATGTTGGCTAAACTTAAAGAGAGATGGGCTAGAGAAAAGGAGGAAGAAGATAGAATTAAGAGCCTTCCTACCCACCACACTGTTGCTACTATCCAAGTTGTTGAGGATATCCAAACTCTTAGCAGCCAATGCACTCCTGGTCCCATTGGACCTATTAATGGTGATGCTATGACCTCAACCGTAGAAACTCCTATGACCATAGAAGCTACCAAACAAGTAAGTCCAAAGGACACCACTACCACTTTACTTGATAGTAGTGACCTTGATTTTGATAATTGCACCCTTTCTGAAGTTATTGATATTCTTCACAAGATGTCTAGAGATCCCCACACTAGCATGCTTAATCTTGCCTTCACGGAGCATATCACTA
Source organism: Secale cereale (assembly GCA_902687465.1). Classification (NCBI taxonomy): domain Eukaryota; kingdom Viridiplantae; phylum Streptophyta; class Magnoliopsida; order Poales; family Poaceae; genus Secale; species Secale cereale. The sequence goes on from LR738712.1 coordinate 92,424,935, forward strand.
ATGCTCTCATCCAAGCTAGGGAGGAGAAACTTAGGGTAGAAGCCTCCATACCTAGAAAGCTAGAAGATGGTTGGGATCCTATGATTAAAATTAAGTTGAATAACTTCTCTTGCTATGCTTTATGTGATGTTGGAGCTAGTACCTCCGTTATGCCCAAAAGAATATATGATATGCTTAAATTGAAACCTTTTGATTCTCGTTCTTTTGGTGTTCGTCTTGTTTATTCTTCCATAAAGAAACCTTTGGGGAGGATCGACGATGTTCTTATCATTGTCAATGACAATTATGTTCCCGTTGATTTTACTATTATGGATATTGAATGTGAACCTTCTTGTCTAATTATTTTGGGACGTCCTTTTCTTCGCACAATTGGTGCTATCATTGACATGAAAGAGGGGAATATAAAATTCCAATTTCCTCACAAGAAAGGGATGGAACACTTCCCTAGAAAGAAGATTAAGTTACCTTTTGAGTCCGTTATACGGGCTAGCTATTCTTTTACTCTTGATAAAACTTGATCCTCTCTTTGCATTATGCCTAGCTTAAAGGCATTAAAGAAAGCGCTTTTGGGAGGCAGCCCACAATGAATAAAATTTTATTTTGCTTTTGTTGTGTCTTGATGTTTGTTACTACAGTAGCATCATCATTGTATCTTTACTTTTCAGCTTTGTGCCAAGTTTAGTCTCCGATTGCAAGAAAGTTCAAAAGTTGTGATGTGTTGTCCAGGAAACAGATTCTGTCCTTGGACAAAAAAATTCGTATAAAATCACCAGATAATCTTTTTGGTCTGAATTGTTTCGACAGCGTGCTCTATACAATTGGCTTTCGGGCGTCTATTCTGAGTTTTTTGATTTGAGTTGCAGAAGTGCCCCGAAAAAATTATTTACTACCTGCTGGTCTGTTTTTCACATATTCTGTCCAGTTTTGCCTTTCCTTCGTTTTGCAAACGTTGAGCCTGCTTTTTCTTTGCAAAAACCTTTTGGCAATCTTGAGAAACAGTAGCTCTTCAAGATTATCCTTATTTCCAGCAAGGAAAAATTATTTTATTATGAGTACTAACCTCGCTAATCAGATTATGATGAGTTATGTATGAAGGGAGTTTCCAAGTGTGCGAGGGAAGATGATAAAAAGATTCAGGAGGGTCAAACGCTCAAGCTTGGGGATGCCCCCGTGCACCCCCAAGAAATATTCAAGAAGACTCAAGCGTCTAAGCTTGGGGATGCCCCCTTGCATCCCCTTCTCCATCAACAATTATCAGTTCGTCTTTCGTTCCACTATATTTTAATCACTTCATGCGTTATGTGCTATGCTTGGAGCGTCTTGCTTTTAGTTTCCTTTTTAGTTTTCTTTAGCTTTGCTTGCTGTTCATAACGAGTTAGAACCCAGCTTTCTTTGTGTGGGAGAGAAACACGCTCCACTTCAACCTAGAACACAACATAGGATTTTCATGCTTATCTTTGCTGTGTATGTTCTTTGTCTTTCAATAGCTACAGTCATGTTTAGCTCTTAGTTTGCATGCTTTTCTTTTTAAAGAGCTTTTGTTTAGTTGGTTGCTGAACTCTCTTGAGTAATCATGCTTATCTTGTTAACAGAGTTGGCTTCTGTGGCACTGGTTGATATGTCTATGATAAAAATGCTATGTGCATAATGGTGCTTAGTAGTTCATGTTTTCTTATGGTTAGTCTCAAATAGCTGGGGGTTCTTAATGTGTTATTGAAGTACCAGCATGATTTGTTTGCCTATGATGTGGTATGGTTTAGTGATATCTTCCTCCAAGAATTTATTTTGATTGACTTGGCATATGCTCACGCATATTTAAGACTGTAAAGAAAGTCTATCAAGCCTTGATGATCTTTAATTTCCGAGTAGCGATATAACTTCCATGCCCGATTCAATGTTGCTTTGTCGCTCTGCATGATTATGGCCGTCATTGCTCTCTTAGTTGGTCGCTCCGAGTCTTTTGCTAGCCTTCACCTGTACTAAGCGGACTGACTGCTTGTGCATCCAAAATCCTTGAAACCAGTTATGCCATATGAGTCCACCATACCTTCCTATATATGGTATTTACTTGCCATTCCTAACAAAGACTTTCTTGTACCATCTCAAAATTATTCAAAAGCATTTCTCTTTTGTGCCTCTGTTTTAGCTCATGAGGAAGTAGTAGTTAATTCATGATCTTTTTAAGTTGGACAAGTTTTACCCCGGGATTGCATGTCTAATCTGCAAACCCCTAATACGAGAAGGAACTGGCAAGAGTGCGCCCGGCTCATAAAAAAATATAACAAACAAACCCTCCTTCACGCTTTGTTCATGAGAAATCAGGAAACTTTTGGCAGTGATAAACAAAGGATATTAAGGGGATGTGATCGTCCCCGTGCGGGAGCCGTTCCTCGAAACTTGTCCAGCTCGAGAAGTAATTGAGTTATCTACTAGCATTCGTTGACGAAATATGCATCTCCCAAAAATCATTTTTACCTTTGTTTTTAAAAACCAAGAGCTCTGGTACATGTTTAGTCTTTGCTTCCAAACACGGGTTTTCAACCTTACAATCAAAATCCACGGTTCGAGAGTCTCCACCTTCTTTCTTCAAAGCACCAACTATTGAGAGCATGATTGTCATTCTAAGTGTAATGTGCATTGTCCCAAAGTACCATTGTCTTCTGCATGATTATGATATCGCTTATTCTGAAATCATTGTATCTAGTCGTCACTTAAACTTCGGAGGTGCCCCTGCATTTATGTTTTGCTTCACTAAAGGGGGCAAGCGAGGTATCACTTTGTCATGTTTGCACACCATGCTCACTACAAATCTATTGGGTGTTTCAGTATCATATTGTAAAACTTTCAGTTCTTTGTGATATTCTCATGAGGCAACTTAATTACTAAAGATTCATTATCTCAGTAAGCATTTGTCATGTGACTGTGAAAGATTCTTTGGTAGCATGTCACCACAGAAATTATGCTTGTTATCATTTACCTACTCGAGGACGAGCAGGAATTAAGCTTGGGGATGTTGATACGTCCAAAACGTATCTATAATTTCTGCTTGCTCCATGCCTCTTTTGTGTGATATTGCTATGATATTTATGCACTTCCATACACTTTTGATCATATTTGGACTAACCTATTAACTCAGTGCAGCCCAGTGCCACTTTCTGTTTTCTGCTGTTTTTCTATTTCAGGTTTTCCCATTACTTAAATTGCCAGAAAAATTCCGGAAAAAATATATAAAAAATCAGCGCTCTGGAAGCTTCCACGCGCCAGAAGTGGGGCCAGAGGGGAGCCAGGGGCAGCCCAGGTGGCCTGCCCACGCGGCCCCCCTCCTGGCCGCGCCGGGGGGGCGCCTGGGCCCCCCTTACCTCCTCTGGTGACCCCCTTTGGCATATATTTACATCGCGTCGCGAAACCCTCGAGGACGGAACCCTTTTTCGCGATCTCATCTCTGTTCCGCCGCCACCGCGCTTCCAAGATCGGGAGCACCAGGAGAACTCTTCCCGGCACCCTGCCGGAGGGGAGAACCACCACCGGGAGCTTCTCCACCACCATGGACGCTTCCCGGATGAGTTGTGAGTAGTCCCCCTTGGACCATGGGTCCATGACCAGTAGCTATGTGATGTTCTCCTCCCCTCTTTGTTCTTCACCGATTAGACCTCGTGAGCTGCCCTACATGATCGAGGCACATATGTAATCTTTATGCTGTTGCTATGCTGAGTTTGCTGGGATCCGATGGATTATGAGATTATGTTCAGATTGTGTGTGAGTAATATATTTGATTCACCTCTTTTATATTTATGTTCTTGCGTAATTCTTGCATGTTCTCCGTTGCTATTTATTGCTTTGGCCGAGTAGTAGGTAGTAACTCCAAGAGGGAACGTTATGCTTGATTGTGGGTTCATGCCCCTCGATGACTAGCTTGAGTGACAGAAACATGAGTCTAGGGGATGTGTTGTTGCCACAAGGGGGAAAACAACGGTGCTTGTACTTGCGGGTGCAAGGATTGTTTACTTTATGCAAAGTTCTTTTAATGCAGTTGTCTGTTGCTTTGAGTTTACACTATGGGTGGGACTCGCAACTTAATACCAGCGAGATGTTCTGGATAGATATCTCAACGTGGATGATTAGTAGTAGATGCAGATGGATTTCGGTCTACTTGCCTTGGCGTACCGCCCATGCTTTTGAGCCTCTACCTTTCTTTGCAGCATAGTTAGCATTGGTTTGCGCACATAATCCTGTCAATTGCCCAGCTGTAATTTGTTTATCTCGCTTAGCTGTTTTATCGTCTTTTGGGAGAGAGACATCACTAGTGAACATCATGGGACCCCGGTCCATATTACCATCACTAATCACACCTGCTATTTACTTCCTGTTCTTATTTACTAGTTGCAGTTATACCTATCACTATTATCTCTTGCGTTTGATCCTTTGTAAACGACAAGGCCGGAGGGATTGACAACCTCTCTGTACTCGTTGGGAGCAAAGTTATTTGTATCTGTGTGCAGGTCCTGTCAAGCAAAAGTCTCTGGCGCTATTGACACCTTCTTGTCGACCCTCGGAGTCTCACGGGATTCGATCCTTGGTATCTTTGCCAAGGGAAAACTACCGCTACGCTACATCTCAAACCTTCCACTTGGGCTAACCAACGAGGGGCGAGAAGCCATCATCTGCTGGTGTGGAAAACTTTAGTCCAACTTTACCTATTTCATCGGCGCCGCCCGTGCCGTTGAATTCTTATCCCAGTCATACAAACCAACTTGTTGCTCCATCCTTTAATCCTGCCATGAACGTACCAAGTTCAATGAATCAAACTGCTTTGCTAGGTTACGGTTCGGCAAGTCCAAGTAGATTGCTGCCGAACTATGGTACAACATACACACCACCATCTCTTTCGACTAGCACTGTACCAACAATTAGAAATCATATTCACCATGTGACACAACCACACGCAACGTCACTCAATACGAGTGGTATTTTGGCTAATGTCCGAGAGGAAATGTCTAGGGTGTTCCGAGAGCATTGTGGGATTGAACTACCTAAACCACGAATTTCCAGGAAACCATATCTGATGCCGTGCCATGTGCTCCCAGATATAAAGTTGCAGCTTTTGTTAAATTTAGCGGAGAGGGAACAAAGACTACATGGGAGCATGTTAGTCAATACTTGGCACAATTAGGTGTGGCAAGTTCACGAGATGAGTGGAAAGTACATTATTTTCCTTTATCTTTAACCGGTACTGCTTTTTCGTGGTTTTCTGCATTACCACCCGATTCTTATAAAACATGGTTTCAATTGGAGCAAAAGTTTCATGATCACTTCTATAGTGGTGACAATGAGCTTAAACTATCCCATCTTACATCGGTTAAGCAAATGCATGATGAACCGGTCTCCGATTATGTCAAAAGATTTGGGGATACAAAAAACCAGTGCTATAGTTTGGTGATAATCGAGAGAGATTTGGCTGATCTTGTGCTTAGTGGTTTGAGAACTCACATTAGAGAAAGGCTAGAAGGATACGAGTTTTTAAATATCAACCAAGTCTTGCAAAGGGCTTTGGCTCAAGAAAGCCAAAGCAGAGATCTTAAAGAGGTCCATAGATATAAAACTGATCGTCCCAAGGTGAATATGGTTGAGTATGATAGTGACCACTCGGACGATGAGGGTGATGTTTATGCTACTGAATTTGTTTGGCCATCTAAGGCCAAACCGTTTACTTGCAATGATTTAAAGCTGATTCATAAGAATCGTGATGAAGAGATGAAATTTACTTTCAACATTGCTAAGTGTGATAAAATATTTGATGCTTTGTTGCAAGCCAAGATTATTAGAATATCTCATACTTCACCGCCGTTTGAACAGCTGAAATGGCGTGCTTATTGCAAGTATCATAATTCCTTTTCTCATGAAACTAGTGATTGTAATGTTTTTCGACGACTGATACAATCGGCCATTAATGATGGACGATTGAATTTTTCTGAGATGCAAGTTGATAAGCAGCCTTTCCCAATGAACACCATGGATTTGGAGAGGAAGAAGATGTTAATTCGGCCCAACATAGCCGAATCAGCTAATAAAAATAATATTGTCATTGGTGAGCCCAGGAAAAATAAGGAGAGCGAGAAGGTCTTGGGGAGACAAGTTGTGCTTGACAAGCAACCCGGTGGCAAGGAGGTAATCAAGATCACCATAAAACATCAAGATCACCTCAAGTGCAAGAGAACACTCATGTCAAATTTGCTAAGCCCAAGAGTCCAGAGGTTGGCCAGTGGAAGACAAATGAAGCTAAAGTGCAGCGCAAGAGAATTAAGCCAACTTTTGATATGCTATTGTCCAAGTATGCCAATCAAGTGGCCGGTTCTAGCTCTAACTGGTCATCAAATTTGAAGCGCTCAAGACCGCCTTCGAGGGAAGAATTTCGACATCACGCGAGGCCATATGGGTCATGGGCACCAGGACCATGGATGGCGCCACCCCCCTATGCCCTTATGCTTTTCATCCGGGTTGGGCTGAACCAAGGAGGCCCGTTCATGAGAGGCTTTCTTATCCCACACGAGGCCATTTGAAGAACGGTGTCAATAGGCCAATGCAAGATAATCATGGAAGGGTTGACAAGCAAGTGTGCCATGCTAAATCACCAAGTGCTGAAATTTCAGAGCCTAGCAAGCAAAATGTCAAGAATTCTAGTGGTGAAACTATTATGACACGCACTAATGAATTAATAATCAAAGAGCCGATTATTATTGATAATCCGGCTAATTCTAATAAAGGTGTGGCTGCAGTCCAGCAAGACCCCATGGCTAATGATCATGAAGCTAGCACAAGCAAGGACAAGTCGAGGGATCCAAAATATACTCAGCCTAAGTGGTGTCCTTCCGGTCTGACCAAGGTGCAAAAAAGGAGATTGTAGTGCATGAGGAGTCATGAGAAGGAGAAACAAGAAGTAGAAAAGCTAAGGGATAAATGTTTCAATGAAAGTCGTCCCATGGTACCCCCAAAAACAGGTGTGGAGGCCAAAGCAAAAGGAAAACGTAGCAGCTTCTACATTGATCATAGCAACACCTACGCCACCAATGGAGGACAATGCGGCTACTATTACATCGTCCACTTTGCCTACTACTTCCTCTTCCCTTGAAGATATTTCAGAGTCAGTGTTCATGCTTGCGGAAGAAGATGAAATGCTTGATTATGAGTCTACACCGGTTCATGAAGGTATGGATATTAATATGGTGTATTACTTACCCGCTGAATTTCATGCTATAGATGAAGAAGGGGGAGTAGCTCATCTAGATTTTGGTCCTAAAAATGCTATATCCGAGAAGCCAAAAGAACCGATGACACACATGAAGCCATTGTTCCGTAAAGGTCATATTAATGGATCGCCGGTTGATAGAATGCTTGTCGATGGTGGTGCTGTGGTGAATCTTATGCCATATTCGGTCTTCAAAAAAATGGGGCTGCATGATGAAGAGTTAATAAAGCCCAACATGGTGCTTAATTGATTTAAAGGCAAAGAGAAAACTGAAGCCAAAGGTGCAATGTATGTGGAGCTTGCGGTGGGAAGCAAAACTTTGGATACCGCATTCTTTGTCGTCGAGGTGCAAGGTAACTACAATGTGATATTAGGCCGCAATTAGGTTCATGCAAACCAATGCGTGCCATCTACTATGCACCAGTTTTTAATTCAATGGGTTGATGATGAAGTAGAAGTCATTCAAGCGAATAATTCGGCTTGTGTTGCTTTGGCCGATGCATCGGTGCATTGGCAACATCCCAATGCTCCTTGCTTGATGGGGCGCGACTTATCATAATATGATTTTCTTAGTGCCACAAAAAGTGGTTTCGTGCCCGTTTCTTTAAAGCCAGTTGGCGACAATCGGCTCCAAGGTATGATGTATTTAAATGGATCCTAACTCAGAGTGGTTACAAAAGCGTCTTGTAGAATATCGGTCCAATGAGAACGATATGTATGAGTCCATAGAAGAGTTAGATGATATAGATAAACTAGGACAAGGTTTTACATCGGCTGATCCATTAGAAGAGATAGATATAGGAGATGGTTCAGTTCCTAGGCCGACATTTGTAAACGAAAATTTAAGAGCCGAACATAAGGTTAAGTTGATCGAGCTATTGAAGGAATATGTTTGTTGCTTTGCATGGGAATATCATGAGATGCCAGGTTTAAGTCGAGAGCTAGTGGAGCATCGGTTACCTATAAAGGCTGGTTTTAGGCCATACAAGCAATCGGCCAGAAAGTTTAATCTAGAAACGTATGACCGGATCAAGGAAGAGATCGGTCGTTTGCTTAAAGCTAATTTTATTAGACCTTGCAGGTATGCTGAGTGGATTTCTAACGTTGTACCAGTAGAGAAGAAAGGCTCTGGCAAGTTGACGGTGTGCATTGATTTCAGAGATTTTAATAGAGCTACACCTAAAGATGAGTATCCTATGCCAATAGCTGATATACTTATTACTGATGCTTCTAGACATAAGGTCATTAGCTTTCTTGATGGTAATGCGGGGTATAACCAGATTTTTATGGCTGAAGAGGACATGTCCAAAACGGCTTTTCGATGTCTCGGTTTGCTTGGTTTAGTTGAGTGGACAATGATGACCTTTGGATTAAAAAATGTCGGTGCCACATATCAAAGCGCTATGAATTTAATTTTTCATTATTTACTTGGTGTTATAGTTGAGGTTTATATTGATGATAATGTTGTCAAATCAGATGCTTTTGAATCTCATCTAGCCGATTTGCGCTTAGCTTTTAAAAGAATGAAGAAATATGGGCTGAAAATGAATCCTTTGAAGTGTGCCTTTGGTGTATCGGCTGGGAAGTTTCTAGGTTTCATTATTCATGAAGATGGTGTGGAAATTGATCCCAAAAAGATAGAAGCTATACATAAAGTAGAGGCTCCAACATGCAAGAGAGATATGCAAAAATTCCTTGGCAAGGTCAATTACTTGAGGAGGTTCATTGCCAATCTATCAGGGAAGGTTGATGCATTTACTCCTATCCTTCGGTTAAAGAATGATGTTGATTTTTCTTGGGGGGCAAAACAGCAAGAGGCATTTGATATAATTAAGAAATATTTGTGCACTCCTCCGATTATGAAAGCGCCCAGGAACACGGAGCCATTTAGACTTTACATTGCAGCGGAAGAAGGAGTTATTTGTGATGTTTTAACTCAAGAGACCGAAGGAAAGGAGCATTTTATTACTTATTTAAGCCGACGCTTATTGGACGCCGAGACAAGGAATACATTTATTGAGAAATTATGCTTATGCTTACATTATGCTTGTACAAAAGTAAGACATTACCTAGTGCCTAGTACTTGCATTATAGCTTGTCAAACCGATGTCATCAAGTACATGTTGCATAGGCCAATTCTTAGTGGTAGAATTGGCAAGTGGGCTTATGCTTTAATTCAATATGATTTGGCTTATGAATATCTGAAATCCATGAAAGGCCAAATCGTTGCTAATTTTATTGTTGAGCATCAGATTGATGAAAAGCATGCTATTGATATAAACCTTGTCTCGTTAGTACCATGGAGATTATATTTTGATGGTTCAGTTTGTAGCAATGGCCAAGGTGTTGGTGTTGTCTATATATCTCCTCATGGTGCTGTTTTTGAAGCCTCGTGCCGCTTAGAATATTTTTGTACAAATAATCAAGCCGAATATGAAGCATTGTTATTTGGCTTAGAGATGTTGCTTGCCATAGGTGCTACACATATTGAGGCTTTTGGTGATTCGTTATTAGTAGTGCAGCAAATATCCAAAGTTTTTCAATGTTTTGACGAATCACTTAATGTTTATCTTGATAAGTGTCTAGATATAATTTCTACTTTGGATTATTTTAGCATTGCTCATATATTTAGACATGACAATTGGAGAGTAAATGGGTTGGCACAACAAGCATCCAGCTATCATGTTGATCATGACATATTTCATATTTCTCAAAGGCCGATGTCTAGTCTTGCCAATATAGGGGGCGCTGAACCGGAGCCCACCGTTTCGGCCACTAATGAAATATTTAATGCAGGAGAAAATCAAGACTGGAGGAAACCCATAATTGATTATTTGTGTGATCCTAGTAAGAGGGTGGACAGGACTGTTCAGCGTATGGCTTTCAAATACACAATGAGAGATGATGGTCTCTATCGCCGAACGGTTGATGATATTCTATTAAAGTGATTGGACGAGGACCAAGCGAGAGTTGCTATGAGAGAGGTCCATGAAGGTATTTGTGGAACACACCAGTCGGCTCCCAAGTTGAAATGGTTATTACGACGAGCTGGGTTTTATTGGCCGACAATGGTTAATGATTGCTTCCGGTATTATAAAGGATGTGAAGCTTGTCAAAAGTTTGGTGATATTCAGTTGGCTCCCGCTGCTATGTTACATCCTATTATCAAGCCGTGGCCTTTTAGAGGTTGGGGATTAGACTTTATTGGAGAGATTCATCCTTCTCCTTCAAAGCGGCATCGGTTCGTGTTGGAGGCGACTGATTATTTCACTAAATGGTCTGAAGCAATACCACTGAAAAATATGACTCATACAGAGGTAATTCAATTCATAACCGAGCGCATTATTCGTAGATTCGGCATTCCTCAAACATTAACTATAGACCAAGGTTCATCCTTTATGTCACATCAAGTTAGAGAATTTGCCGAATCATATAAGATAAATGTCAGGATCCCGATCCTAAGTCACACAGGTCTAGCCTGTAACACATCATATCACTTTGCGGCCTCACGCACGGTATCCCCACGGGTGCCACCTTACCTGGCCTGGGACCGTTTGCGCATTTTGGCACACGTATATGATAGTGTCGCGAGCATCCATATGACAGAGAACCCGGGCCGACATGACTAGTTATAAACCAAAAGTGGCACTAAATTACAGAGACAAGCATACATGACCCAGCAACGAACGTGTCGGTCATCAACGTATGAACCCAAGTCGTAGCAAGCTACAAGGACTTAAAGGAACAACGCATGACATTTCCCCTAAGGGACAGACACAGGAACGAAGAAGGACACATGCCGGCCAGCCTAAGTGTTTCGGAGTAGTAGCAAGCTACCAAGGCTCAGTGGAAGCACTAGGAGACATTTCCCTATAAGATAGGCTACCAGAGGTAAACAACTAGGTGTCGGATCCCACACATAGCAACACACATTACACGTACGCATAACATGCAAGTATGTGCTGTCCAACATGGCATCACAACATAACTCAACAACTCATATAGATAAAGGCCCAGAAGAGCCATCACACTACAAGAAATATGTCAACTTGTGACCACCACTATTGGTCACTGAATGGTCACAAATTTCCATTTGTGACCTTTGTGTGACAAAAAGATAAGGTCAAAAGCTGGCCGTCATAAACTGAAATTAACAACCTTCTTTGTGAGAAGGTCATAGACGTTTATGACCAAAATATGCCTACCGTCGTGTTTTGGTCACTAGCAGCCTCCCAAGCCACGTAGGCATCCAGCGTGGCAACCTGATGTGGCACAAGATTCAGCCCGGTCCAATTCGGTTTTCTACATGGGCCTAGCCCAACAATTCGGCCTTTTTAATATATATTTTTCCTGTGCTTTTATTAGCTACATGGGTCTGGCCCAACAATTCAGCCTTTGATTTCTTTGCATGGCCCTTTTAACAGCAGGTTTTCTTTTTGATCATGTATTTTTCTAGGCCATTTCTTTGCTGGGCCTCAAAAATAATTGTCAAATATAACTTGGGCTTAGCCCAGTTCCCAAAAAATTGATCCAATCCAAAAAAAATTATTATGCCATTGACATTACAACACATCACATCACAAGCTATCTTGGGCCTAGCCCAGTTCTGATACATTTTCAAAGCAACGTGCAAATGTTATTATGTTACAACCATTCATTCCAGCAATACTATTTGATGCTGGCTGAGCTACTACTGAGTTAACTAAGTTTTTACAAAAGGTGAGTCAGAAACCTAACGCTACTGCATTTGCATGGCGCTGGTACTTCACAGCAACCAAACATGTAATCTCCTTAATGGAAAGATTTCTTCTCCAAGTCCCGCTTCTCCCTTAGCAATTATCCAAAACATCTGAGCATTCAAAAGAGAACATAAGGTATGTCACTGATGATATTACAGAGTACTTTTAAAATAAAAACTGAAGATACACCAGTATATTATCATTCTACTTATTATTATTTTTAACCAGATCATTCTACTTATCTAGAATATGGCTATTCATAAAAATTGGGAATTGAACTGGCACATATGACAAACTTTGCAGCAAACAAGCATGGAATGTTTCACATATACGACAAGGTTTAAAAACCATCATTCAAACTTACAGCAGATCGATGTTCCCTTTGAGTATAAGAATAACATTCATATTCAATCAATATTACCTATTAAACTACCATGTGCATGATTGAATTAAACAGACACCAGCTATTCATCTTTCCATCTACTGTATAGGTGTAACCGAGCAACTATGTCAAAGTTAATTCACGTTTACTAATGTGTGTGTCACATGGTACATGCATTAGGCATAAGGACATCAAGCATCAGGCCCATATGTGTGTGTCACAGAAAAGCATGTATTGGTCAATTAGCAGAACATGAGTAGATCACATAATTAAGTGCAATTCAAAATCCTAGCTGCCATTTGAAAGCAAAGAGCTGGATGTGCACGACCTTGGGCCACTTGAAGAACCGGTGGAGGTCCTTCTTTGGCAGCAGGGCGCCATCGATGCCGAACTGCTTCGGCCTCTTCTCAAACAGCGGGTTCACTACCTTGTCCTACAACCACACACCAACGCAACCCAGTTAGATCACACACGCTAGGATCCAGTTAGCACAACTAAGAACAACACAGTCCATCACAATAATGTAACCAGTCAAGGGCTGCTCTAAGCAAGCATAGTTGCACATGCAAAGTCAATTGTCTAGGTAAATGCTCTACATGACTTCTAAATTGCTCTACAGATAAAAATAGCGCAAAATACTTCATGAAAGCACAAAATCATTACATTTTACTATTATTGAAACAGGAACAAATCGAGCTTCGGCTCCCACGCAGATTGGGAATACAGCAATACAGTATCAAAAATAAACAACCAAAATACATAGAAATTCCATGCAGAAGAGTAATTCCATAATATAGTTTCTTTTTTTGAAGAGTTGCATATCACAATAAAAACAGATACAATGTTTAATTGCCCGTGGACATAACAGTATAGCAAAGAACACAGAACATACAAGGCATGCATACATTATTAATTGAGACAAAGAGCGGAAGAAGAAAAGACGAGGGGAGGAGAAAGGGATTCATACCTTTGAGCCCTGCGGTCGGAGCTACTCGTTCGCCATGGCCCATGGATGGGGGTAGGAATCCTGAGAAGAAGAACGCGGACGGACGGAGCTGCTCCATGGTGCCGAGGCAGAGGAGGAAGCGGCCATCGTCCATGACGTCCCGGTGCTCGAGCAAGGACGGCATCCTAGATGTGGGTGACAGAGACGACGAACAGAGGAAGTGACAAGAATAACAGTGGCAGAGACGACGATCTGGGTGGCACATATATCAACATAAGAATAACAGTGTCAGAGACAAGCATTCTTTTACAACATAACTAATCAGATATACCACATATATGTTTTACAACAAACTAAAAAACAAAACAAGGCATGCATTAATCAGATAGATATTGATTCAAAAAGTCCAGACTCCAGAACATAACTAACAAGTTCAAATAAAAAGGGTTTAGGGGTTTAGGGTATGTTGCAAGAAAGAACATGCTTCCACCTTGTTTCAACAGACCTTTTAAATTGTTCTCTTATCCATGGCATCATCAGTCTTAACCAATCCAGAGCAAGTAAAGGATCTTGTGTTCAGACCATATAGTACACTGGCAGCAGCACAAGCTTATGTTCAGACTTCAGAGCATACACTACACCCGATCTTACTTAACAGGTGGTTGTTCTAATCACCTACAGCCTGCCTCAAGCCCTCTACTCGATACAGTCAATCTACACAGACAATCGACAGCTAAAGAACCGAAACAAAAAGGACGGCTAGCAAACTCAATCTACTCTAAACACTACATCAAAAGGTCTGTCGGCATGAACGACAAGAATAACATGTAAACCAGAACTTGATGTCATTTCATAGCTAATTATTTTAGCCTGTCGACTAGCTAGTTAGATACATTTGGCATTCATCGCACTATAAGCCTCCAAGGTCCAACAGTTAGTAGATAAGCTTCTATAGATGGATACCTTTGGCTGTCATTTAATACATTGAGGACCACAAACAGAAACCAACTAAATTCAGAAACAAATGTGAGGTATCGACCCTTCAGGCTAACATACTTATGTCAGTTTATCCTTATGTAGCTTAATGTCCTAAGAAACAGCATGCAAGCTATCCACATCTACTGTCCAGCACACAATAGAAACAACTAGTGTTGCAGGAACTCCTCCAAGAAGAAACTAGAATTATTAGCTGCAAAATTATTTCATTCTTCATGTCCATACAAGCAGTAATCTACATGCTACAGAGTGTGGCTCAGTCATGAGATCTAGGCAGAGGAGGGAGGCAGAGTGTGCTCACCGAAGAGGTTACTAGCGATGCAGCGGTCGCATTGCAGGTTGGCCACCACCATCGCGCAGTAGAGGTGGTCGCGGCAGAATGCACGGCCTCTAGGGAGACCCGGCGGAGGAGGTCAGTGTAGCCGTGATGGCTTCTCGCCCCTCGTTGGTTACCACGAGTGGAAGGTTGAGATGTAGCGTAGCGGCAAATTTCCCTTGGCAAAGATACCAAGGATCGAATCCCGTGAGACTCCGAGGGTCGACAAGTAGGTGTCAACGGCGCCAGAAACTTAGCGGTTGAAGGGACCTGCACACAGATACAAATAACTTTGCTCCCAACGAGTACAGAGAGGTTGTCAATCCCTCCGGCCTTGTTGTTTACAAAGGATCAAACACAAGAGATAATAATGATAGCTATGACTGCAACTAGGAAATAAAAACAGGAAGTAAATAGAAGGTGTGATCAGCGGTGGTAATATGGACCGGGGTCTCATGATGTTCACTAGTGATGTCTCTCTCCCAAAAGACGATAAAATAGCAAAGCGAGGTAAACAAATTACAGTTGGGCAATTGACAGAATTATGTGCGTAAACCAATGCTAACTATGCTGCAAAGAAAGGTAGAGGATCAAAAGCATGGGCGGTACGCCAAGGCAAGTAGACCGAAATCCATCTGCATCTACTACTAATCATCCACCTTGAGATATCTATCCAGAACATCTCGCTGGTATTAAGTTGCGAATCCCACCCAAAGTGTAAACTCAAAGCAACAGACAACTGCATTAAAAGAACTTTGTGTAAAGTAAACAATCCTTGCACCCGCAAGTACAAGCACTGTTGTTTTCGCCCTTGTGGCAACAGCACATCCCCTAGACTCATGTTTCTGTCACTCAAGCTAGTCATCAGGGGGCATGAACCCACAATCAAGCATAACGCTCCCTCTTGGAGTTACTACCTACTACTTGCCCAAAGCAATAAACAGCAATGGAGAACATGCAAGAATTACTCAAGAACAAAGATATAAAAGAGGTGAATCAAATATATTACTCAAACACAATCTGAACATAGTCTCATAATCCATCAGATCCCAGCAAACTCAGCAAAGCAACAGCAGAAAGAATACATATGTGCCTCGATCATGTAGGGCAGCTCACGAGGTCTAAACCATGAAGAGCAAAGAGGGGAGGAGAACATCACATAGCTACTAATCATGGACCCATGGTCCAAGGTGGACTACTCACGACTCATCCGGGAAGCGTCCATGGTGGTGGAGAAACTCCCGGTGGTGGTTCTCCCCTTCGGCGGGGTGCCGGGAAGAGTTCTCCTGATGCTCCCGATCTTGGAAGCACTGCAGCGGCGGAACAGAGGCGAGATCGCGAAAAAGGGTTCTATCCTCGAGGGTTTCGGGACGAGAGGGATATATATGCGAAGGGGGGCAGCCAGAGGCGGAGCAGGGGCCCCAGGCGCCCCCCTAGCGCGGCCAGGGGTGGGGCCGCGCCAGGTGGCCGCCTGGGCCTCCCCTGGCTCCCCTCTGGCCCATCTTTGGTTCTTCGCGAAGCTTCCTGTACGCTGATTTTTCCTGGAATTTTTGGAGCACTTTTAATATGGGGGAAACCTGAAATAGAAAAACAGCAGAAAATAGGAACTGGCACTGTGGTGCACTGAGTTAATAAGTTAGTCCAAATATGATCAAAAGTGTATGGAAGTGCATCAATATCATAGCAATATCACACAAAAGAAGCATGGAGCAAGCAGAAATTATAGATACGTTTTGGACGTATCAACATCCCCAAGCTTAATTCTTGCTCGTCCTCGAGTAGGTAAATGATAACAAGCATAATTTTTGTGGTGACATGCTATCAACCATATAAGAACTTTTAAGTAAAGCAATCAAGGCATGTAATTCAATTCAAGTCATAACAAGCAAGAGTCTATATTAGCATTGTAACAAGCAACATAAGAACATAAAGGTGCAAGAGCTCTCGCTGTCCGTGACTCGAATGTCTCCAAATGGTGTTTGCGTGCAAGAAAGGGGATAGGGATATACGAGAGAGTAAAACATAGTTTTTGTATTGTTGAGAACTTAATCTACTAAAGTTTCACACTTGGTCTTCTTTGGAATCTTATCTTCACTCATCCCCAGACCACTAGCTAGGTACAAGTCAAAATGATCCACTCCCTTTCGATATTTTGAGCACTCATGCAATGGATGAGCGTAAGCAAGAAAGTTGACACTTAGGATGGCAAAGAGAGAAAAATGATGAAGGGGGAAGACAAAAAAGCTGTGAAAGGCTCACATCAATGAGGACAATCATAGGCGAGAGAAAGCCAAATGATAGATATGATGTGAGGAGTAGGGATTGCCATGCAACGGATGCACATATGAGCTAAGGTAAGCTCTCCAATGGAACTAGTGGGGGTGCATCCAACTTGCTCGCTCAAGAAGACCTAGAGCTCTTTTGAGGAGGCTCATCATTGGAATATACAAGCCAAGTTCTATAGTGTGAAGGTCCCCACATAGCTATATGCATGAATGATAATCTCTATGGAGTACAAGGTATAAGATGGAGTACGAGTGTGGATCTCTCAAAAGGAATAGTAGTGTGCCCCTTCTCTCTTTTTATTTCTTTTTCTCTTTTTTCTCTTTTTTTATTTTTTTGTGGCCTCAATGCCTCTTTCTATTTAACTCTCATTTGTCCTCTTTGGGATCTTTTGATTTTGTCCTCTTTGGGATCTTTTCCTCACTTTAGGGGCAACACTCTATATATTACAAGAAGTATAGAATATCTTTCACACTTTACAAAAGTACTCAACATAAAGAAATGAAACTATCATGATGTATGCAAATGTATGCCTCTGCCAGTGTAGCAGGATATGCAATGATACTAGCGCGTCATGTAGCAATGATTAGGGCAAGGCCCAACTAGCATGCGGCTCATCGATCAAGCAAAAGGCATGTATGACATGAAGATCAAGTCATGAGAAGATGGATGTTGCATGGCAATGTATCTCGGAAAGGCTATGGAAATGCCTTGATAGGTAGGTATGGTGGCTGTTTCGAGGAAGGATATAATGAGGCTTATGATGACAAAGCGTATCGTGCCAAGGATTTGGATGCACTGGCGAAGTATGCGCCAACTCTCGAGGTAAGAAAGGGCAATGCACGGTACCGAAGAGGCTAGAAAAATATGGCTAGGTGGAAGTGTCAACTTTCAAATACTCACATTAGTCCGAAGAACTCATGCACTTATTATCGGTAACTCTCAATCTAATTAGGAGGTTCACAAAGAGACAAGTACCCCGAGGAGGAGTGTATGGGGGTTTGGTTATCCTTGCGCATCCTCGACTCATGGTACGTGAGTGTACTCTAATATTCGATCCCTCCAAAGATTAGTGATCCATCTAGTAGCTAAAGTTCTCAACTATTTTGTAGGTTTTCGAAAATAAACATGGATTGCCCAAAATACGACATCTATCACTAATAGGCTAAAGCTCTTGACACCAAAAGTTCAGACATTACTCATGGCAATACCTCAAAACTATTGCAAGTTACTACTAAAATTAAATAGCAACCTCAATTACCTACTTGAAGTTAAGACACACAACTCAGTGCAACAGGCAAACTCTCTTAACAAGATAAACATGAAAACTCAAGAGAGTTCAGCAACCAACTAAACAAAAGCTCTTTAAAAAGAAAAGCATGAAAACTAAGAGCTAAACATGACAGCAGCTATGGAAAGACAAAGAACACACACAGCAAAGATAAGCATGAAAATCTTATGTTGTGTTCTAGGTTGAAGTGGAGCGTGTTTCTCTCCCACACAAAGAAAGCTGGGTTCTAACTTGTTATGAATAGCAAGCAAAGCTAAAGAAAACTAAAAAAGGAAACTAAGAGCAAGACGCTCCAAGCATAGCACATAACGCGTGAAGTGATAAGAATATAGTGGAATGAAAGACGAACTGATAATTGTTGATGGAGAAGGGGATGCATGGGGGCATCCCCAAGCTTAGACGCTTGAGTCTTCTTGAATATTTCTTGGCGGTGCACGGGGGCATCCCCAAGCTTGAGCGTTTGACCCTCCTGAATCTTCTTTTATCATCTTCCCTCGCACACTTGAAAACTCCCTTCATACATAACTCATCATAATCTGATTAGCGAGGTTAGTACCCAAAATAAAATAATGTTTCCCTACTGGAAATAAAAATAATCTTGAAGAGCTACTGTTTCCCAAGATTGCCAAAAGGTTTTTTGCACAGAAAAAGCAAGCTCAAGGTTTGCAAAACGAAGAAAAGGCAAAACAGGACAGAATCTGTGAAAAACAGACCAGCAGGTAGTAAATAATTTTTTCGGGGCACTTCTGCAACTCAAATCAAAAAACTCAGAACAGACGCTCGAAAGCCAATTGTATAGAGCACGCTGTCAAAACAATTCAGATCAAAAAGATGATCTGGTGATTTTATTCGAATTTTTCTGTCCAAGGACAGAATCTGTTTTCTGGACAACACGTCACTACTTTTGAACTTTCTTGCAATCGGAGGCTAAACTTGGCACAAAGCTGAAAAGAAAAGATACAATGATGATGCTACTGTAGTAATAAACATCAAGACAGAACAAAAGCAAAATAAAACCTAATTCATTGTGGGCTGCCTCCCAAAAGCGCTTTCTTTTATGCCTTTAAGCTAGGCATGATGCAAAAAGAGAAGATCAAGTTTTATCAAGAGTAAGAGAATAGCTTGCCCGTGTAACGGACTCAAAAGGCAACTTAATCTTCTTTCTAGGGAAGTGTTCCATCCCTTTCTTGAGAGGGAATTGGAATTTTATATTCCCCTCTTTCATGTCAATGATAGCACCAACGGTGCGAAGAAAAGGACGTCCCAAAATAATTGGACATGAAGGTTCACATTCAATATCCATAATAGTAAAATCAACGGGAACATAATTGTCATTGACAATGATAAGAACATCGTCGATCTTCCCCAAAGGTTTCTTTACGGAAGAATCAACAAGACGAACACCAAAAGAACAAGGATCAAAAGGTTTCAATTCAAACATATCATACATTCTTTTGGGCATAACGGAGGTACTAGCTCCAACATCACATAAAGCATAGCAAGAGAAGTTATTCAACTTAATTTTAATCATAGAATCCCAACTATCTTCTAGCTTTCTAGGTATGGAGGCTTCTACCATAAGCTTCTCCTCCCTAGCTTTGATAAGAGCATTAGTGATATGCTCCGTGAAGGCAAGATTAAGTGTGCTAGTGTGGGGATCTCTAGACATCTTGTGAAGAAAACTAATAACTTCAGAAAGGGTGCAATTATCAAAATCAAGGTCACTACTATCAAGTAAAGTGGTAGTGGTGTCCTTTAGGCTCACTTGTTTGGTAGCTTCTATGGTCATAGGAGTTTCTTCTTCTACGGTTGAGGTCATAGCATCACCATTAATAGGTCCAATGGGACTAGGAGTGCATTGGGTGCTAAGAGTTTGGATATCCTCAACAACTTGGATAGTAGCAACAGTGTGGTGGGTAGGAAGGCTCTTAATTCTATCATCTTCCTCCTTTTCTCTAGCCCATCTCTTTTTAAGTTTAGCCATCATCCTAATGTTTTCATTAATTTGCACTTGAATAGCATTCATAGGAGTGGTCTTCCTCTCCTCAAGAGGAGAAGTTCTAATTTTTAGCAACTCTACCTCATGGGCTAAATTGTCTACCTTCGAAGAGAGATTATCTAGTTTGTCTAGTTTTTCTTCTACCCTCTTATTGAAGGCCTTTTGTGTAGTGATGAAGTCTTTAAGCATAATCTCTAGTTCAGAAGTGGAGTTCTTGGTGCTAGGATAAGTATTGTTGTTCCCATAGGAATTAGAGGGGAACGGTCTAGGGTTGCTACCAAAATTACTCCTATAAGCATTGTTATTGAAGTTGTTTCTAGAGATAAAGTTCACATCTACTTGATCTTGAGCAATCAAAGAATTTAAAAGAACATCATGAGGATCAATAGAAGATTGCTTGGAAAGTAGAGACATGATCTAGTCAACTTTTTCATTTAGGGAGGAAATCTCCTCGATAGAGTTTACCTTCCTACCTGTTGGAGCGCGTTCGGTGTGCCATTGGGAATAATTGGTCATCATCTCGTCGAGAAGCTTCGTGGCAGCACCAAGTGTAGTTGACATAAAGGTTCCTCCCGCGGCCGAATCTAACAAGTTCCGCGAGGTAAAGTTCAAGCCTGCATAAAAAGTTTGGATAACCATCCAAGTAGTCAAATCATGAGTAGGGCAGTTCTTGACAAGAGATTTCATGCGTTCCCAAGCTTGGGCAACATGTTCATTATCCAATTGTTTAAAATTCATTATGTTACTCCTTAATTGGATAATTTTAGCAGGGGGATAGTACATCCCAATAAAGGCATCCTTGCACTTGTCCCAAGAATCTATACTATTCCTAGGCAAGGATTGAAACCAGATTTTGGCTCCTCCTCTCAAGGAGAAAGGAAAAAAGCTTAAGCTTAACAATATCACCATCTACTTCTTTGTACTTTTGCATATCACAGAGCTCAACAAAATTATTTAAGTGCAAAGCAGCATCATCTCCAGCACCGGAGAATTGATCTTTCATAACTAGGTTCAGCAAAGCAGGTTTAATCTCATCAGAAGGTGCTGAAGTGGCAGGTGTAGCAATAGGCGTGCAGATAAAGTCATTGTTGTTATGACTAGTGAAGTCACACAACTTGGTGTTCTCGGTGGAACCCATAGCAGTAGCAAGCAAGATAACTATTTTTGTGATTTTTGGTAAGGGACACTAAAGCAAAAACTGAAAGGTAAACTAACAAGACTAAAAAGCAAAGATAAAAGATAGCGTGCAATTCCCCTATCTTGAAGAGTGGAGTCACCGGCAACGGCGCCAGAAACTTGCTTTATGGCTTCTCGCCCCTCGTTGGTTACCCCAAGTGGAAGGTTGAGATGTAGCGTAGCGGCAAATTTCCCTTGGCAAAGATACCAAGGTTCGAATCCCGTGAGACTCTGAGGGTCGACAAGTAGGTGTCAATGGCGCCAGAAACTTAGCGGTTGACGGGACCTGCACACAGATACAGATAACTTTTCTCCCAACGAGTACAGAGAGGTTGTCAATCCCTCCGGCCTTGTTGTTTACAAAGGATCAAACACAAGAGATAATAATGATAGCTATGACTGCAACTAGGAAATAAAAATAGGAAGTAAATAGAAGGTGTGATCAGCGGTGGAAATATGGACCGGGGTCCCATGATGTTCACTAGTGATGTCTCTCTCCCAAAAGACGATAAAATAGCAAAGCGAGGTAAACAAATTACAGCTGGGCAATTGACAGGATTATGTGCGCAAACCAATGCTAACTATGCTGCAAAGAAAGGTAGAGGCTCAAAAGCATGGGCGGTACGCCAAGGCAAGTAGACCAAAATCCATTTGCATCTACTACTAATCATCCACCTTGAGATATCTATCCAGAACATCTCGCTGGTATTATGTTGCGAATCCCACCCAAAGTGTAAACTCAAAGCAACAGACAACTGCATTAAAAGAACTTTGCGTAAAGTAAACAATCCTTGCACCCGCAAGTACAAGCACTGTTGTTTTCGCCCTTGTGGCAACAGCACATCCCCTAGACTCATGTTTCTGTCACTCAAGCTAGTCATCAGGGGGCATGAACCCATAATCAAGCATAATGCTCCCTCTTGGAGTTACTACCTACTACTTGCCCAAAGAAATAAACAGCAACGGAGAACATGCAAGAATTACTTAAGAACAAAGATATAAAAGAGGTGAATCAAATATATTACTCAAACACAATCTGAACATAGTCTCATAATTCATCAGATCCCAGCAAACTCAGCAAATCAACAGCAGAAAGATTACATATGTGCATCGATCATGTAGGGCAGCTCATGAGGTCTAAACCATGAAGAGCAAAGAGGGGAGGAGAACATCACATAAAGCATAGCAAGAGAAGTTATTCAACATAATTTTAATCATAGGATCCCAACTATCTTCTAGATTTCTAGGTATGGAGGCTTCTACCCTAAGCTTCTCCTCCCTAGCTTTGATAAGAGCATTAGTGATATGCTCCGTGAAGGCAAGATTAAGTGTGCTAGTGTGGGGATCTCTAGACATCTTGTGAAGAAAACTAATAACTTCAGAAAGGGTGCAATTATCAAAATCAAGGTTACTACTATCAAGTAAAGTGGTAGTGGTGTCCTTTAGGCTCACTTGTTTGGTAGCTTCTATGGTCATAGGAGTTTCTTCTTCTACGGTTGAGGTCATAGCATCAACATTAATAGGTCCAATGGGACTAGGAGTGCATTTCGTGCTAAGAGTTTGGATATCCTCAACAACTTGGATAGTAGCAACAGTGTGGTGGGTAGGAGGGCTCTTAATTCTATCATCTTCCTCCTTTTCTCTCGCCCATCTCTTTTTAAGTTTAGCCATCATCCTAATGTTTTCATTAATTTGCACTTGAATAGCATTCATAGGAGTGGTCTTCCTCTCCTCAAGAGGAGAAGTTCTAATTTTTAGCAACTCTACCTCATGGGTTAAATTGTCTACCTTCGAAGAGAGATTATCTAGTTTGTCTAGTTTTTCTTCTACACTCTTATTGAAGGCCTTTTGGGTAGTGATGAAGTCTTTAAGCATGATCTCTAGTTCAGAAGTGGAGTTCTTGGTGCTAGGATAAGTATTGTTGTTCCCATAGGAATTAGAGGGGAACGGTCTAGGGTTGCAACCAAAATTACTCCTATAAGCATTGTTATTGAACTTGTTTCTAGAGATAAAGTTCACATCTACTTGATCTTGAGCAATCAAAGACTTTAAAGGAACATCATGAGGATCAATAGAAGATTGCTTGGAAAGTAGAGACATGATCTAGTCAACTTTTTTATTTACGGAGGAAATCTCCTCGATAGAGTTTACCTTCCTACCTGTTGGAGCGCGTTCGGTGTGCCATTGGGAATAATTGGTCATCATCTCGTCGAGAAGCTTCGTGGCAGCACCAAGTGTAGTTGACATAAAGGTTCCTTCCGCAGCCGAATCTAACAAATTCTGCGAGGTAAAGTTCAAGCCTGCATAAAAAGTTTGGATAACCATCCAAGTAGTCAAATCATGAGTAGGGCAGTTCTTGACAAGAGATTTCATGCGTTCCCAAGCTTGGGCAACATGTTCATTATCCAATTGCTTAAAATTCATTATGTTACTCCTTAATTGGATAATTTTAGCAGGGGGATAGTACATCCCAATAAAGGCATCCTTGCACTTGTCCCAAGAATCTATACTATTCCTAGGCAAGGATTGAAACCAGATTTTGGCTCCTCCTCTCAAGGAGAAAGGAAAAAGCTTAAGCTTAACAATATCACCATCTACTTCTTTGTACTTTTGCATATCACAGAGCTCAACAAAATTATTTAAGTGCAAAGCAGCATCATCTCCAGCACCGGAGAATTGATCTTTCATAACTAGGTTCAGCAAAGCAGGTTTAATCTCATAAGAAGGTGCTGAAGTGGCAGGTGTAGCAATAGGCGTGCAGATAAAGTCATTGTTGTTATGACTAGTGAAGTCACACAACTTGGTGTTCTCGGTGGAACCCATAGCAGCAGCAAGCAAGATAACTATTTTTGTGATTTTTGGTAAGGGACACTAAAGCAAAAACTGAAAGGTAAACTAACAAGACTAAAAAGCAAAGATAAAAGATAGCGTGCAACTCCCCTATCTTGAAGAGTGGAGTCCCCGGCAACGGCGCTAGAAACTTGCTTGATGGCTTCTCGCCCCTCGTTGGTTACCCCAAGTGGAAGGTTGAGATGTAGCATAGCGGCAAATTTCCCTTGGCAAAGATACCAAGGATCGAATCCCGTGAGACTCCGAGGGTCGACAAGTAGGTGTCAACGGCGCCAGAAACTTAGCGGTTGACGGGACCTGCACACAGATACAGATCACTTTGCTCCCAACGAGTACAGAGAGGTTGTCAATCCCTCCGGCCTTGTTGTTTACAAAGGATCAAACACAAGAGATAATAATGATAGCTATGACTGCAACTAGGAAATAAAAACATGAAGTAAATAGAAGGTGTGATCAGCGGTGGTAATATGGACCAGGGTCCCATGATGTTCACTAGTGATGTCTCTCTCCCAAAAGACGATAAAATAGCAAAGAGAGGTAAACAAATTACAGCTGGGCAATTGACAGGATTATGTGCGCAAACCAATGCTAACTATGCTGCAAAGAAAGGTAGAGGCTCAAAAGCATGGGCGGTACGCCAAGGCAAGTAGACCGAAATCCATCTGCATCTACTACTAATCATCCACCTTGAGATATCTATCCAGAACATCTCACTGGTATTAAGTTGCTTATCCCACCCAAAGTGTAAACTCAAAGCAACAGACAACTGCATTAAAAGAACTTTGCGTAAAGTAAACAATCCTTGCACCCGCAAGTACAAGCACTGTTGTTTTCGCCCTTGTGGCAACAGCACATCCCCTAGACTCATGTTTCTGTCACTCAAGCTAGTCATCAGGGGGCATGAACCCACAATCAAGCATAACGCTCCCTCTTGGAGTTACTACCTACTACTTGCCCAAAGCAATAAACAGCAACGGAGAACATGCAATAATTACTCAAGAACAAAGATATTAAAGAGGTGAATCAAATATATTACTCAAACACAATTTGAACATAGTCTCATAATCCATCAGATCCCAGCAAACTCAGCAAAGCAACAGCAGAAAGATTACATATGTGCATCGATCATGTAGGGCAGCTCATGAGGTCTAAACCATGAAGAGCAAAGAGGGGAGGAGAACATCACATAAAGCATAGCAAGAGAAGTTATTCAACTTAATTTTAATCATAGGATCCCAACTATCTTCTAGCTTTCTAGGTATGGAGGCTTCTACCCTAAGCTTCTCCTCCCTAGCTTTGATAAGAGCATTAGTGATATGCTCCGTGAAGGCAAGATTAAGTGTGCTAGTGTGGGGATCTCTAGATATCTTGTGAAGAAAACTAATAACTTCAGAAAGGGTGCAATTATCAAAATCAAGGTCACTACTATCAAGTAAAGTGGTAGTGGTGTCCTTTAGGCTCACTTGTTTGGTAGCTTCTATGGTCATAGGAGTTTCTTCTTCTACGGTTGAGGTCATAGCATCACCATTAATAGGTCCAATGGGACTAGGAGTGCATTGGGTGCTAAGAGTTTGGATATCCTCAACAACTTGGATAGTAGCAACAGTGTGGTGGGTAGGAAGGCTCTTAATTCTATCATCTTCCAGGAGTGGTCTTCCTCTCCTCAAGAGGAGAAGTTCTAATTTTTAGCAACTCTACCTCATGGGCTAAATTGTCTACCTTCGAAGAGAGATTATCTAGTTTGTCTAGTTTTTCTTCTACACTCTTATTGAAGGCCTTTTGGGTAGTGATGAAGTCTATAAGCATAATCTCTAGTTCAGAAGTGGAGTTCTTGGTGCTAGGATAAGTATTGTTGTTCCCATAGGAATTAGAGGGGATCGGTCTAGGGTTGCTACCAAAATTAATCCTATAAGCATTGTTATTGAAGTTGTTTCTAGAGATAAAGTTCACATCTACTTGATCTTGAGCAATCAAAGACTTTAAAGGAACATCATGAGGATCAATAGAAGATTGCTTGGAAAGTAGAGACATGATCTAGTCAACTTTTTCATTTAGGGAGGAAATCTCCTCGATAGAGTTTACCTTCCTACCTGTTGGAGCGCGTTCGGTGTGCCATTGGGAATAATTGGTCATCATCTCGTCGAGGAGCTTCGTGGTAGCACCAAGTGTAGTTGACATAAAGTTTCCTTCCGCAGCCGAATCTAACAAGTTCCGTGAGGTAAAGTTCAAGCCTGCATAAAAAGTTTGGATAACCATCCAAGTAGTCAAATCATGAGTAGGGCAGTTCTTGACAAGAGATTTCATGCGTTCCCAAGCTTGGGCAACATGTTCATTATCCAATTGTTTAAAATTCATTATGTTACTCCTTAATTGGATAATTTTTGCAGGGGGATAGTACATCCCAATAAAGGCATCCTTGCACTTGTCCCAAGAATCTATACTATTCCTAGGCAAGGATTGAAACCAGATTTTGGCTCCTCCTCTCAAGGAGAAAGGAAAAAGCTTAAGCTTAACAATATCACCATCTACTTCTTTGTACTTTTGCATATCACAGAGCTCAACAAAATTATTTAAGTGCAAAGCAGCATCATCTCCAGCACCGGAGAATTGATCTTTCATAACTAGGTTCAGCAAAGCAGGTTTAATCTCATAAGAAGGTGCTGAAGTGGCAGGTGTAGCAATAGGCGTGCAGATAAAGTCATTGTTGTTATGACTAGTGAAGTCACACAACTTGGTGTTCTCGGTGGAACCCATAGCAGTAGCAAGCAAGATAACTATTTTTGTGATTTTTTGTAAGGGACACTAAAGCAAAAACTGAAAGGTAAACTAACAAGACTAAAAAGCAAAGATAAAAGATAGCGTGCAACTCCCCTATCTTGAAGAGTGGAGTCCCCGGCAACGGCGCCAGAAACTTGCTTGATGGCTTCTCGCCCCTCGTTGGTTACCCCAAGTGGAAGGTTGAGATGTAGCGTAGCAGCAAATTTCCCTTGGCAAAGATACCAAGGATCGAATCCCGTGAGACTCCGAGGGTCGACAAGTAGGTGTCAACGGCGGCAGAAACTTAGCGGTTGACGGGACCTGCACACAGATACAGATAACTTTGCTCCCAACGAGTACAGAGAGGTTGTCAATCCCTCCGGCCTTGTTGTTTACGAAGGATCAAACACAAGAGATAATAATGATAGCTATGACTGCAACTAGGAAACAAAAACAGGAAGTAAATAGAAGGTGTGATCAGCGGTGGTAATATGGACTGGGGTCCCATGATGTTCACTAGTGATGTCTCTCTCCCAAAAGACAATAAAACAGCAAAGCGAGGTAAACAAATTACAGTTGGGCAATTGACAGGATTATGTGCGCAAACCAATGCTAACTATGCTGCAAAGAAAGGTAGAGGCTCAAAAGCATGGGCGGTACGCCAAGGCAAGTAGACCGAAATACATCTGCATCTACTACTAATCATCCACCTTGAGATATCTATCCAGAACATCTCGCTGGTATTAAGTTGCGAATCCCACCCAAAGTGTAAACTCAAAGCAATAGACAACTGCATTAAAAGAACTTTGCGTAAAGTAAACAATCCTTGCACCCGCAAGTACAATCACCGTTGTTTTCTCCCTTGTGGCAATAGCACATCCCTTAGACTCATGTTTCTGTCACTCAAGCTAGTCATCAGGGGGCATGAACCCACAATCAAGCATAACGCTCCCTCTTGGAGTTACTACCTACTACTTGGCCAAAGCAATAAACAGCAACAGAGAACATGCAAGAATTACTCAAGAACAAAGATATAAAAGAGGTGAATCAAATATATTACTCAAACACAATCTGAACATAGTCTCATAATCCATCAGATCCCAGCAAACCCAGCAAAGCAACAGCAGAAAGATTACATATGTGCATCGATCATGTAGGGCAGCTCACGAGGTCTAAACCATGAAGAGCAAAGAGGGGAGGAGAACATCACATAGCTACTGATCATGGACCCATGGTCCAAGGTGGACTACTCACGACTCATCCGGGAAGCGTCCATGGTGGTGGAGAAGCTCCCGGTGGTGGTTCTCCCCTCCGGCAGGATGCCGGGAAGAGTTCTCCTAATGCTCCCGATCTTGGAAGCGCTACGGCAGCGGAACAGAGGCGAGATCGCGAAAAAGGGTTCTGTCCTCGAGGGTTTCGGGACGAGAGGGATATATATGCGAAGGGGGGCAGCCAGAGGCGGAGCAGGGGCCCCAGGCGCCCACCTGGCGCGGCCAGGGGTGGGGCCGCGCCAGGTGGCCGCCTGGGCCTCCCCTGGCTCCCCTCTGGCCCATCTTTGGTTCTTCGCGAAGCTTCCTGTACGCTGATTTTTCCTATATTTTTCCTGGAATTTTTGGAGCACTTTTCATATGGGGGAAACCTGAAATAGAAAACATGCAGAAAACAGGAACTGGCACTGTGGTGCACTGAGTTAATAAGTTAGTCCAAATATGATCAAAAGTGTATGGAAGTGCATCAATATCATAGCAATATCACACAAAAGAAGCATGGAGCAAGCAGAAATTATAGATACGTTTTGGACGTATCAAGCCGCCGTCCAGCCAACGCGTGCGAGCACGCCAATCTACGCCAGCACGAATGGCCTTAGAGTGGCATGAATACATTCCTCCCGGCACCAGCCACGGGCCAATGCCATGGATCTCGGCTACGGGCGTGACGGTGGCGCTGGTGGCACCCGGGTCGTGCAGGCCTGATCCGAGGCCAGGGAGGCGCCCATCGGATCTGGTCGGAGCGATGCGAGCCCCTTGCTGTGGGGTGCCGTGTGGGAGAGAGAGATGGGTTGTGAGAGAGAGGCCGGGGTGAGGGCTGCAGTGGATCTGGTCGGAGGGCGGGGGAGGGAGGGGGTCGAGGCCGACGCCGAGCGGTGGTGGATGGCGGCGAGGGGATGGGAGGGATCTAGATCTAGGAGCGCTGGGGTTCGCTGCGCGGGGGAGAGAGAGGAGTGGTGTACGGTGGAGAGAGAGGAGGGCAAGTTGTGCGGTGGAGAGAGATGAGAGAGAGGATGGCCACGACTGGAGAAGGTCGCTGGTGCGGGGGAGGGAGAGGAGGGCAAGTGGTGTTCGGAGGGCGGGGGAGGGAGGGCAAGTCGTGCGGTAGTCCGAGGAGAGGGGAGGGGCTGCCAGCGATGAGCTTGCAGGTGCGACTGGAGAAGAGGACGACGGCGGATTGGGCTGGGATAGAGTTGGGGCGGCGGCGGATCTGGATCGGATCAGAGTGAGGGAGAGGAGAGAGGGGCGTCAGTGCGTGGGAGAGAAGGGTGCGAGAGGAGGAGTGCGAGACATGGGTGAGACCGGCGACGTGCGGGCCGTTGGATCCATCAACATCCAACGGTAATTTATCCATGATCCGCGTGAGAGGCCTCTGGACCAATCAGAACGCAGTATACAAGGTGTGATATTTTGACCATTTAAATTGGTCGTAATCGACTAAAAATAAGGTGCTAAATCATGTTAGCTATTTTATTATGACCTGAAAAAATGAAAAAAAAACTTCTCATTGTGTCAGCAAATTTGACTTTAGTTTTCAGGAATAATCACAAATTGAAATAAGACAAATGTTTTTTAAAGAGTTATGAGAAATGAGTTCTTTTAAATCATTTTTCCTTTTGAGTGCCCAAAATAAGTTTTTTGTGAAGGACTTACCATATATTTGTTGCCAAATTGTACCAAATCAATTTTCTAAAGTACTAGGCCATATATAATGCTCAATTGACCAAATGGTTAGGTGTCAAAAGTTTCGATGCACCTCTCGTGAAAAAGACAAATTTCCGTCGATTCAGCTGGAAGCGGGTCAAATTTGAACTGTAGCTCCCTTGTAGTTTGCTCTTTATTTTTTACAAAAATCATTTCTAGGTACATAAGTATCTATTTAATCAGAGAAATACCAAAAAATACCAAGATTCAACCACCATCTAGAAACGGTCATTCCCGCCGTTTTGACCCCATTTTGAAACGGGCATAAAAATTCAAAAAAAATCAAAAAATTGGAAAACCTTCGCATTGTGTCATTATATATGACCAAGTTACCAGGAAAAATAATAAACTTGTAATACGGCAATTCTTTTAAAAAAGTGTTCTCAGAAATGAGCTATCATGCGTGAAGATTCATGGCTTTCAAGCCAAATGATCAATCCTATGGCCACATTCATGGCATAGTTTGTTCAAATGATCTCATATTGTGCACAATGGTGCATCTTTGAATGGCAAACAATGTTGCCTAAGGGAGTTTTCACTTTTTTTGGACGGAAAAATCATTTTCCATTTTTCGAGTACCCAAAAGGAGGTTTTTTTGTGAAGGACCTACCACATATTTGTTGCCAAATTGTACCAAATCAATTTTCTAAAATACTAGGCCATATATAATGCTCAATTGACCAAATGTTAGGTGTCAAAAGTTTCGATGCACCTCTCGAGAAAAAGACAAATTTTCGTCGATTCAGTTGGAAGCGGGTCAAATTTGAACTATAGCTGCCTTGTAGTTTGCTCTTTATTTTTTCCAAAAATCATTTCTAGGTACATAAGTATCTATTTAATCAGAGAAACACCAAAAAATACCAAGATTCAACCACTAGCTAGGAACGGTCATTCTCGCCGTTTTGACCCCATTTTGAAACAGGCATAAAAAATTCAAAAAAAATCAAAAAATTGGAAAACCTTCGCATTGTGTCATTATATATGACCAAGTTACCATGAAAAATAATAAACTTGTAATACGGCAATTCTTTAAAAAAAGTGTTGTCAGAAATGAGCTGTCATGCGTGAAGATTCATGGCTTTCAAGCCAAATGATCAATCCTATGGCCACATTCATGGCATAGTTTGTTCAAATGATCTCATATTGTGCACAAGGGTGCATCTTGGAATGGCAAACAATGTTGCCTAAGGGAGTTTTCACTTTCTTTGCACGGAAAAATCATTTTCCATTTTTCGAGTGCCCAAAAGGAGGGTCTTTTGTGAAGGACCTACCAAATATTTGTTGCTAAATTGGACCAAATCATTTTTTTAAAATACTAGGACATATTTAATGCTCAATTGACCAAATGCTTAGGTGTCAAAAGTTTCGATGCACCTCTCGTGAAAAAGACAAATTTCCGTCGATTCAGTTGCAAGCGGGTCAAATTTGAACTACAGCTGCCTTGTAGTTTGCTCTTTATTTTTTACAAAAATCATTTCTAGGTACATAAGTATCTATTTAACCAGAGAAACACCAAAAAAATACCAAGATTCAACCACTAGCTAGGAACGGTCATGCCCGCCGTTTTGACCCCATTTTGAGACGGGCATAAAAAATTCAAAAAAAAAATCAAAAAATTGGAAAACCTTCGCATTGTGTCATTATATATGACCAAGTTACCAGGAAAAATAATAAACTTGTAATACGACAATTCTTTTAAAAAAGTGTTCTCAGAAATGAGCTATCATGCGTCAAGATTCATGGCTTTGAAGCCAAATGATCAATCCTATGGCCACATTCATGGCATAGTTTGTTCAAATGATCTCATATTGTGCACAAGGGTGCATCTTGGAATGGCAAACAATGTTGCCTAAGGGAGTTTTCACTTTCTTTGGACGGAAAAATCATTTTCCATTTTTCGAGTGCCCAAAAGGAGGGTTTTTTGTGAAGGACCTCCCAAATATTTGTTGCAAAATTGGACCAAATCATTTATCTAAAATACTAGCACTTATTTAATGCACAATTGACAAAATGGTTGGGTGTCAACAGATTTCATCCACCTCTCGTGAAAAAGACAAATTTCCGTCGATTCAGATGGAAGCAGGTCAAATTTGAACTGTAGCTGCCTTGTAGTTTGCTCTTTATTTTTTTACAAAAATCATTTCTAGGTACATAAGTATCTATTTAATCAGAGAAACACCAAAAAATACCAAGATTCAACCACTAGCTAGGAACAGTCATTCCCGCCGTTTGGACCCCGTTTTGAAACGGGCATAAAAAATTCAAAAAAAATTAAAAAAAAATGGAAAACCTTCACATTGTGTCATTATATATGACCAAGTTATTAGGAAAAATAATAAACTTGTAATACGACAATTCTTTTAAAAAAGTGTTCTTAGAAATGAGCTATCATGCGTGAAGATTCATGGCTTTCAAGCCAAATGATCAATCCTATGGCCACATTCATGGCATAGTTTGTTCAAATGATCTCATATTGTGCACAAGGGTGGATCTTGGAATGGCAAACAATGTTGCCTAAGGGAGTTTTCATTTTCTTTGGACGAAAAAATCATTTTCCATTTTTCGAGTGCCCAAAAGGAGGTTTTTTTGTGAAGGACCTCCCAAATAATTGTTGCAAAATTGGACCAAATCAATTTTATAAAATACTAGGACATATTTAATGCACAATTGACAAAATGGTTGGGTGTAAAAAGTTTTGATCCTCCTCTCATGAAAAAGAAAAATTTCGACCGATTCAGGTGGAAGCGGGTCAAATTTGAACTGTAGCTACCTCGTAGTTTGCTTTTTATTTTTTCCAAAAATCATTTCTAGTTACATAAGTACCTATTTAATCAGAAATACATGGTTTGGTGGCGATACGTCGAGGTTTGGGCGGTGGTCGAGGGCCCCAACTCTAGAGCGCGTAAACTCGCATGCCCGCCGCGTGGTCACCGCGTGACTGTGGCGTTGCCATGTGTTCTGGGCGGCCTAGGCATGTCTAGTGGGTTGGGCACTCCCCAGGTAGGTGCTAGGAAGAAAATTACAACATAAGATTCTCATGAGGAGACCGATCGATGCTCTAACATGAATTAGCAGCCAAGTGTTTGATTAGCGGTACGGGAAATGCACATGGCTAATGGGCGTGAGTTTTGGTTGAGGATGATCAGTTACTAAGAAGACCGTCTTCACAAATTTTCAGCTCAAAAGGAGGAGTCTAGGTGGTACTTGCTATGCAAAGTACCACACTGGACATAAATACGAATGTTGAAGCTGGGCTCGAAATAATGAATGGATTGAGCTGGCATTTGGTGGAGGATAGTGATTTGGGCATAGGAAACCACTGTAGAAAATGGATACCATTTGGACATGCCAAAGTGGTACTTCCTTCACAAAGTGTTTTTTTGAACAGAATAGGAAAATGAATATTTCTGAATTATTTTTGAACTAGGCAAGGAAGGTTTTTTACATATTTGACGAAGATATGACAAAATGAATTTATGAGATTTTTTGGGGAATTTTGGGAATGACAGAAATATAGGTTGCTTCAAAACCTAGGGCAAAAACTGCCATATGGACATGACACATAGGCAAAACTGATGAGGTGGCGCCTAGTCGTAGCAACCCACCACAATTTACAAGGTTATGACCATCTATATTGGTCATGATCAGCTAGAAATAAGGCAGCGGACCAGTGCTATCTGCTTTATGACCATTTTGTGTAAGGAAATTATGACCTTTCTGACCAAAATGGTCGTTATAGTTTAGGGTTTGGAGCCCCCCGAACAGCTTTTGACCAATTGGTCTGAAATGGTCATAGATCTATGACCAATTCTTCTAGGGTCACTAACAGAAGGTCATAAGTTGACATATTTCTTGTAGTGTCATAGCACTTATTACAAACAGAGGTCACATGACCCAACATACAGAGCATACAGGCAACGGAAGCAAAACATGTCTGAGTAGAGACAACTACAAATGAAAAAGGCTGAGGAGCCTGTCTATCTACAAGACCCTCCCAAGGGTACAAGATCGTAGCTGAGGTAACAAGCTAAACGTCGAAGTCCACGCGGAACCACTAGCGAGACTGAAGTCTCTCTGCAAAAACATAAATTAAGCAAACGTGAGTACAAAGGTACTCAGCAAGACTTACATCAGAACTAACTACATATGCATCAGTATCAACAAAGGGGTGGTGGAGTTTGACTGCAGCAAGCCAGCTTTAACTCGGTGGTTATCCTAAACTACGACTGCAAGTAACTCTTTGAGGTGGCGCACACGAGTCCACATATTCACCAATCAATACACCACTATGGATCCGCTCCCGTCTCCCTACGAGAAGGCCATCCATAGCACTCACGCTTATCTTGCGCGTTTTAGAGTATCCACTTCCACTTGTCTATGAACTGTTATAGGCAACCCAGAAGTCCATTACCGCGGACACGGCTATTCGAATAGATCATATAGAACCCTGCAGGGGTGTACTTCTTCACACATGTTTCCACCACTTAGCGTCTGCACACGACATGTGCTCGGCAGACTTCAAGCGAAAGCCGACGTGGGTGTAGACCACGACCTAACCAACCACTCAAGTCTCTCGTCCAGATTTATCGCCTATTTGTGTTCCATCCGTGGGGAGATCCGGCCGGGTGTCGCTCACGGCGCCAAACGATGTGTACAGGGTTCTCGCGTCACCAAACGGGCGACCGGGTCACCGTGCCACGTACCTGCCGTGTCACAGCCCACCCCGAGGGTCAGCGCTGTGCACGACCTCCAGTAAACTACAAACACCAGAAACTAGTTGCAACTCCTGGAGAGAGAACAAGGGCAGTCAATAAGTCGAGCGGGGTCATATTTCAGGGCCCAACGTGTGGTAGTAGCTGTTCATGGATCAACCAACACAGAACTCAGTTCCTAAGGATGGCTTCAATGAGACAACCCACCATGTACTCCTACAAGGCCTCTCATCGCTACCTTTACCAAATCGTATTCACACACTTAGCTCTCACACAGTAGGACATGTTCATCACCCTTCCAATTCATCCCCGATGAATCAGACCTGACACAACTCTAAGCAATAGCAGGCATAACCAGAAAGCATGAATGAGTAGGCACAACATGGCTCAAACAACTCCTACTCATGCTAGTGGGTTTCAACTATTTACTGTGGCAATGACGGGTCATGCAGTGGAAAGGGGTTCAACTACCACAGTAGGTAACAGTTAAAGCATTGTTGTCCTAATGCAGTAAAAGAGAGCAAGAGCGAGAGAGTGGGATTGTATCGGAATGCTCAAAGGGGTTTTGCTTGCCTGGCACTTCTGAAGATAACATTGGGTCTTCATCGGTGTCATCGATCACATCGTCGGAACACGTCTACTGAAAGGGAACAAACACCGGCAAACAAGAGAGAACACAATCAATGCAATGTGACAATATGATGCATGATTATGACATGGCAATATGCTGTTGATTGAGCTAATGCAACAAGTAACCATATTAAATGAAGTTGATTTGAACCAAAGGTTCAAATTCAAACTCCATATGTGATTATTCAAATGCCATTTATTCAAATTGTCCTAAACAGTGGCTGTAAGTTACTCAAACATGCATGAAAATGCCATAAACAGATTACTTGGATTTTTCTGATCAATTTTCATATATAAATTATTTTCATCTGAGTTATAGATTATTTTCTGTGATTTTTAGAAGTTTTGGCTATTTTCTGAAATAAATAAATCATTTCTGATTTATTTAAAATTCCAGAAAATACTTATTGCGTCAGCATGACGTCACTATGATGTCAGCAGTTAACAGAGGCTGGTCCAGGTCAAACCTGACCAGTGGGGCCCATTGGTCAGTGACACAACTGACTAAACTAACTTATTTAGCACTAACCTAGTTTAGTTAGCCGGGCGGGGCCCACATGTCAGTGAGTCAAAGGCTAACTAATTGCAAATTAGCACTAACCTAAAATTAGCATGGCACTGTGCCCACCTGTCAGTGTCTACTTAAGCTAATGACAGTAATTAAACTTAACTAAAAACCTAAACTAATACTAGTCAAGGGCTGGCCCACAAGTCAGTGAGAGAGAGGGGGGGGGTCAACCCACCGGTCAAAAGTCAAAAGCATCGGCGGCTCATCACCGGCGGAGCCAGAGACGACGGAGGGCGTCAGATTTCGTCCCACGGCGACCAATTCGAAGGCCGAGGCCATCTACGGAATGAGGAGACTCGTCCGCGTCGAATGGTGCAAGCGAGAGGAGCTGGGGTGGAGCGGGCTCGCCGGAGTTGAGCTCGTGGCGGCGGCCGGCGATCGAGCGTCTGTGAAAACGATGCTATAGTGCATGGTAGAAGCAACTGGTGGCTGAAATCGATGCGCGGGGGTGCACAGAGTGTAGTGGTAAGCTTGGACACGAGCGTCGGGGGCTAGAACGACGGCGGCGACATCACTGGCGGCGGGGAGCTCACGGGTGCGGCGGCTACCGCAGCTAGAGGTGTAGACGAGCTCGAGGAATAGGGGAAAACGACGGCGGAGCTCACTGGGGGGTCGGTGAGCAGCTGAGTGGGCTCGGGGAGGCACCGAAGTCGGCGAATCGGCGGCGTGAATCGCCGGCAGCCGACGAGGGGAACGGTGGTGCAGACGGCGTCCAGGGGCGTCTGGTGCCGCATGGCTCGGTAGAGAGGTCTAGGGCGACGAGGCAGAGTTGTTGAGCCAGTCAGGGAGGCGAGGGGGAGGCGGTGGCCGTGGCAACGATGAGCGGCGGCGATGGTGGCGTTCGGCCGCGCGCGTGAGAGAGGGAAGGAGAAGAGGGAGAGGTCCAGAGAGAGAGGGAGAGAATCAGGGCGCCCAGGGCGTCGCGCTGGCGAGGTGAGATGGGCCGGGGCCTTGCCACCGCGAAGCAGGAGGTGGCCGCGGCTCGGCTGTGCGTGCGCCACGCGCAGAGCCAGTAGGCGCGAGGAAGACGACGCGCGAGGGGGTGGGCTGGGCCTAGCAGGCCGGCTGTCTGCAGGGCTTCTAGTGGGCTGCACAGTAGGTAGGTCCAGGTAACTTTCTCTCCCTTCTCTTTCTATTTAGTTTCTGTTTTCTATTTCGTTATTTTGTTGTGGGCTTTATTAAAAATACTGAGGCACACTCAAAAATCATGAAACCAAGCATGGCTACTGTTTAAGATAAAACCAACAGTAAACATTTTAGTTTATGATTAACTGAGCGTTTAAAATAATATATAAAATTTAAATGCCCAAATGCAAATAAGATATGATTTAATTCAGTGCCCAAAATATTCTACAAAAATGTTCACTATTTTTGGTTTGGTCTCAAAGCCTTGCCAAAATTATCAACATTGATGAAGGTATTTTGGGTCATTGGAAATGATTTTATTCTTGACCCTAGTTGAATTCATTTGGTGCTAGGGTTTGAATATCCCCAATTCCAGTTTTTGAGAAATTTAAACATGATGCACATGAAGACCAAGCAAGACAGGCAAGGGCTGGTCTAGGGCTGTGACAACTCACCCCCACTAAACAAGAATCTCGTCCCGAGATTCAAGCGCAGGGTAAGAAATCAGAGGGGACACTAACTAACACAATCTTCATGATCCAAGTGTCCTTCATATGAATTTCGATTTCTTGCATCATGTTGATCTTGAAACCCTTGCTTTTGAGGTCTTTATCCAACACGGTGACGACGAAAGAAACTCCGCAATAGTTGATCTTGTGAAAGATCGGGCAACTCAAGATCAACTCTTGGAGTGAGACGTTGAAACATCTCTTGAGATGAGACACGGAGTACACCTCCAGGGGGATGGAGTGAAACAAACGATGAAAGTTCACCTAGTGGCAATAGTTCCACACCTGAGAAGAGGGTGATCGAGGTCACCAGACGGGGCACCTTAGAGAAGGTGACTCGTACAGTTATTCCCTTAAGTGGCAAAAAGAATTACTTTTGATATAGAGATCATTGAAACTCTCTATACCAGCCTAAGGCAAACACAATCGATCGTTGACGGAGTCCGAAGGAATTACATTCTCGGGCCAGAATGGATGATGTGGACTACCTTGTTGAATACAACACAAGGGATGATTTTGGTTATCATCTGAAATGGATGGGACCCATGGCAAGTCCACTCCTGAAGATAATCCTGAACAGCAGTGGCTGAGAACGGTAACCCATGGAAAATTAGCACATTGGCGGTGCAAGCTGGGAACCAAATGCAAATGCTGGGAATGATTCTGTAACTGGGGTGAATCCCAACATTAGAGAGTAAATCCACTCCTTGAGAGGTTATAGCATAACCAAGAACACTGGGAGCAATCCCGGTTAGAGCCAGGGATAACACCTAGTGCTTGTGTGTGCTCTCAAGAACTTGAGCATTCCCATATTCATCAAGGTTTTACCAATATCCGTGTCAAGGATCCTGGTAACACAACATACGACCATGATGAATAGCGATGGACGATGCAGATGCAAATGAAGATAACACTTTCTCATATTTCACCTTAGCGGTGTCAAGGGGCAAAATCTAGATGATCGACCGAGAGACATTTAGCACTCCGCTTCTAATGTTCTCCTTGATGTGCTAGCGCAACCCATTTATTAAAATGGTTTGGTACCTAGAACGTCAAGTAAAAGGTCGGACTTCAGGAGCACAAAAATCCATAAGGAACAACTAGGGAGTAAATCCTACGAAATCCTTATGGAGAGGTGGCCAACTTCTTCAATCAGGATACTACAACAATAGGTCTTCCGTCTGGGTGTGTTGGCCACGACATCCACTTTACCCGTTATCGAGAGACCAAAATTATAGATCTTGGGAACTGCTCCAACCATCATATCTGCCTGAGATTCAGTTCTGGTTGGTGTCAGGATATTCCATACTCATCGAGTCTAGAAAGAAGAAGAAAATTTGCAACACAAATCGACGAGATGACGTTGCGAGATTCTCGGGAATGAACTACGATAGCAAGCCCCAAAACATGAGCTGGTTCTGCTACAAAACCGGTGAACACGTTGTCCCAGACAAGCATGACCACATAGTAGTCTTATGATAAAATACCACCGAGTTTAGATTGGGAATCATCATTGGAGATAACGAAGTCTTGTGCATGTCCGTCCGGGCCCTTCGGGATTAGCGCATGAACTTCTTTTCTTTGAACAATTCAATCAGTGGCTTGGTGTGCTAGGAAATACCCATGGGATGGAGGTAGCTAATCTCTCAAGCCATAGTATACTTCGCACGTGCATGACTGACTTGGGATGATTTTAGAGGAAGCAAAACTAACTTTCTCGAATTCATGGCGGCAACTTGCACCTAATGCACGCGAACTGGGAGAAAGTCACTTCTTGCACCAACATATATGTCACAACCCTAGTTCTGGTATGCACTAGGTTAGCCTTGTGGTTTGCATCATGTTTAACTTTCAAGTGAAATTGAAATGAGGACTTGTGAAACCCTCAGAAACCCTTTTGAAGATGACCCAAATAAAAGTTGCTCCAAAAAGGTCCAAGAAAATGTTCATGTGGCCCTCTAAAAATATTGGTCAGAGATAAAAAATCAAGCCAATATTATTAGGAGCTCATAAGTATTTATTTTGGGCATTTGGAATTAATGCAATAGTTATTTGCATTGGATATATATATATTATATATTTTATATATGTCCAAAATTCTGGTTGTTTATTTTTAGGGGTTTGGGTTAATTTCTAGGTCCCTGCAAATAAATATGTCAGAAGAAAATAATTAATTTAATTTAGATATTAAATCAAAACAAATGTCAGAAAAAAATAGAAAAACAGAAAAGGAAATAAAAAGGATAGAGCCTTACCTGGGCC
Organism: Secale cereale; assembly: GCA_902687465.1. Lineage (NCBI taxonomy): Eukaryota > Viridiplantae > Streptophyta > Magnoliopsida > Poales > Poaceae > Secale > Secale cereale. The sequence continues at coordinate 92,464,691 of LR738712.1, forward strand.
ACTTGCTGGCCTAGCACTGGGCCGGCCCAGTTGCCAGTCGTCGTCCTCCTGGCGACGACAGGAGGCCGAGCGTGTGGCCGGCGCGCGCTCGCGGCGGGAGCGCCACGCGAGCTGCCTGCTTCACCTCCCCTCGCCGCCTGGTCGTCTCTGGAGCAGCCACGCACCTCACCCGACCCTCTGCACTCTTCTGGACCCCTCCCCTCTTCTCTATCTCCCTCTCCCGCACTGTCCCGAGCGCCGCCGTCGCCGTCGATCGCCGCTGCCGTGGCCACAGGCCACCCCTCGCCCCTCCGAGTAGCCCGAGAGCTCTGCCACGACTCCCTCGTCCTCTCCGTCAAGCCACCAGACGCCGGACGCCCTGGGGAGCCGCCGTCGTCATCGTCTTCCTCCTCGGACGCCGACGATCGCCGCCGTCGATTCGCCATAGCAGAAGCGTCCCCGAGCCCACTAGGCTACTCCGTCGCCTCACCGTGAGCTCCTCTATCTTTCCCCCCTATCCTCGCCGTCGTCTGCGGGCTCTATCCCCTACCACCGCAGTTGCCCGACCTCACCGCCGCCGGCGATGCCGCCGCCGTGGCCACTGCCACCCAAACTCCAAGCGGAGCACGCCACCGCGTCCGCCGCTTCACCAGGAGCCCATAGCGCCCCTCCGTAGGTCTCCCCGTGCTCTGTAGCCTCAGACCCGACGAGGGCCGAACTCCGGCGCCGCCGCGAGCTCGTTTCCGGCGAGCTCCGGCCGTCCCAGCTGCTGCTGCTTGCGGGAATGGACGCGGACGAGCTCCAGCAGCTCGCCCGTGGTCTCAGCTGCTCAAAAGACCCCCGGAGCAGGATTCCCGAAGCCCTCCACCGCGTTTGCTGCCGCCGGCGTGCTAGCCGTAGTTTGACCAGGATTTGACCCCCTGGGTCAATGACAGGTGGGCCCAACCCCTTTTAGTTAGTTGACTGATTAGTTAAATTAATTAAGTTTTGTTAATTAGTTTAGCCACTGACATGTGGGCCCAGCCCTGCTGATTATTTCTGTTATAATTAGTTTAGAGTTAATTAACTCAGTTAATTAACTGAGTCACTGACCAGTGGACCCCACTGTCAGGTTTGACTCTGGACCAGCCCCTTTGACCTGCTGATGTCATGCCTGTGTCATGCTGACGCAGTAATCCAGTTCTGGTTTTTAAATAAATCTTAAATGATTTATTTAATTCAGAAATTGGCTTAAACTTCAAAAAATCATAGAAATTCAACCGTAGCTCAGAATGAAATAATTTATATATGAAAAATTATCAGAAAAATTCAATCTATCCATCTGTACCATTTTCATACATGACAAATGAAGTTAAACCTACTGTTTATATGAAAACACATATATGGCATTTTATAATACTTATTAAAGAGTTGCATTTGAACCCTTGGTTCAAATGGAGTTCAACCAATTAAAATGCTAGTTGCATTAGCTCAAACAACATCATAACTTCATGCCATATTCATGCATCATATTGTTGCATATGCTTGTGTTTGATTGTCGGCACCGTTCTTCTCGATAGGTCCAGCTCCGGAGACCGATCCAGAGTACCTGTCAGAGGAGCAGTGCTCTGCACGTTGTTTCACCAGGCAAGCAAACCCCCTTGTTCATTCCGATACAACCCCCTTTCTCGCTCCTGCTCCCTGTTATTGCATTAGGACAACAACGATCTCAACTGCTACTTTAAGCTGCGGTAGTTGAACCCATTCCTCTGCATGACCTGTCTTTCCACAGTAAATAGTTGAAACCCACTAGCATGTGTAGGAGTTGATTGAAGCCATGTTGTGATCTTACCATGCCTTGCTTGCTATTGCTTAGAGTGTGTCAGGTCTGATTCATCGGGAATGAATTGGAGTGAAATGATATGTTCTGATGCTGAGGGTTAAACGTGTGAACACGATTTGGTAAAGGTAGTGGTGAGAGGCCATGTAGGAGTACATGGTGGGTTGTCTCACTGGAACCGTCCCTAAGTACTGAGTTCCGAGTATGTTGTCCAATGACTAGCTACTACCACACATTGGGTTCCGATAACTCGACCCCTCTCGACTTATTAATCAACATGATCTCTGTCCAGGAGTTGCAACTAGTTTCTGGTGTTTGTAGGTAGTGTTAGTAGTCTACCAAGTGGCACTCGGCCAGTGGGCTTGGGACAGACTAGGCACCGTGGCACGGTGTACCAAGCGTAGATCCACTCGGCGAGGTGGGCTTGGGAAACCTGCGCACATCATTTGGGGCCGTGAGCGACACCCCGGCCGGATCTCCCCACGGATGGAACCTGAATAGGCGATAAACCTGGACGAGAGACTTGTGTGGTTAGTCAGGTCGTGGCCGACACCCTCGCCAGGCTTCCGCTTGAAGGTTGCCGAGATACACGAGATGTACATGGCGGTAAGTGGCGAGAGCGTGTGTGAAGCAGTACACCCCTGCAGGGTTAACATGATCTATTCGAATAGCCGGGTCCGCGGATATGGACTTCTTGGATGCTTACGTGGTACATAGACAACTTGAAGTGGATACTCTAAAATACTCAAGACAAGTGTGAGTGCTACGGATGGCCTTCTCGTAGGGAGACGGGAATGAATACTTAGTGGTGTATTGTGTGGTGCTTAGTGGACTCGTGTGCGCCACCTCAAGAGAGTTACCAACAATCGTAGAATAGGATAGCCACTGAGTCAAAGCTGGCTTGCTGCAACTAAATCCCACTTTGCCATCTTGATACAAGTGCATGTATGATAGGATCTGATGTAAGTCTTGCTGAGTACCTTTGTACTCATGTTTGCTTAATTTATGTTTTGCAGATAGGATTGATGTCTCACTAGTAGTTCCGCTTGGACTTCGACAAGTAGCTTGTACCTCAGCTACGTTCTTGGACGAGTGTTGTAGATAGTCAGGCTCTTCAGCCTTTTTCATTTCTAGATGTCTGTACTCAGACATGTAGTGCTTCCGCTTGTTGGTTGTATGCTCTGAATGTTGGGTCATGAGACCCATGTTTGTAATACTTGGCTCCTCGGAGCCTAATGAATAAATACTTTGTTTATTAGAGTCTTGTTGTGATGCCATGTTGTATTTGCACATATTGAGCATATTGTGTGTATGTTATTGAAATGCTTGGTATGTGTGGGATCCGACACCTAGTTGTTTACCCTTGGTAGCCTATCTTACTGGGAAATGTCTCCTAGTGCTTCCACTGAGCCTTGGTAGCTTGCTACTGCTCCGGATCACTTAGGCTGACCGGCATGTGTCCTTCTTCGTTCCTGTATCTGTCCCTTAGGAGAAATGTCACGCGTTGTTCCTTTAAGTCCTTGTAGCTTGCTACGACTTGGGTTCATACGTTGATGACCGACACGTTCGTTGCTGGGTCATGAATGCCTGTCTCTGTAATTTAGTGCCACTTTTGGTTTATAACTGGTCATGTCGGCCCGGGTTCTCTGTCATATGGATGCTAGCGACACTACCATATACGTGAGCCAAAATGCGCAAACGTTCCCGGGCCAGGTAAGGTGGCACCCGTGGGGATACCGTGCGTGAGGCCGCAAAGTGATATGGTGTGTTACATGCTAGATCGGTGTGACTTAGGATCGGGGTCCCGACAGCGTTGGTATCAGAGCCTGACTGCCTGTCGGATTACCAAGCCAAACTGGTCGAAGTTGAGTCTAGAAATTCCTTAGTTATATAAGGGAATTGATTGTGGAAGGGAACGTAAGGCTCTTTTTACTCCTTATACCTCATGTCTTCTGATCTGAGTCATCTTACCTTTCCTACGGGGTTAAGGAACTAGGCTTTCTCTTCCGTCTATCAGGTTCACGAGTTACTACTCCGTAGTCCCCTAGGATTGGTTGATCAGAGTCCTAATCTTGTTTCAAGCTCTTCCGGTGAAGTTGTTTTAGTACTATCACAGTACCTTGAGTGATGATGTTGAGATGTTGAACTATCCTTTGTTAACAAGATGTCTCATTCTGAGCTTTTACTGCCGTTATGCTGCCGGAATTATCCTAGTAGTTCGAGAGATACTAATTTCTTGTTCTACCTTATGCTTCCTATAGTTGTTGATGTTTCCGTCTTCGGTTTCGCTTCTCAGGATGTCTTCAGTTAAGCGAAGCTCAGCTGCTCGTAGACAGAACCACGGAGGTGGTAGGGATGAGGAGGATCCTCCCGACCAGCCCTCGTTGGCAGAGTTAATGATAGAGATGGAGAGAAACAAGCGTGAGTCTAACCGCCTGTTGGCACTTATTGAGGAGAACACCGCACATCAGTGCAAGGAATCAGCAACCATCCATGACTTCATTCGTCTGAAACCACCCACTTTCCATCATTCCATTGAGCCACTCGATGCTGATGACTGGCTCCGTAGTATCACTCACAAGCTGCGTTCTGCGAATGTAGCTGAAGATGACAAGGTCATCTATGCCACTTATCACTTGGAAGGTCCTGCTAGTCTTTGGTGGCAGAACTATGAGGCCATGATTCCAGCTGACCAGATTCCTACCTGGAGAGATTTCACCTAGGCTTTTCGTGAGCATCTTATCCCTCAAGCCCTTATCGATCGTAAGAGAGAAGAGTTCTGTAGTCTTACACAGGCTAAGATGGCTGTTGATGCTTATAGTCGAGAGTTTGAGAACCTCGCCCGCTATGCTACAGAAGAAGTGTCCACGGACGCCAAGAAGCAGGCTAGGTTCCGGAAGGGTCTCAACCCCAAACTGCGTCGTGATCTCCACTTGCATCATTGCAACACATTCCAGGCTCTTGTGAACAAGGCCATCAACGCAGAGACAGCTCAGCTCACTTACGATGAGTCTCGTAAGCACACCCTTGATTTGGGATCTTCCTCCGGTACTAGTCTCCAGAAGCGCCGGATTTGGGTTCCGAACTCTGTTCTTCCACCCATTTATCCTCCGAGGCCACCTCGTGTGGTACCTCTTCCAGTTCAGCAGTATGCTCCACCCAGGTCTATTGGTGGACCGTTTGTCAATACGGGTCCACGTTCTAATCCCAGGATTTGTTACAAGTGCGGAGAGCCGGGCCACATTGCTCGTATTTGCACTCAGACCCGTGTTGCCCCATCCCAGTCCGTAAAGTCTGTTAGACGTGATAAATCATCACGCAAGATGATCAGTGTTAAGTCAGCTCCCATCGAACATGGACGTGTGCATCACGTCTCAGCCAATGACGCTCATGATGATCCAGATGTCGTTCTTGGTACACTTCTTGTCAATAGTCATCCGGCATCGGTTCTATTCGATACTGGAGCGTCTCATTCTTTTATTTCCGAAAGTTATGCCCATTTGCATGACATGTCATTTTGTGATATGCCCTCCCCACTACTCATTCAAACTCCTGGTTCCAAATGGCAAACTTCTAGTGTAAGCCATGGTAATGAAATCCTTGTTGACAGACTTGTGTTCCTTGCATCACTTGTAGCTCTCAAGTCTTCAGATATTAATATCATCTTGGGTATGGACTGGATGACAGCTCATCATGCCAAGATTGATTGTTTCACTAGGTCTGTTCAGCTTACACACCCATCTGGCAAGACAGTCATTGTCAACACTAGAGTTGCAAAACGTCAACGATATTCTCTTAATGCCAGCCCTCTTCCAGATCTAGAAGATGTTCCGGTAGTCCGTGACTTTCCGGATGTCTTTCCAGAGGAACTGCCAGGTGTTCCACCCGACCGAGATGTAGAGTTTGTTATAGAGCTTATCCCAGGAACCGCTCCAATCTCTAGGAGACCCTACAAAATGGCACCCTTAGAACTAGCCGATCTTAAGAAACAACTTGATGAGTCCTTGCAAAAGGGTTTCATCCGTCCTAGTTCTTCTCCTTGGGCTTGCCCCGTCCTCTTCATTAAGAAGAAGGATGGTACGGATCGGATGGTTGTAGATTATCTTCCCGTTAATTTGGTCACGGTAAAGAACAAGTATCCGCTTCCCAGGATCAACGATCTGTATGATCAGCTCGCTGGATCCTCAGTCTTCTCCAAGATGGATTTGAGGTTAGGATACCATCAAATCAAGATTAGAAATGGGGACATCCCCAAGACGGCTTTCGTCACTCGTTATGGTCAGTACGAGTACACCGTCATGTCCTTCGGTTTAACAAATGCTCCAGCCACCTTCTCCCGCTTGATGAACTCGATCTTTATGGAGTATTTAGACAAGTTCGTCGTGGTTTACCTCGATGATATTCTTATTTACTCGAAGAACGAGGAAGAGCATGCCGAACATCTTAGACTTGTTCTAGAAAAACTCAGAGAGCACCGCCTTTATGCCAAGTTCTCCAAGTGCGAATTTTGGTTGCCAGAAGTGACCTATCTCGGCCATGTAATCTCTGGTAAGGGCATGGCTGTCAACCCCGAGAGAGTTCAGGCCGTTCTTGATTGGACTCCGCCTGAAACAGTTAAACAAGTTAGGAGTTTCCTTGGTCTAGCCAGTTATTGTCGCCGCTTTGTTGAGAACTTCTCTAAAGTGGCCAAACCTCTCACGGAACTTCTTAAGAAGGATAAAAAGTTTGAGTGGTCCCCACAGTGTGAGCACAGTTTTCAGGAACTGAAAAGACGCCTGACTTCTGCTCCCATACTTGTGCCACCGGATTTCACTATGGACTTTGTTATCTACTGTGATGCCTCACGACAGGGACTAGGTTGTATCCTTATGCAGGATCGTCGTGTGATTGCCTATGCATCTCGACAGTTGCATCCACATGAGGAGAATTATCCTACACATGATCTAGAGCTTGCAGCCGTAGTCTATGCACTTAAGACCTGGCGACATTACCTCCTTGGTAATCGTTGCGAGATCTACACCGATCACCAGAGTGTCAAGTATATTTTCACCCAACCAGATTTGAACCTTAGGCAAATACGTTGGTTGGAGTTGATCTCCGATTATGACTTAGGGATTACCTACACCCCGGGCAAGGGCAACGTCATGGCTGATACGCTAAGTCGTAAATCCTATTGCAACAATCTCATGTTGCAGCAGGGCCAACCACTTCTCCATGAGGAATTATGTAAGCTTAACCTTCACATTGCTCCTCACGGATTCCTTTCAACTTTGGTGGCGAAACCTACTCTTATGGATCATATCACAGAAGCCCAGAAGCATGATACCGGAATTACCCGGATAAAGAGAAACATTGCCAAGGGTATTGCTGGTAGTTTCTCTATGGATGATCGAGGTGTTGTTTTCTTTGATAACTGCTTGGTAGTTCCCAAGAAGCAACATCTTCGGCAATTGATTCTTAAAGAGGCTCATGAATCCCCTCTCACGATTCATCCCGGTAGTACTAAGATGTATCAGGATCTACGCCAGAGATTCTGGTGGACTAGGATGAAGAGAGAAATTGCTGAGTTCATTGCTAAATGTGACGTTTGTCATCACGTTAAGGCAGAACATCAAAGACCCGCTGGCACCCTTCAGCCTCTAGCTATTCCTGAGTGGAAATGGGATAAAGTTGGTATGGACTTCATCACCGGCTTTCCCAGGACCAAGAGAGGGAATAATGCTATCTTCGTAGTCATTGATCGTCTCTCCAAAGTGGCTCACTTCCTACCTGTTCGAGAAAGTATCACTGCTAGTCAGCTTGCTGACTTGTATATTTCTCGAATAGTGTCACTTCATGGTGTCCCACTAGAGATCAATTCAGACCGTGGTAGTCTTTTCACTTCTCATTTCTGGGAGAGTTTCCAGACTGCCATGGGCACCCATCTTTCCTTCAGTACCGCTTTCCACCCTCAGTCAAGTGGTCAGGTGGAACGGGTTAATCAAATTCTCGAAGACATGCTTAGAGCTTGCGTTATCTCATTCGGTATGGATTGGGAGAAATGTCTTCCTTTCGCCGAGTTTGCTTATAACAATAGCTATCAATCCAGTCTTAAGCAAGCTCCTTTTGAGATTCTTTATGGACGAAGATGTCGAACACCTTTGAACTGGTCAGAAACCGGTGAAAGACAATTCTTTGGACCGGATATGATCCAGGAAGCAGAAGAGCAAGTTCGCATCATTCGTGAGAATTTGAAAACAGCCCAGTCTCGTCAAAAGAGCCAGTATGATCGTCATCATAAGGAAGTGGCTTATGAAGTTGGTGACAAAGCTTATCTTCGGGTTACACCTTTGAAAGGTACCCATCGTTTCGGTATCAAGGGCAAGTTGGCTCCTCGTTTCATTGGTCCTTTTCGCATTCTCGCTAAACGAGGAGAGGTTGCCTACCAATTGGAACTACCCCCACATCTTTCTCGAGTTCATGATGTCTTCCACGTCTCTCAACTCAGGCGTTGCTTCTCGGATCCCATCCGCGGAGTGGACCACGAAACGCTTGATCTCCAAGATAACCTCACATATCGAGAGTATCCCGTTCGCATTTTGGATCAAGCAGAGCGTGTCACTCGACGTCATAATATCAAGTTTCTCAAGGTTCAGTGGTCTCATCATTCCGAGAGAGAAGCTACTTGGGAGCGAGAAGATCGTCTCCGACTGGAGTACCCCACCTTCTTCCCGCCTACTCCTGAATCTCGGGACGAGATTCTTTCGAGTGGAGGCGAGTTGTCACAACCCTAGTTCTGGTATGCACTAGGTTAGCCTTGTGGTTTGCATCATGTTTAACTTTCAAGTGAAATTGAAATGAGGACTTGTGAAACCCTCAGAAACCCTTTTGAAAATGACCCAAATAAAACTTGCTCCAAAAAGGTCCAAGAAAATGTTCATGTGGCCCTCTAAAAATATTGGTCAGAGATAAAAAATCAAGCCAATATTATTAGGAGCTCATAAGTATTTATTTTGGGCATTTGGAATTAATGCAATAGTTATTTGCATTGGATATATATATATTATATATTTATATATGTCCAAAATTCTGGTTGTTTATTTTTAGGGGTTTGGGTTAATTTCTAGGTCCCTGCAAATAAATATGTCAGAAGAAAATAATTGATTTAATTTAGATATTAAATCAAAACAAATGTCAGAAAAAAATAGAAAAACAGAAAAGGAAATAAAAAGGATAGAGCCTTACCTGGGCCACTTGCTGGCCTGGCACTGGGCCGGCCCAGTTGCCAGTCGTCGTCCTCCTGGCGACGACAGGAGGCCGAGCGTGTGGCCGGCGCGCGCTCGCGGCGGGAGCGCCACGCGAGCTGCCTGCTTCACCTCCCCTCGCCGCCTGGTCGTCTCTGGAGCAGCCACGCACCTCCCCCGACCCTCTGCACTCTTCTGGACCCCTCCCCTCTCCTCTATCTCCCTCTCCCGCACGGTCCCGAGCGCCGCCGTCGCCGTCGATCGCCGCTGCCGTGGCCACAGGCCACCCCTCGCCCCTCCGAGTGGCCCGAGAGCTCCGCCACGACTCCCTCGTCCTCTCCGTCAAGCCACCAGACGAGGGACTCCCTGGGGAGCCGCCGTCGTCATCGTCTTCCTCCTCGGACGCCGACGATCGCCGCCGTCGATTCGCCGTAGCAGAAGCGTCCCCGAGCCCACGAGGCTACTCCGTCGCCTCACCGTGAGCTCCTCTATCTTTCCCCCCTATCCTCGCCGTCGTCTGCGGCCTCTAGCCCCTACCACCGCAGTTGCCCGACCTCACCGCCGCCGGCGGTGCCGCCGCCGTGGCCACAGCCACCCAAACTCCAAGCGGAGCACGCCACCGCGTCCGCCGCTTCACCAGGAGCCCGTAGCGCCCCTCCGTAGGTCTCCCCGTGCTCTGTAGCCCCAGACCCGACGAGGGCCGAACTCCGGCGCCACCGCGAGCTCGTTTCCGGCGAGCTCCGGCCGTCCCAGCTGCTGCTGCTTGCGGGAATGGACGCGGACGAGCTCCAGCAGCTCGCCCGTGGTCTCAGCTGCTCAAAATACCCCCGGAGCAGGATTCCCGAAGCCCTCCGCCGCGTTTGCTGCCGCCGGCGGCTAAACGCCGGCGTGCTAGCCGTAGTTTGACCAGGATTTGACCGCCTGGGTCAATGACAGGTGGGCCCCACCCCTTTTAGTTAGTTGACTGATTAGTTAAATTAATTAAGTTTTGTTAATTAGTTTAGCCACTGACATGTGGGCCCAGCCATGCTGATTATTTCTGTTATAATTAGTTTAGAGTTAATTAACTCAGTTAATTAACTGAGTCACTGACCAGTGGACCCCACTATCAGGTTTGACTCTGGACCAGCCCCTTTGACCTGCTGATGTCATGCCTGTGTCATGCTGACGCAGTAATCCAGTTCTGTTTTTAAATAAATCTTAAATGATTTATTTAATTCAGAAATTGGCTTAAACATCAAAAAATCACAGAAATTCAACCGTAGCTCAGAATGAAATAATTTATATATGAAAAATTATCAGAAAAATTCAATCTATCCATCTGTACCATTTTAATGCATGACAAATGAAGTTAAACCTACTGTTTATATGAAAACACATATATGGCATTTTATAATACTTATTAAAGAGTTGCATTTGAACCCTTGGTTCAAATGGAGTTCAACCAATTAAAATGCTAGTTGCATTAGCTCAAACAACATCATAACTTCATGCCATATTCATGCATCATATTGTTGCATATGCTTGTGTTTGATTGTCGGCACCGTTCTTCTCGATAGGTCCAGCTCCGGAGACCGATCTAGAGTACCTGTCAGAGGAGCAGTGCTCTGCACGTTGTTTCACTAGGCAAGCAAACCCCCTTGTTCATTCCGATACAACCCCCTTTCTCGCTCCTGCTCCCTGTTATTGCATTAGGACAACAACGATCTCAACTGCTACTTTAAGCTGCGGTAGTTGAACCCATTCCTCTGCATGACCTGTCTTTCCACAGTAAATAGTTGAAACCCACTAGTATGTGTAGGAGTTGATTGAAGCCATGTTGTGATCTTACCATGCCTTGCTTGCTATTGCTTAGAGTGTGTCAGGTCTGATTCATCGGGAATGAATTGGAGTGAAATGATATGTTCTGATGCTGAGGGTTAAACGTGTGAACACGATTTGGTAAAGGTAGTGGTGAGAGGCCATGTAGGAGTACATGGTGGGTTGTCTCACTGGAACCGTCCCTAAGAACTGAGTTCCGAGTATGTTGTCCAATGACTAGCTACTACCACACATTGGGTTCTGGTAACTCGACCCCTCTCGACTTATTAATCAACATGATCTCTGTCTAGGAGTTGCACCTAGTTTCTGGTGTTTGTAGGTAGTGTTAGTAGTCTACCAAGTGGCACTCGGCCAGTGGGCTTGGGACAGACTAGGCACCGTGGCACGGTGTACCAAGCGTAGATCCACTCGGCGAGGTGGGCTTGGGAACCCTGCGCACATCATTTGGGGCCGTGAGCGACACCCCGGCCGGATCTCCCCACGGATGGAACCTGAATAGGCGATAAACCTGGACGAGACACTACTAGGAAAAGGGCTATAGATGAAATTGATACTAATGGCGCACCATACAGCAAGTGCGCCATTAGTATATAGTAATGGCGCACCTGCAACAGATACGCCATTAGAGTTCGAAGTACTAATGGCGCACCTTGCCCGGAGTGCGCCATTAGTATCAAGAAATTTTTTTTTTTAACTAGCGCGCCTGTCCAAACATACTAATGGCGCATCTATTAATAGTGCGCCATTACTAGTTGTAAATAGTAATGGCGCACCAGCAGTAAAGTGCGCCATTAATGGTCTTTTTTTATGATATTTTTTATTCTGTTTTTTACAAAACTACTAATGGCGCACTTTCCCAAAGTGCGCCATTACTAGTTTGAACTAGTACTGGCGCACTGTGGGGAAGTGCGCCATTAGTATGTTTTTTTTTTGCAAAACTTTTAATGGCGCAGCAACTTTATATGCGCCATTAGTGACCTTGATTACTAATGGCGCATTAGTAGCTGGTGCGCCATTAGTATGCGGGCAGCAACTAGACATTTTGGACAGCCTCTCTACCACACTCACTTTCCCCCCCACTTCTTCATTCTCTCTACTTCCTCTCCTCTCTGGTCCCTCCTCTTTTCCACCTCATTTCCACCATATATTCATTCAAATTAAGTGGTTAAATTACCTTGTTTTGGTAGGTAAGTATGGGGGGAAGCTATATTTATGTTGTTCTCCATACAAACAATGTGCACATGCACTTTTATGGCCTATAGCTAGATCTATGTATGTTTGTGGTGTTGCATAGGTTTGTTGTGTTGCATATGTGTTTGTGTTTGGAGGTGTACCGGTATTTGAAATGCGATAGTTGCCAATATTTTCCCGGAATGTTGATTCATTTCCGTTTCGGTGAGAATTTTGGCATTAAGCATTCATTTTTGTCCTATTTTTAGGGAAAGTCATGGCAAATTTTTTCTTGGTTCTAAAATATCGTTTTGCTCTACCCCGCAGGGCGACCATGGTGCGCACGATGACCGAAGGCATCGTGAATAGGTTTTTGAGGTCCGCAAAGGCCGAGATGCTTCAAAAGAACGAGACGGAGATAAGATGTCCGTGTCGAAGATGCAAGCTGAAGAGCCTTATTGCGGACCCGGATTCCAGGCAGGTGCGGGACCACCTGCTCTTGCGTGGTTTCATGGATGGCTATCAGTGGCAAGGTGATGAAGATGACTACGAAGTCGTTCATGGGGGCCGGGCAAGAAATGAGGAAGCGCAGCAAGACAACCACCGCGGCTCGGGCGGGCGATAAGACGAAGAATCCCCAGGAGATGATCACGACGGTGATGCTGTACACAGTCATCATGTAGAAGATGCAGGACATGATGATGAGGAAGATGTCGGAGCAGACGACGGGCATGATCATGAAGATGATGATGCCGGCGGAGCAGACGACGCTGACCCATCGATGGGCTGGGTGCAGGACCCTCATATTCAAGAGCTGCTTCTCAAGCAGACCGATAACGCAAGAGCTGCCGCCCGAGAGAAAGCCAAGATGGATCAACTTGAGTTAGACGCGGTTACTCCATTGTATGAAGGATGCAGGCCCGAGGATACCCGCCTGAAAGTAACGCTCATGGCTCTGGAGATGAAGGTAAAACACAAAATGACCGACGCATGCTTCGACGAGAACATGTCATTCTGGCACGAACGTCTTCCCAAGGGGAACAAGTGCCCCACCAGTTTGGAGGAGGCGAAGAAAATCGTGTGTCCTCTGGATTTACCGCACGTGAAATACCATGTGTGCATGAACAATTGCATCATTTATCGGGACGAGCACGCGGAGTCTACCATATGTCCGGTGTGCGGCGTCACTCGATACAAGAAGAGGAAGAAAGCTCCTCGAAAAGTGGTGTGGTACTTTCCGATCACTCCTCGTCTGCAGCGGTATTTCGCGGACCCTAAGGTAGCAAAGCTTCTGCGTTGGCACGCGGATAGGGAGGAGAAGAAGCGAGAAGATGACGCAAATGATCCGGAGATAGATAAAAAAGACAAGATGCTGAGTCACCCTAAGGATGCGAGCCAGTGGCAAGCGTTGAACTTTGAAGACCTAGAATTTGGGAACGATCCAAGGAACATCGTGCTGGGCGCGAGCACCGATGGAGTCAACCCGTTTGGCAGCCAGAGAAGCACACATAGCACCTGGCCTGTGTTTGTGTGGATGTACAACCTTCCCCCCTAGTTGTGCATGAAGAGGAAGTACATTCACATGAGTATGCTAATTGAAGGACCGAAACAACCAGGGAACGACATCAATCTGTATATGGGGCTGCTGAAAGAGGAGCTAGAGACGCTGTGGAAAACGCCAGCCAATACGTGGGACGCCGCAAAGAAAGAATATTTCCCTATGAGAGCCGCGCTGCTCACGACGGTGCACGACTATCTCGGTTACGGATATGTCGCGGGGCAGGTGGTCCACGGATTTTCTGGATGCGTCAGGTGCATGGATGACACAACGTATCGCCAGCTAGATAGAGATCCCGGGTCTTCGAAAACCGTGTTCATGGGACATCGAAGGTGGCTTCGCGACGATGACCTGTGGAGAAAACGCAAGGATTTGTTCGATGGTGAAACCGAACCCCGAGGACGCCCGCGTACGTGGAGCGGCGAGGAAATAGACGAGCTATTGAAAAATTGGAAAGATTGCCCACTGCCGGGAAAGAAGCAAAAGGCGCCAGAGCCGGGAAAGAAGCGAAAGGCGCCAGAGCCGCTGCTGAAGGTATGGAAAACGAGGTCTGTTTTCTGGGACTTGCCGTACTGGAAGATCCACCGTGTGCCTCACAGCCTTGATGTAATGCATATCACGAAGAACGTGTGCGAGAGTCTGCTTGGTACCCTGCTCAACATGCCAGAGAGGACCAAAGATGGGCCGAAAGCAAGGGCAGACTTGAAATCAATGGGCATCAGGCAGGAGCTTCACGCTATATATGATGATGATGATGATGATGATGATGATGAGGCGAAGCAGGACACGAAAAGTCGTCGCAAAGGCAAAAAGGCCAAGAAGACCGGAAATGACTACCCTCCCGCGTGCTTCACTCTAAGTCAGGAGGAGATCGAGCAGTTTTTCACCTGCCTTGTAGGAGTACAACTTCCTTACGGTTACGCGGGGAAGATAAGCAGATACCTAGACCGGGCGAAGCTGAAGTTCAGCGGGATGAAGTCTCACGATTGTCACGTGCTGATGACGCAGATACTTCCAGTTGCAATCCGTGGTATCATGGACGCGCACGTCCGTGAAACCCTATTTGGCCTATGCAACTTTTTCGACGTCATCTCTCGGAAGTCTGTTGGCGTGAGGCAACTCAGAAGGCTACAGGAAGAGATCGTGGTGATACTATGCGAGCTTGAGATGTACTTCCCGCCCGCATTCTTCGACGTTATGGTGCATCTGCTGGTCCATATCGTGGACGATATCATCCAACTCGGGCCGACGTTCCTGCACAGCATGATGCCGTTCGAAAGGATGAATGGTGTCATCAAAGGATACGTTCGCAACATGTCACGTCCAGAGGGAAGCATAGCCAGGGGCTT
>LR738712.1:92486817-92510970 GCA_902687465.1 Secale cereale
ACGGCAAGCACGTGTTCTCCCACAACACGACGTTCTGCTGCGTCAAGCAGCCGCCTGGCGATCAGAAGGGTGCCTACTACGCCATCCATCACATGCGGGCGATCGTACGGGACCATCATCAACTTCTGCTACCGAGTAAGCTCAAAGATTGGGCCGCGCGCGTGTCGGCAATCCAGGACGCGGACATCAGACAAGATTTCTTTCGCATCCAGTCGGAGTTTGCGGAAATCATCCATCAAGATGTCCTTCGTACCTCGGGGCTGTTCTACCTCAGGAATCAACCGTCGAACAGTGACATCGACACAATGCTACAAATGCAGGCTGACAACGCCCGTGATTTCATGACTCCCACGATAGACGGCGGCTTCATCCACGCTCCGGTGCATTGAGTCGAGTCGAAAGCAGTGATGCTGTGTCTAGTTCTGAAACATCGATTGGCTCTTGTTGTAATTAAACTTTAATGAACTTGTAGTATGTTTCTTTGGTTTCGAGAGTCGTTCAACTTAGATGTAATCGATGCTATTAATGTCTTGCTTTTCTCTTTCGATCGTTCTGTTGCATACTTATATATTGCTTATGAATTGTCTGTGAATTGATACTAACGTTTTGTTTGGCTAGTGCATATATATAGCGATGCCGTCGTATGTCGTGTACAAGGGTAAGGTTCCCGGAGTCTACGACGACTGGGAGGAGTGTCGGAGACAGGTTCACCGATTCAGCGGTAACAGTTACAAAGGGTACACCACTAGGGCCGAGGCCGAATCTAGATACGCCCGCTATCTAGCGGGAGAGGGGAGGGAGCGTTGGAGGAACCGGATGAAAACGAGTTTCATCGTGATGATGCTCATCGTGATGACCGCAGCTCTCTTCTATGTGATGGTAGTTTAGATGATCGATATCGACTTGTAATGCGAAGACAAACTCGCTACTCGCGATCTCGAGACTTGTAATATATTGTTCTATCTTTGTTCGGTCTTTTCAATTCGGAGACTAATATGATATGATCGATGAATTGTATTCGGAGACTAATATGATGAATTGTATTCAGAGATTAATCTTCTATTGTATTCGATGAATGTGTTGTTGATGTGTGCTGTCTATATTCTGTGCAATTATACATTTTGTAATCTATGCAAAAAAAACAGAAAAATAAAATTAAAAAAAACCTAATATTCATACTAATGGCGCATCAGAGAAAAGTGCGCCATTAGTATGCCAAAGCATAGTAATGGCGCATTAACTGGCAGTGCGCCATTAGTATGCCAAAGCATAGTAATGGCGCATTGACAAGCAGTGCGCCATTACTATGCGGATAATACTAATGGCGCATCATACTAAGTGCGCCATTAGTATGCCATAGCACCTGGCCCCTGGGAGGCATACTAATGGCGCACTATGGTGCACACTAATGGCGCATCCCAGGTGCGCCATTAGTATACCAGATACTAATGGCGCACCAGTGGTGCGCCATTAGTATCAAATACTAATGGCGTGCTAGTAATGGCGCACCACTAATGCGCCATTAATGGCCAATTTAGGTGCGCCATTAATAGGCCTTTTCCTAGTAGTGAGAGACTTGTGTGGTTAGTCAGGTCGTGGCCGACACCCTCGCCAGGCTTCCGCTTGAAGGTTGCCGAGATACACGAGATGTACATGGCGGTAAGTGGCGAGAGCGTGTGTGAAGCAGTACACCCCTGCAGGGTTAACATGATCTATTCGAATAGCCGGGTCCGCGGATATGGACTTCTTGGATGCTTACGTGGTACATAGACAACTTGAAGTGGATACTCTAAAATACTCAAGACAAGTGTGAGTGCTACGGATGGCCTTCTCGTAGGGAGACGGGAATGAATCCATAGTGGTGTATTGTGTGGTGCTTAGTGGACTCATATGCGCCACCTCAAGAGAGTTACCAACAATCGTAGAATAGGATAGCCACTGAGTCAAAGCTGGCTTGCTGCAACTAAATCCCACTTTGCCATCTTGATACAAGTGCATGTATGATAGGATCTGATGTAAGTCTTGCTGAGTACCTTTGTACTCATGTTTGCTTAATTTATGTTTTGCAGATAGGATTGATGTCTCACTAGTAGTTCCGCTTGGACTTCGACAAGTAGCTTGTACCTCAGCTACGTTCTTGGACGAGTGTTGTAGATAGTCAGGCTCTTCAGCCTTTTTCATTTGTAGATGTTTGTACTCAGACATGTAGTGCTTCCGCTTGTTGCTTGTATGCTCTGAATGTTGGGTCATGAGACCCATGTTTGTAATATTTGGCTCCTCGGAGCCTAATGAATAAATACTTTGTTTATTAGAGTCTTGTTGTGATGCCATGGTGTATTTGCACATATTGAGCATATTGTGTGTATGTTATTGAAATGCTTGGTATGTGTGGGATCCGACACCTAGTTGTTTACCCTTTGTAGCCTATCTTACAGGGAAATGTCTCCTAGTGCTTCCACTGAGCCTTGGTAGCTTGCTACTGCTCCGGATCACTTAGGCTGACCGGCATGTGTCCTTCTTCGTTCCTGTGTCTGTCCCTTAGGGGAAATGTCACGCGTTGTTCCTTTAAGTCCTTGTAGCTTGCTACGACTTGGGTTCATACGTTGATGACCGACACGTTCGTTGCTGGGTCATGAATGCCTGTCTCTGTAATTTAGTGCCACTTTTGGTTTATAACTGGTCATGTCGGCCCGGGTTCTTTGTCATATGGATGCTAGCGACACTACCATATACGTGAGCCAAAATGCGCAAACGGTCCCGGGCCAGGTAAGGTGGCACCCGTGGGGATACCGTGCGTGAGGCCGCAAAGTGATATGGTGTGTTACATGCTAGACCGGTGTGACTTAGGATCGGGGTCCCGACAATATACCTCACGAACGGGACACGAAGGCAATGCTTACAAAGTTTTCCAATACTAGCTGGATGTTCAACACAATTCATGGAAAAGATAGCAATGTTGCTGATGGGCCCAACAACAATTCATCCAGGTTTCCATATAACTGGGGTTCCACAATTATGTGAACAAGGTGATAGCATTGGTCAGACCAATAGATATAATGGTGTATGCTCGAGGGAGCAACCACAAGTAAGATAACATTACGAATATCGTTGGTTCTGATTTGATTTAACGATAGCCCACACTCAAATCAAAGTTTGGACAAGACAATAGATCCACAACTAATCACGGAGATCAATTGAAAAAGATATCATCCATCTTCAATACACACACAAGATATCCCTTAGAAGGAACTAAGTCAGGCAAGCTTTTATCTTCCAACTCTCCAAGTTGCTGTTTAGCTTGACCAACTAGTTCAGGGTATCCAACACAGATCCTTGGAGAAGGGGTGGTTTATATGAAACCAACTTGATCACGAGCTTGACGCATTGGTCAGGGGACAACTTGGTGATACTTCCGGGAAGATAACCGGAAAATCACGAACCACCGATATGTTACTAAGCTCGAGAACAATCTTGCTTTTCAGGGCAATGCGATATGATCAAATGAGCGAGGACTTAACAAAATCCTAACTCGTCAATCAAGGAGTGCACCAGGGAAGTGGTCTAGGTAGCACGATCAACCTTAGGGTGATGATTCAATAATCAACTCGCTAGGGATGTGGTTATTGTCCATTTAACTACCAAGCAACAGAGTTGCTAGGAGTATTGATTTCACACATCACAATTCACTTGTCAGTACTCCGGTTACAATAACACGGAAACCGAGGAACAAACAATGATGGTGGAAGTATCACTGTATCAAGAGTTCATAGGAGGTGGTGCAATTCCCATGACATTCTTGACATAAGGATGGTAATACTCCAGGATAGAACATATTATAAGCTGGATTAGCATTCTTCATCTGCGAAGTACAACTTCTTTGACCCAAGCCTGGATATGGGTAAGGTACTGGAGTTTGTTTCTCCTAGTCATTCTGAAATAGAATGGGTTGACAGACCACAAGAATAATAGGCATCGATGAACGAATGCACGCATGCTCTTGACTATCAATTGATAGATGAAGGTCAACATACAACTAAAAGGGACAACTCAGGAAACATATGATTGTCTGAGTTGTGGATGCATAGGTTAGTATGTCGAACGAGTTCCACATATTTCTTCCGGATAACCCATGTAGAAAGGTAGGATTGGCAGAATCACAATATGAATGGAGTACTACTCAAGAGCACTCTGGTTGTGATCTTTTGGTTCAGAAGAGCTCCTGCCATGATGGTTCATCGTATTGGAAGAACGATAACCACGGACCTCGAGGACTATCACAAAGTTACTAATATCCTAAAGGGACGAGCAAATACTATCAACATGAGGTAAGTGGAGTGAATCTTGGGTTCAAGAACCCAGAAATAGAATGCCTACTAACTAAATGGCATCACGGGATGCTTTCGGGAATAATGGCCAGAATCATCACACTGGGAATATAAAACATTGCTGCATTACTGGGTGATCCTCGAAGACACCAAGGGTCATAATAATAACTCCAACACATGTGTCGAGGTAACGGAGTACCTCCACACACCGACTAGTGTGATTAATCTGGCCTAAAAGAACATCGGAAATAGGGAGGAATGGTTTGCAAATGCATCAGATTGTTTAGAAACCTGGGAAGACTCGGACAACATAACGGCTGTAAATGCTTGAAAATACTTTTGAGATCCAAGCAAAAAGGGTAGCATATCCACTTAACATCATAATGTCAAGGTTCTGAGACCAACAGTTGAATAATAGAAGTAGTAGAAACTGAACTGAGGGTTGAAACCACATTAACGTGATCCTAATAAATAGAATGAGAATCCTAGTTCTTAATCCCCGTAGAAGAAGAAGGTGACTCAGATCAGAAGGTCATAGGGTAAAGAAGTAAAAAGAGACTTACGTTCCCTTCCACAATGAATTCCCTTACATAACTAAAGAATTTCTAGACACGACTTCGACCAGTTTGGCTTACTAATCCTATAGGCAGTCAGGCTCTGATACCAAAGCTGTCAGCACCTCGATCCTAAGTCACACAGGTCTAGCCTGTAACACATCATATCACTTTGCGGCCTCACGCACGGTATCCCCACGGGTGCCACCTTACCTGGCCCGGGACCGTTTGCGCATTTTGGCACACGTATATGATAGTGTCGCTAGCATCCATATGACAGAGAACCCGGGCCGACATGACTAGTTATAAACCAAAAGTGGCACTAAATTACAGAGACAGGCATACATGACCCAGCAACGAACGTGTCGGTCATCAACGTATGAACCCAAGTCGTAGCAAGCTACAAGGACTTAAAGGAATAACGCGTGACATTTCCCCGAAGGGACAGACACAGGAACGAAAAAGGACACATGCCGACCAGCCTAAGTGTTCCGGAGCAGTAGCAAGCTACCAAGGCTCAGTGGAAGCACTAGGAGACATTTCCCTGTAAGATAGGCTACCAGAGGTAAACAACTATGTGTCGGATCCCACACATAGCAATACACATTACACGTACGCATAACATGCAAGTATGTGATGTACAACATGGCATCACAACATAACTCAACAACTCATATAGATAAAGGCCCAGAAGAGCCATCATAGCATTTATTACAAACAGAGGTCACATGACCCAACATACATAGCATACAGGCAACGGAAGCAAAACATGTCTGAGTACAGACAACTACAAATGAAAAAGGCAGAGGAGCCTGACTATCTACAAGACCCTCCCAAGGGTACAAGATCGTAGCTGAGGTAACAAGCTAAACGTCGAAGTCCATGCGGAACCACTAGCGAGACTGAAGTCTCTCTGCAAAAACATAAATTAAGCAAACGTGAGTACAAAGGTACTCAGCAAGACTTACATCAGAACTAACTACATATGCATCAGTATCAACAAAGGGGTGGTGGAGTTTGACTGCATCAAGCCAGCTTTAACTCGGTGGCTATCCTAAACTACGACTGCAAGTAACTCTTTGAGGTGGCGCACACGAGTCCACATATTCACCAATCAATACACCACTATGGATCCGCTCCCATCTCCCTACGAGAAGGCCATCCATAGCACTCACGCTTATCTTGCGCGTTTTAGAGTATCCACTTCCACTTGTCTATGAACTGTTATAGGCAACCCAGAAGTCCATTACCGCGGACACGGCTATTCGAATATATCATATAGAACCCTGCAGGGGTGTACTTCTTCACACATGTTTCCACCACTTAGCGTCTGCACACGACATGTGCTCGGTAGACTTCAAGCGAAAGCCGACGTGGGTGTAGACCACGACCTAACCAACCACTCAAGTCTCTCGTCCAGGTTTATCACCTATTTGGATTCCATCCGTGGGGAGATCCAACCGGGGTATCGCTCACGGCCCCAAACGATGTGTACAGGGTTCCCGCGTCACCAAACGGGCGTCCGGTACACCGTGCCACGTACCTGCCGTGTCACAGTCCACCCCGAGGGTCAGCGCTGCGCACGACCTCCAGTAAACTACAAACACCAGAAACAAGTTGCAACTCCTGGACAGAGAACAAGGGCAGTCAATAAGCCGAGCGGGGTCATATTTCAGGTCCCAACGTGTGGTAGTAGCTGTTCATGGATCAACCAACACAGAACTCAGTTCCTGAGGACTACTTCAATGAGACAACCAACCATGTACTCCTACATGGCCTCTCATCGCTACCTTTACCAAATCGTATTCACACACTTAGCTCTCACACAGTAGGACATGTTCATCACCCTTCCAATTCATCCCCGATGAATCAGACCTAACACAACTCTAAGCAATAGCAGGCATAACCAGAAAGCATGAATGAGTAGGCACAACATGGCTCAAACAACTCCTACTCATGCTAGTGGGTTTCAACTATTTACTGTGGCAATGCCGGGTCATGCAGTGGAAAGGGGTTCAACTACCGCAGCAGGTAACAGTTAAAGCGTTGTTGTCCTAATGCAGTAAAAGAGAGCAAGAGCGAGAGAGTGGGATTGTATCGAAATGCTCAAAGAGGTTTTGCTTGCCTGGCACTTCTGAAGATAACATTGGGTCTTCATCGGTGTCATCGATCACATCGTCAGAACACGTCTACTGCAAGGGAACAAACACCGGCAAACAAGAGAGAACACAATCAATGCAATGCGACAATATGATGCATGATCATGACATGGCAATATGCTGTTGAATGAGCTAATGCAACTAGTAACCATATTAAATGAAGTTGATTTGAACCAAAGGTTCAAATTCAAACTCCATATGTGATTATTCAAATGCCATTTATTCAAATTGTCCTAAACAGTGGCTGTAAGTTATTCAAACATGCATGAAAATGCCGTAAACAGATTCCTTGGATTTTTCTGATCAATTTTCATATATAAATTATTTTCATCAGAGTTATAGATTATTTTATGTGATTTTTAGAAGTTTTAGCTATTTTCTAAAATAAAAAAATCATTTCTGATTTATTTAAAATTCCAGAAAACACTTATTGCGTCAGCATGACGTCATTGTGATGTCAGCAGTCAACAGAGGCTGGTCCAGGTCAAACCTGACCAGTGGGGCCCACTGGCCAGTGACACAACTGACTAAACTAACTTATTTAGCACTAACCTAGTTTAGTTAGCCGGGCGGGGCCCACATGTCAGTGAGTCAAAGGCTAACTAATTGCAAATTAGCACTAACCTAAAATTAGCAGGGCACTGTGCCCACCTGTCAGTGTCTACTTCAGCTAATGACAGTAATTAAACTTAACTAAAAACCTAAACTAATACTAGTCAAGGGCTGGCCCACAAGTCAGTGAGAGAGACGGGGGGGTCAACCCACCGGTCAAAAGTCAAAAGCGTCGGCGGCTCGTCGCCGGCGGAGCCAGAGACGGCGGAGGGCGTCGGATTTCGTCCCACGGCGACCAAATCGAAGGCCGAGGCCATCTACGGAACGAGGAGACTCGTCCGCGTCGATTGGTGCAAGTGGGAGGAGCTGGGGTGGAGCGGGCTCGCCTGAGTTGAGCTCGTGGCGGTGGCCGGCGATCGGGCGTCGGTGAAAACGACGCTATATCGCATGGTAGAGGCAACTGGTGGCCGAAATCGATGCGCGGGGGTGCACTGAGTGCAGTGGTAAGCTTGGACACGAGCTTCGGGGGCTAGAACGACGACGGCGACATCACCGACGGCGGGGAGCTCACGGGTGCGGCGGCTACCGCGGCTAGAGGTGTAGACGAGCTCGGGGAATAGGGGAAAACGACGGCGGAGCTCACTAGGGGGTCGGTGAGCAGCTGAGTGGGCTCGGGGAGGCACCGGAGTCGGCGAATCGGCGGCGAGAATCACCGGCAGCCGACGAGGGGAACTGCGGTGCAGACGGCGTCCAGGGGCGTCTGGTGCCGCGTGGTTCGGCGGAGAGGTCTAGGGCGACGAGGCGGAGTTGTTGAGCCAGTCAGGGAGGCGAGGGGGAGGCGGTGGCCGTGGCAACGACGAGCGGCGGCGATGGTGGCGTTCTGCCGCGCGCGTGAGAGAGGGAAGGAGAAGAGATAGAGGTCCAGCGAGAGAGGGAGAGAATCAGGGCGCCCAGGGCGTCGCGCTGGTGAGGTGAGAAGGGCCGGGGCCTTGCCACCGCGAAGCAGGAGGTGGCCGCGGCTCGGCTGTGCGCGCGCCACGCGCAGAGCCAGTAGGCGCGAGGAAGACGACGCGCGAGGGGGTGGGCTGGGCCTAGCAGGCCGGCTGTCTGCAGGGCTTCTAGTGGGCTGCACAGTAGGTAGGTCCAGGTAACTTTCTCTCCCTTCTCTTTCTATTTAGTTTCTGTTTTCTATTTCGTTATTTTGTTCTGGGCTTTATTAAAAATATTGAGGCACACTCAAAAATCGTGAAACCAAGCATGGCTACTGTTTAAGATAAAACCAACAATAAACATTTTAGTTTATGATTATTTGAGCATTTAAAATAATATATAAAATTCAAATGCCCAAATGCAAATAAGATATGATTTAATTCAGTGCCCAAAATATTCTACAAAAATGTTCACTATTTTTGGTTTGGTCTCAAAGCCTTGCCAAAATTATCATCATTGATGAAGGTATTTTGGGTCATTGGAAATGATTTTATTCTTGACCCTAGTTGAATTCATTTGGTGCTAGGGTTTGAACATCCCCAATTCCAGTTTTTGAGAAATTTAAACATGATGCACATGAAGACCAAGCAAGACAGGCAAGGGTTGGTCTAGGGCTGTGACAATAAAGTTGCTCAATTCCTCTCCATATTATGCCCAAGCCAATGGACAAGCTGAGTCTAGCAATAAAATATTAATCAAGCTCATCAAGAAGAAGATTGAGGATAATCCAAGGAGATGGCATGAGCTACTGTCCGAAGCTTTGTGGGCACACAGAATCTCAAGGCATGATGCTACAAAGGTAACTCCATATGAGCTCGTATTTGGTCAAGATGATTTTAGAATAGCCAAACAAAATGATTTATCGGCAGTGGATTTTTATAACTTGATGATCGACAATATTGATGAAGTCGCCGATAAACGTTTGGCTGCTTTGGAGGCCATAGAGCGAGATAAGTTGAGGGTGCCAAGAGCTTACAATAAAAAGGTCAAGTTGAAGACTTTTCAGGTTGGCGATCTCGTGTGGAAGGTGATTCTACCAATTGGTTCGAAAGACAAAAAATTCGGGAAGTGGTCTCCAAGTTGGGAAGGTTCTTTTAGGATTACAAGAGTGGTTCCTGGAAATTCATATTTGGTGGAATCCATACAAGGGGCATTGTTACCTCGAGCTCTCAATGGAAAATATTTAAAGAAGTACCACCCAAGTGCGTGGCAAGAAGCCTAGATAGGCAACGACCGATAAATAACTATCACCGTGAGCATAAACATTGCTGATATGTACTTATCGTCCTAAGAACATATAAATGGCCGATGGAGTGTTAACATCATCCTTAAAACAAACTTTGTACAAGTTTTTTTTCGGCGCGCTAGCTATGCCGAAAAACAGGGGGGCATGTGTTGACGCTCAAAAGTGGCACACACATAAAATTAGCATAGGCTACATCAAGACTAATTCAAACTTATGATTGGAAGACACCTCTGAATGGCTTTCTTCGAGAAGATCAAGATGGAAATGGAAGTGGTATAAGATGGAGTTCGGATGCAAAAGTTATGACATGTTCAGAGATGCTCATGACGACACCAGATTAAAGAATGGCTTGAAACCTAATTAATATGGCTTCAAATGGAAAAAGTTTCAACATGAAAGTTCTACGTCTCGCCGAAACGGTCGATTTTTTATGTAAAAATCGTCCCAATCCGAGTTCGTATGCAAAAGTTATAGCCATCCGAATGTAGCCCTATCACGGTGCCATAAGTGGCGCGCTCCACCAGCCACGTGTCTGATGGGTAGCACGAATAACAGCCTGTTTTGCGTGATCGTTTTGGCCTAGATGTAGGCTTCAAATCAAAAAACGTTCAACATGAAAGTTGTTCTTCTCGTCAAAACGGTCAAGATTGCTTTTGGGCTCTTTTCCATCCGAGGTCGTTTACCACCTCAAAAATTACCCGCAAGGTGCAACCAGTTTAAACCGAATAGTTTTGGAAAGTTCGGACAAAACCAATCCGAATTTGGCTAGTGTTTTGGACGTGAATCCAAGCCTTTTCCTTGCACGAGAAGTCCGGCCGCCTCTTATATACCTAAGGGGTGACGGCTGATTGAACAAGACACAATCGATCAAATCATCTACCACTTTTTATCTTTTACTTTTCTCCTTAACCCTAGTTCTTCTTCTTCCTCGGTCTTCGTCTGTTCTTCTTGTTGCAGGGCGGCGAACCTCCAGGCCCTAGGTGCGATCTGGTCGAGCTAGGGAAGCCTATAGTCACCGCGCGTCCAGACAGGGTCCCTCCCGGGCGTGTGGGGTTTCGGGTCCTCAAAAGCACCCGCCGGATTGCCTGCGTACCGCGCTTCCGGCCGGGTCTCCTTCGAAGTGAGCTGCAGTGCATCACCCTCGGCGTTGGAGGTACACGGTGACGTGTTCGTGTGCGAACAACTACGCCTTCTCCCTCGCCAACGCGTGCGCGGTGGCTCGCAACACGAGGAGAAACTTTTGCTTACAAGCGGTGGACATGCAGCAGTTCCTTTGATGTCAGATTGCCATCATTATGGTTCGACTTCCGGAAGAGGAGAAGAGCCAAGCGCAAGGTCACCTACTACTACACCCACAAAAAAAACCTACAGTACTACTATAGCCAAAGCTGGTCCACCTTTTTAGAGCATGGTTAATTAAGGCTGGTTGTAATGGGGAGTATCATACACTAGTATCATGCATATGATACTAGGCATGATACTGGTGTATGATACTACATCCGTAGTGCATATAGTACTATCATATGTTTGTATCATAGGATAGTTAATTTATTGCCATGCATCACACATAGTAGCACATCATTTAATGTGATACGGTATCATGACATGATACTCAACTCTCTCTTTCTTTATTTAATTCTATAACACCTCATCAAAATTGCCTAGTTGTCATGCATGATACTACCTATTATACTCCCATTACGGGCAGCCTAATATTGGCGGCTCTTGCAGCGGCACATCATTTAGAGCAAGTACTCTCTTCGTACTAGGATCAAAGGAAGTTAAACAAAAGTTGGAGCGGATGCTAGATTGTCAATTAAAACATGATTACATAGGGGAAAAATCCGATAGCATTCTATCCTATTAATCAAACGACCAATGTAGGAAAATTATGAGGGGGGTCTCTCCAACAGTGTTCCTCGGCTCGCACCTAGCATCACGGTGGTCGAACTTGGAGTCATTCATCTGGTACACGGGACCACATGTCAATGAAACATGGTGTGTAATTTCCCGTGCAAAATGCGATCTGGCCGTGTTGGCCTGAGGTGCCGCATTAGTTATCGACCTTTATTTTTTTTAATGGCGTGTCGTTCAGTTTTGAAGCACAACTAACTGGTACTGTTTGCAGAGAAAATATATAAACTACCCTACCACTACTCCACCTCTAGTACTAGTACTATAAAAAAGATATATAGGTTGGAGCTTCAGAACTTTCTTGCTAAGGGCTGCCCATTTGCTTCTCGCACTATCACCCTCTCTCCAGATCTAAAAAAGACGGCCTCTCTCTCCCTCCTCACTGGTGGTCACAGATCCGCCGAGGAAGAAAAGAACGTGCAGCGCTGACGCACTCGTCGTCAGCGAGCGAGGTCATGCACTGACGACAAGGCCGTCCTCTCAGACCTAGTGCCCGCGCGGGATGGCCTCCGTCCCCAAGCTCGCTGCCGTAGTGCGTGCGGAGGACGACGACCACAAGTGAAGCCACTTCCCGCCGACCCTCAGGTATGCTACCTCTTTTCGAACCATACCCTTGTTCTATTGCCCCATCCGCCACGTCGCTGCATGTGGATCTTTTGCCACTCCATCATCTTCCCAATTTGCTATCCTCTGCTTGGTCACGCAGACGAAAACCTTAATTTGCACTATTAAAGGAAACCCTACTTCATGCCGACTAATCCATGTCTGGGTTGAATAACGAAAGGAAGGGAGACTGTATTGTCCAAGAGAGTAGGCATCAAACCCGCATCTAGGTTGAAAAGGGGAAAATCAGTAGCTAAGGAAAGAGTCTCGTGTCTCTTGGTTGAAGAAGGGTAGAAAGGCATGACAACGCAATAGCGAATGACCAGGTTGATCGGTTTGTTGTCCTCACATAGGAAAAAGGTGGCTGAACATAACAAAAATGGGACGTAATCCACATATGCTGCCTGGATATTTCTTGCTCTGGGCAACCATACCTCCCTCACCACTCTATGCGTCCGTGGAGGTACATTGTACTAGTGCCCACTGTCCGAATGGGTCTCCCATGCTCTTATTGCTACTTTTTTTGTTGTTAGTATAACGCCAGCGGTAAAGTCAACCGATGCTACTTCTAAAGTGATGCCACATTTAACTAATGCCGCACTCAGTCTAATGCCACTGATAAATTTAAACAATGTCATTTAATGTCCCTGGATTATTTCAGGGTTAGCTGTTGATTGTGGATGTATTAAAGATTTTTCTGCTAAGGCATTCTAATGTTGTTGCACAACCAGTATACCAACGATGAAACTTGTTACTACCTTCAGATTTTTGCACTGCTAATGCTTATAGATTACATACCTCACTTTCATGAGATAATTCACATTTTTTGTACAGTGTCACCAAAATGCCAAGGCGCTGATGTCATTTTATTTTGGTTAAACTGCACAAAAAATTATGAAGACAAGAGGAAAGGTCAAGAGTGGGCACCTTCTTATCCAGCTGTTTCCTTTGATTCGGTTGGTCAAGTTTTATGTTTAATCGACTATCAAGATTGGGATAGCAATTCTCAGGTCCTCTGGAGTTCGAAATGATATATACCTTCAAGGTACATGGTTTGCAAAAAAAAAATACTATCATTAGTTCATAATGCTAGTTACCTTCAGACTTTTGTATTTGGTTTAATGTTGTTGCCAGCTAGTATACCAATGCTGAAACTTGTTATCTTTACATTTTGTATTGTTAATGCTTATAGAAATATTCAAGTGCTAGCTTATGGAGATCAGTTCAGAAAACCATTATACTCTACCCCGTAATAAAAAGATTACTCCACTGTTCCACTAGCCAGTGGATTAGTGTATATATGTACTATTTGAATGGTGTTGCATTAGCGTATCGACATATATAAGGTGTGGCAAGCTTTCCCAGAGCAACAAATTTCAGCATTGGTATATGTAAGTGCATCTACTGCCACCCCTAGTTTGTTTTGGTGTATTGACGACAAACCTGGTTGAGGGACTAATGTGTTTGTGAGAATTGCAGGATAACACAGGTAGTAGTCCCTGGAGCGCGAAGACTTAGATGTTTCGTTGTTTCCTTTTCTTCCTTGTTGAGTCATAGGAACCACCGTACTGTTAAGTGGGGTCCAACTGAATTAAGTCAGAGTGACTGAAGTGCTACTCAACCAAATCCTATGTCTTTGAGCAAAGACAATGAGAGCAAATATTATCCAGACCTGGATGAGTCAGCTCTACTTGTAGCCCAAGTAAAGTTGTCGTGTGAGTGTTTGAAATCTGACCGTTGGAACACGTGTCAGTTCCTTAGTGACCCAGGGTCACTTCGGACAAATCAGGTCGGGTTGCCCAGTGGCTATAAATAGCCCACCCCCTACACCATAAATTGGTGGCTGCTCATAGTTATTGCACGGCTTTTGTCGTTTGAGAGCAACCCACCTCCGAAGCATTTGAGAGAAAAATCCTTGCGAGGACAAAGGCAAAACACCCAGAGCCAAAGAGTGTTAGGCATCACTGAAGTCTTTCTGTCTGTGTGACCTGAAGACTTATTACACTTGAGGACTGTGTTTCCTCCAGCCGGTTAGGCGTCGCGTTCTGAGCATCCAAGAGTCATTGTGGATCGCCGGTGAACGAAGTCTGTGAAGGTTTGGAAGTCTACCTTGAAGACTTACCAGAGTGATTGGGCGAGGACTAGGTGTCCTTAGCTCAAGGGGAATAAGTTGAAGACGTGGTCTTCTTAGTTAAATCTCAGCCTCCCTAACCAGACGTATAGTTGTCACAGCAACTGGAACTGGTCTAACAAATCACTGTCTTCCCCGAGCTACTGATTCTATCCTTCCTTCCCTTTACTTACTGTCTTATGTTGTGAAGTCGTTGACTGTCTTATCTGATTGACTTCACTGTGTGACTACTTGTTCTAATTGGCTTTATTCCTTCTTCCATCCTGATCCTTACTACCTAGCTGCTATTAGTCTTCGTGCTTTCACTTCATTGGATACCTGACTATGGCCTGTCTAGTGTAGTCTACTTTCCGCTGCATATAAATAGGATTGGTTTTATCCTTTGTCTTCGAAACTTCCATGTTTTGAAGCATTTCATAAAAATCGCCTATTCACCCCCCCTCTAGTCGATATACTGCACTTTCAATTGGTATCAGAGCAAGGTACTCCCTTGTTCTGTGTGATTCGGTTTAACCACCTGGAGTTTTAGCTGTGTCAACTACAGGGATAATCAAAGTCTTCGCTGTGTGCCCCGTCTTCGATGGCACCGAATATCCCTACTGCAAGAACAAGATGCGCATGCACCTTGAAGCCATTGACGTGGACCTCTGGTTTGTCGTCAAGAACGGCGTTCCCAAGACTGGTGACAGTATCACCCCTGCTGATGTCAAGAGGCTCGTTCAACTGGACTTAACGACCAAGAACATCATCTGTGGTCATCTGACCAAAGGACAGTATGGTCGTGTCAGTGCCCTAGAAACGTCAAAGGAAGTCTGGGACTGGCTCTCAAAGGTCAACGAAGGCGTCTCAACCCAGAGAGATCAAAGAATCAGTGTCCTTTGCAATCTCTTCAATCGCTTCAAGAGACATGACAATGAGAATGTCCAGCATACATTCGATCGTCTCACTGACACCACAAATGAGCTTCAGGCACGTGGCGCCACTGAGATCACCAAGCATGAAATCGTCAAGACCCTCCTGAGATCACTCGACAGCTCATTTGATATCATTGCCCTGATGATTCAAGAACGCCCTGACTTCAAGACTCTCGATCCATCTGACATACTTGAGAGGCTCAACACACATGAGTTCCAGCTATCTGAGAAACGTGACATCTATGGTCCCAACTATGGCCGATCTCGCGCCTTAAAGGCAAAGGCTGTTTCTTCATCTGAAGAAGAATCTGACTGCAATTTTGATGATCCTGAAGACATTGGAAAGGAACTTGCCATGCTTGTGAAGAAGTTCCAGAAATTCACTAGGAAGAAAGGCTTCAGAAAGTATTCACGATCCAGCTCAAGAAATGATGAAGCTTCTACCCGTGACTACAAGAAGAGAACATATCATAAGTGCAAGAAACCAGGTCACTACATCTCTGAATGTCCTCAGTGGGACAATGTGAAGAAGAAGAAGAAGAAGAGCAAGGAATATGATTCTGATGACAAGAAAAAGAAGAAACACTCAAAGTCGTCTTCCAAGTCTTCATCAAAGTAT
Organism: Secale cereale; assembly: GCA_902687465.1. Taxonomy (NCBI): domain Eukaryota; kingdom Viridiplantae; phylum Streptophyta; class Magnoliopsida; order Poales; family Poaceae; genus Secale; species Secale cereale. The sequence goes on from LR738712.1 coordinate 92,502,825, forward strand.
TCATCACACAAGAAGAATTCATCTGGCAAGGCTCGTGCGTTTGTTGGCAAGGAGATGGATTCAGAGGAGGAGTCTACTTCAGAAGAAGCGGAGGTGGAGTCTGAGGAGGAGTCCGATTCTGCTGCTGCAAGTCTGGCTTTAGCTACAGCCTACGTTGCCAAGTCCATCTTCAACACTCAAGACAATGGCCCCGTCTCCAACATTGATGATGAGGACGACGACTCTGCTCCCACCTACTGCTTCATGGCACGCGGTGCCAAGGTAAAATCACGTGATGCTTACTTTCAGACATCTAGTGAAGATGACTCTGATTGTGAATCAAAACCTAGCTACAAAACACTTGCTAAAATTGCCACTGAACAGCAGAAAGCCATGGAACATATTCAAAAACTGTTAGACAAAAGCGATGACCTATTGGACGTAGAAATGACCCGTTCTCAGTCCTTAATTGAAGACATAAAAAATCTTCATGTTAAGTATGATGAACTTGAAGGTCTCTATGAATCGCTCTCAAAAACTCATGAAAAGCTTTCCCACGATTATCTTCAAAGGAAGCGAGAACTTGAGAAATTGAAAGCGGCTCATAAAGATCTTCATAAATAAAATGAGTCACTCCGCGCACAACTAATCAGCTCCGCTCAGGAAGAATTTGATCCACCATGTTTAAAATGCATTGAGCGTGATAACGCTACATCTGCTGCTGAATGTTCTACTGCTGCCACTGTTGCAATATCTTCAACTACTGATGTGGTAACTAACTCCTCTACTGAGAATACCAATATTATTGCTGATGAAAATGCTAGGTTGAAGACTTTGCTTGAAACAGGGATGTACAAAAGCCTCAAAGGGCATCAGACCCTATGTGATGTCCTCAAAAAGCAGATACTGAACCGAAACCCTAGGAAAGAGGGTGTTGGGTTCGACAGGAAAATGAATGTTGATGGTTCATACTGGAAGCCAGAGCAGTATCCCAAAACCACATACGTTACTGCAAAGGAACCTTTAGTGGATCCATCTACCCTATCTAGCTTCACTTGTGCTAATCCTATTATCATTGATGAATCCTTTGATGCAAACTATAAATTGTTTAAGGATCAAAATGGTGAAGTGTTTGCCAGGTATATTGTTACTAACTGCAGGAACGGGCCACCTATGAAGAAGATCTGGGTACCCAAAGGCTGTCTTGAGAAACTTCCAGCAAATGTTATCATGACACCTCTTGCGAAGAAGACAAACCCCAGACCAAAGGCTTCATATGGTCCTAAGGCTTCATACAAACAAAGGACTCACCTAGCTCACCCTAACGCCAATGTTTTGCAAGGAAACCATACTCAGACCCATGAATATGAGCGTGTTTCATCGAACCGCTATATTCATAAAACAAAGAATTTTTCTACCTATTCTTGTGAGTATTATTCTCCTCCTGCAAGATTATTTGCTAGGGCTCCAAAGCCAAAATTCTCAGATGCTGCTCTTAGACTCATTGCTTCTAAGCCACCCCTGAAGATGTGGGTGGTTAAGAAAAACTAACTTTCTCTGATAGGGAAAGGTCTCCAGCCAAAAATCAAAGGCGTCTAATACTACTGCTGGGGACCTAAAACACTTGTAGGGCACAAGATCAAATGCCCAAATGATTTACTGCTCATTCTGTTCATGAATCACTTGCTAATCATCTTATCAGTCCTAACTTGGATCTAAGCTTTCATAATCCACTTGTACATCAAATGTTTATGCTTCACAATGGCTTTTGGTGAAGCCTATCCTCCTAACTGCATTGTAGGGAGTGACACCAAAGTCTTCAGAATGGATTATGGACAGCGGGTGCACAAATCATATGACTAGAGATCGAAGTCTTCTCATGGACTCAACATTACGTCTATCTAACAAGAGTCACATCACATTTGCTTATACTGGTAAAAGCAAAGTGTTGGGTCTAGGTAGAATTGCAATCTCAAGGGATCAGCACATGGATAAAGTCATGCTCGTTGAATCTCTTAGTTTCAACTTAATGTCTGTCTCAGTGCTTTGTGACTTAAACATGATTGTGATATTTGGAAATTTCGTTGCCTTGTACTAATGGAATCTGACAAGTCTTTATTATTTGAAGGATACAGAAAAGGTGATATGTATATGGTAGATTTCTCATCTGGACCACAGATGGCTGTATGTCTTCTAGCAAAAGCTTCAGAGTGCTGGCTCTGGCATCGGAGGCTAGGACATGCCGGCATGAGGAACTTGCACACTCTCGCAAAGAAGAAGCATGTCGTAGGCATCGAGGACGTCAAGTTCAAGAAAGATAATCTATGTGGTGCCTGTGAAGCTCGGAAGATGACTAGGGCCAAGCATCCTTCGAAGACAATCATGACGACATCCAAACCCTTCGAGCTGCTTCACAAGGACTTATTTGGCCCTACTCACTACTCCACGTTCTCTACCACAGCTTGTCTCTATGGCTTCATCATTTTTGATGATTATTAAAGATACACATGGGTGCACATAATTCTCTACAAGACTAAAGTACAAGATGTCTTCACACGCTTCGCTAACCGTGCCATGAAGAACTATGGCGTCAAGATCAAGCATATTAGAAGTGACAATGGCACTGAGTTCAAGAACACCGGCCTTGATCTTTATCTAGACACAATAGGGATCACTCATGAGTTCTCAGCCCCATACACACCTCAGCAAAATGGCATCGTATAGCGCAAGAACAGAACCCTAATTGAGATGGCTCGAACGATGCTCAATGAATACAAGACACCAAGAAGGTTCTGGCCTGAAGCCATTGATACTGCATGCCATATCATCAACCGTATTTATCTTCACAAGCTTCTGAAGAAAACGTCCTATGAACTCCTCACTGGAAAGAAGCCTAACGTAAGTTACTTCATAGTATTTGGAGCTAGGTGCTGGATCAAGGATCCACATCACAAGTCAAAGTTTGCACCAAAAGCACATGAAGGCTTCATACTCGGATATGGAAAAGATTCACACTCCTACAGAGTCTTCAACATCTTTCTCTATAAAGTAGTTGAAACTGTGGATGTGCGGTTTGATGAAACAAATGGTTCACAAAGAGAGACTCAGCCAAATGTGCTAGAAGAGGCTTCACCAAGTGAATCTATCAAGGTAATGGGAACCGGTGAGATCATGCCTTCTGAAGCACAACCTGACGAGGAAATCATTATTTCTGCTCCAAATCAACCTGACGACAATGCTCAGCCTGAAGACAACCCTCCTGATGATGATAATGTATAGCAAGAGCAAAATCTTCGTCCAGCTCATCCTCGTGTTGCAAACGAAGTACAAGTTGAGAAGATAATTGACAGCATAAATGCACCTGGTCCACTTACTCATTCAAGAGCAACACATCTTGCAATTTTTTGTGGGCACTTTCCTTTTGTCTCAATATCTGAACCCAAGAAAGTTGCTGAAGCTTTTATGGAACCCGAATGGATTCAAGCAATGCAAGAAGAGCTTCAACAGTTTGAGCTGAACAACATGTGGGAACTTGTCAAGCGTCCTGACCCTCGCAAGCACAACATAATAGGCACAAAATGGATTTATCGCAACAAGCAAGATGAGCATGGTCAAGTTGTCAGAAACAAAGGTCGTCTCGTTTCTCAAGGATACACACAAGTTGAAGGCATTGACTTCGATGAAACATTTGCTCCTGTGGCTAGACTTGAAGCTATTCGCATACTGCTAGCCTATGCAAATCATCACAACATACTTCTTTATCAAAAGGATGTAAAGAGTGCCTTTCTCAATGGAAGGATCGAAGAAGAGGCATATGTTGGACAACCGCCTGGCTTTGAAGATCCAAAACGTCCTGATATGGTATACAAACTCAACAAGGCACTGTATGGCCTCAAACAAGCGCCTCGTGCTTGGTATGACACACTCAAAGACTTCCTGAAGAGCAAAGGCTTCAAACCTGGATCCCTAGATCCCACACTCTTCACGAAGACATATGATGATGAACTATTTGTCTGCCAAATCTATGTGGACGACATTATCTTCGGCTGCACTAACAAAAGATACAGTGATGAGTTTGGTCACATGATGCAAGAACAATATCAGATGTCCATGATGGGTCAGCTGAAGTTCTTCATTGGTCTTCAAATTCGTCAGCAAAGCAACGTCATCTTCATATCTCAAGAGAAGTCCCTCAAAGACTGCCTGAAGAAGTTTGGAATGCAAGACTGCAAAGGGTACTCGACGTCTATGCCAGCTAAACACCATCTGGGTCACGACCCCAATGGTAAAGAGTTCGATCAACAGGTATACCGCTGCATAATTGGTTCTTTGCTTTATTTATGTGCATCTAGGCTAGATATTATGCTTAGTGTTTGCATGTGTGCTCGATATCAAGCAGCACCAAAGGAGTCGCATCACTTAGCGGTGAAGCGAATACTTCGATATTTGGCTTACACCCCAACACTAGGATTATGGTATCCCAAGGGCTCAGAGTTTGATCTAGTTGGATTCTCAGATGCTGATTATGCTGGTGACAAAGTTGATCGCAAGTCTACATCAGGCACATGTCACTTTCTAGGACCATCTCTTGTCTGTTGGTCTTCAAAGAAGCAGAACTGTGTATCACTCTCCATAGCTGAATCTGAATACATTGCTGCTGGATCTTGATGTGCTCAGCTTCTCTGTATGAAGCAAACGCTCAAGGACTATGGTGTCCATCTGAAGCATGTGCCACTCTACTGCGATAATGAAAGCGCTATCAAGATTGCCAACAACCCAGTTCAGCACTCGAAGACAAAGCACATTGAAATTCGTCATCACTTTCTCAGAGATCATGTCATCAAGGAAGATATTGATATCATACACGTCAAGACTGAAGAGCAACTGGCAGATATCTTCACAAAGCCCTTGGATGAGAAAATGTTTTGCAAGTTGCGATGTGAGCTAAATATCTTAGAATCCTCAAATGTCCTATAAACAGGCACACATCCTAACACTTATGCATATTGATGACTTAGATGTGCAACACACGGAGTAAAGTATATCTTCAGTCAATGAAGATTTACATTCTAAGTGTGAATACATTAGCGTGTAATTTGACTTTGGAGCGCCACGATAATTGTGCGCCGTGTCTGGGTCTAATACTTCCTATACGGTGGGTAACGCCACCACCAAATCTTTGTTTGAAGTGTTTCTCGTGGCGTTACATTTGCAAAGTCTTCACACTTGGTTTATCTTCATATATATATATATATATATATATATATATATATATATATATATATATATATATATATATATATATATATATATATATATATATATATATATATATATATATATATATATATATATATATATGTATATATATAGTGTTCCTATTCATCACCCAGGATGCAGAATAAATTATTCTTCACCCGAGGTAATCTTACGATCATTTCATTTCATAAATTACATTTGAAATACAAATAATTACATTCATATTGATTTACTTTATAAAATTTGGCATAACAAACAAAATGTAGGTCAAAATTGTATTTTATGTACATTTTACACTATATTTTTACATTTGTAATTTTACGTAACATAAAATATTTTTTACGATGATTATAGTTTTTCCTACGTTCTCTTTTTATGTCTAAAATAAGACAAAATTTTCGAAACGTAAAATTATAGTGTATAGATGATAAAATAGAGGTGAGTAAAGAATAACTATTCCTCACCCAGGGTGACGAATAGGCAATCCCTATATATATAAAATAGAGGTGGGTGACGAATAGTCAATCCCTATAACTATGCGGGCCGCCGGGGACATGCCTCCCACGCCGCCGCTGGAGACGGACGCGGAGCCGGAGTTCGCCGAGATCGACCCCACCGCCCGCTACGGACGGGTAACGATCCGACCTCCGCCACCATTCACCCACCCTCTTCATTCCCTCTGCCCCCCCCCTCCACCCCAACACCTGCTGATTCGGCCGGCGGCCCCTGTTTTCTTTTCTTTCATTGATGCAGTACATGGAGGTTCTCGGCAAGGGCGCCTTCAAGTTCAAGACGGTGTATCCTTTCCCCGGCGGCCATTCACTGCGCCGGTCCCCGTTCGATTCGTTTCCGGGGGCGCCGTTTGACTCCCCCTGATTGGTCAAGATTCCGTTTTTACCCCGTCCACTGACCCTTTCGCCGTTCGAAACGGTCCCATATGCCTTGCCATGCGTCGATGACTGCTCAACTTTTTGGTATTTACGCCTAGTATTTCAGGGGCTTGAATGATACTGCATCCATTACCTCGGTGGAAAACCCGTTATTTCTTCTTCAGTTAAATGGCTTCATCTCCGGACACATGGCCACATCTCACCTCGCCTCCCCTCTCCCGCGGTCCACACCCTTGCAGTCCGTCGTCCCGACCAGGTGATGCTCCTTTTTTGTTCCCCACTGATGAACATTAATCTCGAGACGAGAGTGCAGCTCGGTTGCGCGGCGGGTGCGGCTCGGCCAGCTTCTGCGTGCAGTTCGCTATACAAATTCCCTTTCTATTATTGAGAAAAAAATACATCGCAGTTTACATTGCCGTTTTTTTGCAGAAATAGAGAAGCTACAATGCAGTCCGTTTACCCGAGCAAGCTACTTCTGCCCAACTTCGTCCGGTCGCTGGATCCGCGTCCTGCCTCCACCTACATCCCACCCATCCCCAGTCAGAGGTCGCGGCGTCGGCCGGTGCACTTTGTTTGGATTTTGGATCGGCAGCTCGGGCAAGCAGAACATGCATCTCGCCAGCGTGTGCGCTGCGGTTTGCCTGCTGATCGTGGAGACCAAAAAAGGACTTTGTGTGGATTACTTAGTTTGTAAAAAAAAACTTTGTAAAAGCAGTGCGCTCGGTGAACCGAGCAAAATGCATTTGAAAACATGTGAAAAATGCAGTGCACTTTCGTCTAAAAAAAGTCCATTGCAAAGGACTCTTTGAAGCTCACTTTGTTTCTCTCGCGAAGTTGGCCATAAAAAAACCATTGTGGTTCACTTGGTGATCCAAAAACAAAAACACATCGGAAAAGCAGCTCACTTCTCAAACACTTCTCAGACATGCGTAAAAAGTTAATCAGTACGAAAAAAAACAACGACAAATCATGAGGTTCACTTTTGGTAGTGTTCCGCTTCACTTTCGGGAGTATTGCGGTCCACTTTCCTTCGAAAAAAAAGTTGGAAAAAAAGACAACAAAACTCCTCTGAGAAAAATCTACGTCCAACAAAATAAATAATGAGGTTCGTTTGACTGTCTGATGCAGTGCGTTCTTCAGTTTGAAGCAGTGCGCTTTTCGCGTTTTTGTAATTTCAAAACTGCTCTTAAACCGTAATGAATTAGAGGACGTGTTCTACATGAGAAAGTAGCGTCTCGACGATATCTTTCCAACGGGGTATCATTTGGATCATTTTGGACAACTTTTTGTAAAAATTTCACGAAAAAACGGCTGCTGCCGTTCGTAGTCAGCCGCACGATTTTCAAATTTAACTAAAAACCGTAAGGAATCTCAAAAACATTTCAACATATGAAAGTTGCGCCTCATTCGTAGCTTTCCAACGGTATATTACACGCCTTGTTTCGACAAACGGTTAAAAAACTGGAGTGAAAACAGTACCGAAAATTTGAAAAAATTCGAAAAACACAATTCCGCGATTTAGTAAATTCAAAACTACTCTTAAACCGTAGCGAATTAGAAAAAATAATAGATATGAAAAAGATGCGTGGCGACGATACCTTTCCAACGGTGTATCATATGTTTCGTTCCGACGAGCGGTTTAGAAAAAAACGCCAAAAAACACTCGCTGCCATTCGTTGTGAGCCGCATGATTTTCGAAACTGCTCTTAAACCGTGCGGAATCTTGAAAAGTGTTCAACATGGCGAAGATGCGTCTACTCCATAGCTTTTCAACGGTATATTACACGCATAATTCCGATAAACGGTTAAAAAACTAGAGCAAAAAAGATACCGAAAAAACAACACGTACAGTTTTTTCAACATGAAATTCGTTGGTCTCTGTGGTGCGGTGCGTTTAGCTCTCCAATGCAATTTTGCAATGCAGTTTGGAAGTGTTATGAGAATATTATTCTCATAATGTTATGAGAATAGACCGGCTGTATATATATATATATATATATATATATATATATATATAT
>LR738712.1:92511182-92562190 GCA_902687465.1 Secale cereale
CGGCGACCCCCACCCCCCACCCCTCCCCGCCTTCTTCCGCGGCAGCGCTCCGGCGGCCGGCGGAGACCCCCACCCCTCCCCGCCCTCTTCCGCGGCCAGTAGCGCAGAGCACGCGCCGAGCGGCCGGCGATGCAGTCCGTCGGCGAGGATTCTTCTGCGGCGGCATTTAGGAAGCGACGCCGCCCCTCACCTTCGCCCCAACACCACCTGGGGGATCCGCCACGGAAGCATCCAGCCTCGGTTATGCATGACAGGTGAAAGAGAACTGCAAGGATGCCTTCTCCATCGCAGTCGTCGTGGATGCGAACTGCAATGGTGCCCATCCAGCCCTCTCCCACGACAATGGCAAAATTTGAAAAAGCCCATGAGTTCCTGCGGTGGAGGTGGACTGCACGCCAACAGCAGCCAGAGCTGCATCTGCAGAAGGAGAGAACTGCATATAATGTAAGAAAATCACATACCCAACCCCCACATCCAGTTTGCAGTGCCCTTTTTATCCCCCATGCAGTGCCCCTCTTGTGTCGACTGCAGACCCATGTATCTCCAATTAGAAAACAGAAAAAGATACTTCGAAAAAATAAAAATGCTATATGGCTCAAAATTGCAGTCCACCATGACTTACATATGTAGAGCGCTGTGCCTAAAACTGAAGTGCATTGTTTCTTCAGGTTAACTCCCAGTGCCCCTGCTATAGAATGACAAATTGAAGTGCAATTTCTTACAGTTGCAAAATATAATGATATATAGTATGAAAGATGCAGTTCATTTCACTGTTGACGTGCATAAAAAGCTTTGGCTTAATACTGTGCAGGAAATTACTATGCCTCCAAAACAGAAGATACCTTGATTCATTTACGACCCAAAGCCCCTGAACTGCATTGGAAGAGAAGAGTGGGAGATGCCTGGATGGATAACACCTGAAATACCTAGGGGTTTCTTTAACACAACAAACAGAACTGCGTACTCCGTGGAGGAAGATGTAGAGGATAAAGATGAAAACAGTGAACCAAACATCATTCGAGATGGAGAAGGCAGTGAAGTAAAAAGCGCGCAAGATGAGGAGGACGACGACGATCTGGTCTTCATGGGGGAGCATGCGCAGAAAGATGATGAGGAGGATGATGATTAAGAGCAAATCATAACAGTTATGCAGCCAAGGTACACGCGTGTCTTTGAAACATTTGGCCAGCAGATCAGAACGGATGATATAGCACCTCCACAAATGTTGAAACCTAGCAAGTTCGGCAAGTTCATGAGCAAACGATTCGTCGACAAAGAGATAGTGGAATTCCACCCAGGCCGCCTACTGCGCACCAAAAGAATCGGAAGCAGAATCAAGGAGAGCCGCAAGCAACCATAAAAGTAAAGTTCTCAACACTTCTGCCTCCTCGCGATCCTAAATTACACAGATCTGTTATCACCCCTCCATGCCCAATAAACATTGGTGAGCTGCAAACACCGTTAGAGAAAAAACAGTACACTCATGTAAGCTTCCTTGCCTAACTACTGCAGTTCACTTACGCATTCTTTCAGCTTGTGCATTCTCATTAACAAAAAAACATTCCATATTGTGTGTGCAGAATGAGAACATGCTCCAAGAACTTGTGCCTGTGAAAGGTATGCAATTCACATCACACGCTGCGGCGCGATAATTCTACAACACGTATGCGAGGCATGCAGGCTTCGGCACACGCAAAAACGGCGGATACAGAACAAACAGATACACAGTGTGCTTAAAGGAAGGCAGAAGCAAGGAAACTGTCACTGATTATGACAGAAAGCGGGATAAAACATCAAAGAGGACTGGCTGCAAGGCGAGAATGAGATTAAAAAAATCAAGGATGTGTTTGTGATAGCAGAGATTGAGCTCAATCACAACCACAGGATGATTGACAGCCCGGCTATGCTTTTGCACATGCACTCGCATAAGACGGATGATCCGTTACTTGATAAACTAGTGAAGGACATGCACAGCGACAACCTGACGCACACGCAGATGATGTCAACCCTGTCAAGGATGTCAGGAGGGCTGCACTTTATGGGGCGCACCAGCCGTGACTGGGTGAACAAGTACGTTCACTAAACAAAAAAGATATCTCGTCTATTTCATGCAGTTCGCTTGTGCATTTTCTGTGTGTCTCTAATGCTGCAAGTGTATTATTATTCCGAACTGCAGGAAGCACCAATTCGCGAGGGAGGAAACAGAAGACGATTGGAAGAAACTCCTGGCTTTCTTTGAGAAGATGCAGCAAATAAACCCGGAGTTCTTCTATGATTACGACAAAGATGTCGATAACCGTGTGCGAAACATATTCTGGGCGAACGCGAGCTGCCGGGGATCGTACGAAGATTTTGGAGATTGTGTCACATTTGACACGATCTACAAGACCAACAAGTTCCACATGCCTCTGGCCGTCTTCGTTTGAGTCAACCAGCACCTCCAAAGTACAATATTCGCTGTGGCTCTCATCAGAGACGAAACAATACCGACTTTCGAGTGGGTGTTCCGGACGTTCTTGCGTTGCATGAACAACAAGAGGCCAATCTGCATACTCACAGGTATGCTGAAAAAAAGAATGGGTTTAAATAACAATGCAGTTCACTGCCAAGTTTTGTAGTCCATTTCTTCCATCCAATGAAAAAAATAAGAAAAAAGCAGAAAAAGGATATGCAGTTCTCTCAATAACTCACTGCTTGATTTTTTTTCAAAAAACGTGCAGATCAATGCCCCTCCATGGATGCCGCAATAAAAAGTACGCTAATAGGCACGCTGCACAAGTTATGCCGTTGGCATATACTGAAAAAAATACAAGGATCACCTGTCCTTGCTGTACAAATCGTATAAGACATTCAAGGATGAGCTGACCTCCGTTCTCAACCACCCGCTGATGCCATCAGAGTTTGAACGCGCTTGGCATGAGCTCATGGACAAGTATAACCTGCAAAATGATGAAATTATGAAGGCGCTCTGGACAGACCGAAAAGAATGGATATCAGCTTACTACAAGGAGGTGTTCTATGCACGGATGACGTCGACACAGAGAAGTGAAAGCATGAACCGGATCTTGAAGAGGAACTTTGTCAAGGAAAGACACGACCTACACATCTTTGCGTCGCAGGTGGACAGGTGCATCCAGACAAGGAAGGGCGTCGAGCACGCGGAGACCATAGCTAACGAGGTATATAAATAGAGCAAAGTTTTTAAGCTGGATGAGCAATTAATAAAACACTACTCGCTTTCTTGATTTAATCTGTGAAAGACAACTACTTAACTGGTTTTCTTTGTTTCACAGACGGAAATAAAGACTACTACTTAGTTTGGTTTCGAGGTTCAGCTCTCCAAGATTTATACCAGGGCGGTCTTTGCTGACTTCAAGCAAACGCACTACCGCAGCACTGCATTCAGATCAGAGCAGTCCACTGACAACCCGACGAAATATTTGGTGCGCCACTACAACCGGTCTGATGATTTTGATTGGGCAAGACACGAGTTCCAGGTAGTTGCTGATGTGACGAACTGTATCTACGAATGCGAATGCAAGCTGTGGACACACACAGGTCAGTGAGACAGGAAACAAAAAATAAGCACACAGAAAGCATAATGAAGTTCACTTACTGCTGGTAGCAAAAAAGAGATGAAAAACAAAAAAACCTTAGTAAAGTTCACTAGAACAGGAGACCCAGGACCTATTTATAATGCAGTTCACAACACCAAAATTGAAAAAATGTTGCATATTTATGTGAAGTTTGTTGACACGAACAACCCAAAAAATTCTTTTGCTTCTGCGTGCACATCATTTGCATGTTGGATCAGTTGCGGGTGGACAAGATACCTGAAGAGTACATATTGAAGAGATACACACGGAACGCACGCCAAAATCCAACTTTTGACCGCAGAGACTATGAGCAAGTTGCTCCAGAAGGGAGTTCGATGTTCTGCCGTAGGAGACTACTTGCAGAAACAGCGATGGACCTGGCAAACAGGGGTGTCAAATCGGATAGAGGGTACAACAGAGCTTTAGCTGGGATGTGAGAACTCATACAAGAAGTCGACGAAATAAACGAAGAAGAAGAAGCAGAGAACATCATGGATGCGCAGGGTGAAGAACAAGGAGAGGAGCACGAACATGCCTCTGATGGTGCAGCTCATAATATGGATGACACAATTCTTCCCCCACCTGTTTCAAACACAAAAGGGAGAAAGAAAGATAGCAAATCAGCCAATAAAAAAGCTGCAGCAAAAGAAAAAAGTCCTGAAAAAAATAGCAGGCATGAGCCAGAACTGGACAGTGGAGGAAGATCACTTGGGGTAAGGATGTGTAAATCATGCAACAAGATTGCGGGACACAACTCAAGAACATGTAAGGAGAGGCTGAAAAAATCCAGGCTGAAAATGCCACCACAAATCACCAAGCTGACCAACAAGATGATATGACAAAGAGAAGACTATGTAGCGTCTGCAATAAGAGAGAGAAGCATAACGCGAGAACTTGTCCAAATAGAACAGGAAAAAAAAGATGAAGAAGATGCTGACAGAGAAGAGATCGAGGAAGAGAGCGAAGCTGATGTAACTGAAGAGGAAGATGAGGAAGCAGAAGAGGAAGATGAGGAGGAAGAAGAAGAAGATGAAGACATCGAAGAACCATCATAAAAAACGAGGGGGAGAGACAGAACGCAGAATCCACCGCGTAGGCAAGCATCGCAGTCGCACGGTCGCGTTACGAGGGGTAATGTGAACAACAAGAGCAAAACAGAAGCAGCAACAACCATTGAAACAAATGCAGTGTACAATTTGAGAAGAAGCAGCAGGAAAAGGACATAGATCAACACATATACAGTTTTACCTTTTAAAAATATATTAACTTCATCCTTTATATATATCGTATCGTATATAAGATATAGCTTGTGTTTAGTGGACTGCAAAAAAAAGAATTCAACATGTAATATTGAAGTTCAAAATGAATAGATATAACATATGCCATATATACTTTGTGATCAATGTGCTGCGGGGGGGTATGCTTGATAAAATGCAGTTATCTTCTATATGAAAGAAATAAGATGAGAATGTCATTCTCATAATGCGGTTCTCTTCTGTATGAAAACCCTGAGATCAGAATGTCATTTTGAGAATGCAGTTCTCTTTGTCGTATAGAATCTGAGATGACTGTGAATCAATATAGAATGCAGTTAGAAAGAAAAAAATATAGAGTCAGAATAGGCTTCACGTACAGTGCAGTGCGTGTGTGGTGCGTTTAAAGCTTACAGTGCAGTCCGCTTCGAGTACACAGTGCAGTGCGCTTAGTGCAAAAAATGTAAAAAATTGAGCTCTCCCTTAGCAGACACGGTTGATTTTCTGTCTTCTAATACAATTTTTTCAAAATTTTGAAAACTCGACGACAAACACGTTGAATTCGTCTTTGCTGTCCCATGTGATAAGGTGAAATGCAGTGCGGATGCGTATATTTAAAAAAACTTGGCTGCTACTCATATAAGTGAATGCAGTGCGCTGCGAACATGTTACAATTCACAAGGAGGAATTGGCTGAAAGCTCCATTATGTACATATTTGACATTGTCCCTGTTTGCCATAGAAAGAAAAACACAAAAACTAACTAGACCGATATATACAAAAGCACACAGCATGGTGTGAACAGTTTTGCAAATCGAGAACTACACACAGCGACCATACATACTGTTTACAGAAAGTTTTGGAGCACACACGAAAAGACATCAACACACATAAAAAAAGATCTGCTATCATTTATGCCTCATCCTGCTCCCGTGAATCCAGTTTTGGAGAAAAGCCAAGAGAAATGCAGAGATTTCTTAGATCCTCCGGGAACTCGGTGACTACAACCATGTTTTCAGGGTGGAACAGAATCTGGAACAAAAACTCAGCCTTCCATTCCTCAACAGCAGCTTCCTGCGATGAAGCAAAAAAAATAAACAAATATACAACATCATCTACAAAAAAGAACTAACAAAAAAATATCAAATAATGAGGGATTATTATTGGGTTAAAAAAAGATACTTACACAGGGGAGCCCATAAAACTTTTGCCGTCATAAAACTGAGCCATCTTCAGAACAAAAAAGCCGCACTCGTTGGGGCCCTACTCAGGGGAGCCCAAAAAGCTAGCTTTCTTTGAAAGATCGACCCATTCTACCGACTCCTTTATCTTGTACTCCTTTTCTCCGTAAACCTTCTTCAACAATGCAGTCATCTTGATCATCTGGTGGAAAAAAATACACATCACAACAATATTGTTCAACACGCGCACGCATGAAAACAAGAAGAAGGTGAAAAAGGAAATTTTTTACCATTTCAGTGCGGTCGCTGTGGTATTCAGACTTATGCCACCTCGTCGTTTGATCAACCGGTCCGATGTACCTCCTAGTGTCATGAATGTCAAGGGTCTCGCGGTGCCTATTCGTCATGTATAGCGAATAATGCTGGTCTTTCATCCGTGGTAACAGAATCTGATTTTGTTTCATCAAATTTGTTATGGGTTTGATGAGTGAAAAAGGATTACTGGAAAAAATTGGGAGAGAAAATAAGTACATAAGGCTAAACAAAGCAAATCTGATAACTTACTAATTTGCAATCAAGAAGGTTCTCGTCAACACGAACATAAAGTTTGAACTGCTTTGTTGCATCGACAACGTTAAACTTGCCGTGGACAAAAGGCAACACAACGTTTCCATCTTCATCTCTATCCGCGTGATCATTCATTTGAAGCACATACTGCGTGAGGGTAATTCACAAAAGAACGTTAATGCAGTTCCCCATCAGAGTTCGCTCCGACGCTTAATGAAAAAACGGATCACGCTTCTCTAAAACAGTATGCAGTTCACAATTCTCCCCATAATTTGTTTCATTTAAGATACATGGGTTAAACACAAAAAATAAATGTATGCAGTTCAGTAAATTCTAAAACAAATTATTATACACTATTAACTGCAGTTCACTCGAGCAGAAAAGAAGAAAAAAAAGGAAAAAAGAGAAATACCGTGATAAACAAACGGGACAGCAGAACGCGTTCGCCAGATCGATAAACCACATTCATATGCTCGTCATTCTTCCAGTACATGATGATATGATCCATCAATTCTGAGTCCATAAAACCACCTCTGGTGAAAGTTAAAAACATGTAGTCCACATTCACAGTGTAGACTTCGATAGGATTCCTGTGCATGAAAAGCGCGCACCTGCACAAAAGAAACGGCGAAGGTGGGGGGGGGGGTTAGGAGCACAAAAGAAAAAACATAGAAAAACATTACACACATTAAAAATCAAAAAGCGAAAAAACTAACGAAAAAAGAACTGACTCGCTGTATTTCTGCCTGAATGGTGTGCTCGTGATGAGTTGCAAGACTTTCCTCATCTCCACAAGATAGCTGAATCTCGCAAGCTTCAACTTCTGTACAGGAGATCGAAACTTTGATGGCTTCTGCACAGGCCTCTTATTTGATAGAACTAGTGCCTCGCTGTCCGTCGGGCGTTCCACAGCTGCGCTCCTGGTCCTCCTAGGCACTGGTGGTGGCCTCTCAAAATCATCATCACTATCTTCAGCATTCGGAGGGCTCACTACTTTCTTCCCATGCTTGACATTGACAGGAGATTTCTCAAGAGCTTTTTCATTCGAAGTGCCCACGCCACTCCTCAACATCTTACACACCGGTTCTTTTACAAGCTTAACGGGGGGTTCATCAAGGACAAGTTTCTGAATCGTTGGAGTGTGAACCTGAGTTTCAAACAAGGAAATACCACCTTGGTGTGCGCCTTCGTCAAAGCCTGCACAAAAAAATGGATAATGATCAAAATGAAAAGAATCATCAAGTTCACTAACGAAAGTCATTTTAACATGCGAATGGGGTTCTACTAAAAAGCTTAACAAAAGTAGTGGACCTCCCCTTTCTGTATCAATGAAGTTCACTTAATAAAAAGGGTGTGTGACTGAAAAAAATGTAATAACCTTCTTTAAAAATTAAAAGTGATGTCAGGTCAAGACAGCAATGCGACGAGTTCAGCCAACTATAGAGCATCGCCTTCGTGATGTAGCCAATGTGCTCCTTCCCAAACTTGGCAATCGTTTCACCATCCCAGGTCTGCATGATTTGGAACATGTAAAATCCACAATCATGCCTCCAAGAAAACCAACATAAACACATTACTAATGCAGTTCACTCAATAATGAAGTGCTACTGATGTTAGTAAAACAATGCAGCTCCATACACACAAAAAACCGAGGGAGAACAACTAATAACACATTAGTAATGCAGTTCGCTCAAGGGAAAGGTGCTTCTAATTTAGTAAAAATAATGCAGCTCACTTACACAAAAAAACTGAAGGAGGAAAAAGAAAAAGGAGAACAAGTACAAACCCGTTTCCCTGTTGCGCAACATTAATATGAGTCAGCGCAAAGCCGTCAAGGGTGGGAGGGTTCAACGGCTCATCGCAGCTTGCGCTGCCATCTTTACAAACTTTTTTGATGTTCCTGACCATTTTCCTGAAGACAAGATTTGCAGGAGCGCTGTCGGCTTCGTTCAATGAGTCGAGAAACTCAAAACGCTTCTCTCGCAGGTTCAAAGTGACCAAGCAGTAGTGGCCTATCACGTCCTTCATTGTTGCGGGAGGAGGGTCAAATGTTGCAAACATAATCTGAAATAAAAAAAGAATAAAACAAACTAGATGAGAAAATAGAAAAACAGAAAACTTATTTTCAAGATGACGAAAATGGTCAAAATGCGTTACCAAGTTTTTCTTGTCCACACGTTTCTCTGCGCTTGAAGAAAACATCTTTTTCAAAGCCCTATTTGTGGCACCGCCGTTCCAAATGGAATTCTGCAAAAAAGACAAAACCAGAGAGTTAATGAAAATGCTTATAGCATAAATAAAAATTGGACGAGGGATAAATATAAATTAATGGAAATGCTTACACATAGGTTGTACGGGACAATCATCGTTTGAGATCCTTTGAACCTCTCAGCTAACATAGAGACGCCAATGTTTGCGAGGCGCGTGCTCAGCGTTCCATACGACCAAAAAGACTCACCAACATGACCGATAGTAATATCACCAAACTCGCCCTTGAACGCAACTAGATGCCTTCAGACAAGAAGAAAAAAGCCCAGCAAAAAGTGATAAGATGGGTGTCCCTGAAAAAATAACATATTAAATAACCGGGGTGTAAGACAAAAAATGTCATACTTCTTCTTCTTATCCCTCCTAGCCCTCGTAACAGCGTCATATAACTCGTTGTATCTTCTCATAAGAGATGGATCAATCCTCAAAGGAGTAACAACAAGTAATTCCTCATCTGCATACAGAGTGGGAACGATATCAGATAATAAAACACACACGGTCTATTTCGCCCCCGGGAAAGAACAAAAATAATGCAGTTCGCTTACCTTCGGTTTCAGAATAAACTTCATGTGGCTGCTCATATACATCTTCGCTGAGCGTCAAGTGATCCAGCCCGGTAATATCATCGTCAAGCGGCGCTTGATTGCTCATGTCCTGAGAGAGTCTTGGTTGTTCCTCTTCAGAACCAATCGAAACTATCTCAGCTGGGACTTTGGTTGTCTCGGCTGGGAAAGCCAGATTGCCAACAGATTGCTTGGGGGCGCGAGGGGCGACACAAAATTTCTCAGGCACCTCATCGCCAAGCAACAAAACAGTAGGCCCACCAACACCATCAATGCGAGCGGATGTCCCCGCAGCATCAAATCCGACTCTAGGAGTTCCTTCTGTCTCTTCTGCAATTTCAACTGTAACACAAGGAGCTCCTTCTCTCTCTTCATTCTTATCACAATCCACAAAATCCTCCCTTGCTTCTCTCTCTTGTGCCTTATCAGCCTCAACAGGACACTCCCCTCCTTCTCTACCTTCTGCCTTATCAACCTCCGCATTAGGCTCCTCCCCTCCTCTCCCTTCCACATTATCATCCTCAATGATGCGCTCCGCTTGGATTTCAATATTTAATCCGAGTTCTGATGAGTTAAAAAATAAAACACATTACACAAAAAAGATAGAATGCAGTTCACTAATAAAACGGACCATGAAGCTCCAATGGAAAATAAAAAATAAAACACAAAATGCAAAATTCTCTATACTCACCTGAGAAACATCGCCTTCCATCTCTTTAGACTTGTCAGCCTCCTCGTCCTTGCCAGCGTCACCCTCTGCCTCCTTCCCATGTATTTCCACGTTTGATTCGGCATCCTAAAAAACAAAATACATAAATAAAACTATTATCCAAATCTGCAGTTCTACAACTAAAAAACCAACACCAGATTATGCAGTTCACTTCTAAAAAGATGATGTTTCTTCTCTAAACAACAACTGCAGTGCACTACCACTACTGGTGCACACTACAAAAAAGTTAAAAACTACAGTTCGCTGCCACTTCTGGTGCAAAAATATGATTGTTTGTTTTGGACACTACAAAAAATTAAACAATGAAGTTCACTATAACAAAAAAAGGAAGAAATCAAACCTTGTCGATGACGCCTTCGTCAAGAGGATTGTCTTTGGCAGCTTCGTCAACGGGGGACAATGGCCTGTCAAACAAATAATCAGAATCAACACCGTAGTGGTCCTGGTGATCATCATCACGACAAGCGTTAGCCTTACAAGATTCTCCTCCACACTGCGAAAAGACCAAAAGGATGCGAAAAACAAATAGTCAATGCCACAAACACACAGAAAAAATAGATAACAAATATGGGTAAAAAAAACTGTTCACATATGAAAAAAAGACATACATCCACAGCTGCGGGGTCAGGCAAAGAAGGCCGGACAACATCTTCATGCCTGTTCATTTCCTTCACAAATGCCTCAGCTTCCTGCTCATACCTAGCACACTTGTCGTCCTGAGACTGCTTAAACTGAACGAATGAAGACCTGATATTCGTAACTGTCTGCTTAAGGAATTCAAGCTGCCCACGGTCAAAGTTATGAGCGGCCTCGATTTCTGCTTCAGAAGGGCCTTTGCCTTCAGGAAACAATCCAGCAATATTCCTCATCCTGGAACCGGATGTTGGGAAATCACATGGTAAATTGATGACCCTGTCGAGAAGCTCATCGACCTAAACAAATTTATTGCGATCAGCAGAAGCCTCGCCAGAAAAACCTCCAGCAGCCGCCCTAGCAAAACCACGACCCCGTCGAATTGGAGCCACCCTAGCAAGAGGCTCACAAAATATTTCAGGCGCTTCGGCAACTGCAGTCCGCTTGTACACAATTTTCGCTTCCGCCTTCCTCTGAACAAATTAACAAAAAAAGAGATGCAGTTCACAAAAAAAAGTACATAAGAGGTTCACATTTAGCATGGCGAAAAAAAGAAATAAAACAAACACAAAGGCTGGCTATGCACTGATTGGCAGCTTGCCAAACTTGTAAGAGTCTAGGTGTATCTTTCCCCTGACAATAATGTCGGCGTTGTGAATCTTCTTCAACTTCACATGGGACAGTATTGCGGCGCGTGGCGTGCGTCTATCCATAACCGATACTTTTCGAAGATTCAACGAATCGAGGTACATGAACAGGGGCACAATGGTGCAACCCTCAGCGCAGTTCTGCTTGCTCCCTTTAGAATTCCACTTGTACACAGCGGCCTACAGCTCGTCGACAACAAGCTTACAAAAGTCCATGCTAGCCATAGATGCAAAATCCAACCATAGCAGCTACCCTGGACAACCGAGTTGCAGGGCTGGGACAAAGCAAGCACTGGAAAACAATGAGAAAAAAACCTTCACAGTCTTATTAACCTTCGCAGGGTCCGCAGCCAGCGTGCGAAGTAAAATAAGCAGGTCTTTCGCATCTATGCTACGAGAACGGTTGAAACCAAGTTCATCCTTCAGATTAGCCAGCGAATCATCATGGCCGCTGGTAGCAGGCCTGGGAGTAGTGTGAGAACCCATAGGGAAATCAAAAATGTGATGGACAACCTCACGATTGATTTCCAGAACCTTGTTTGACCCGCAGTCCAATCTCATCGTATCAGGGTCAATCTTTCCCATCAGCTTGCACATCAGAACACGAGAAACATTCTTCTCTAATTTCAGGTCGAAGACAATGCCAAAACCTGCTTGCCACACCAAAGTTCTGTGCGCCTCACCCAACTAGGCGACAACTTTGCATACGTTTGGAATAGACAGCC
Organism: Secale cereale; assembly: GCA_902687465.1. NCBI lineage: Eukaryota > Viridiplantae > Streptophyta > Magnoliopsida > Poales > Poaceae > Secale > Secale cereale. The sequence continues at coordinate 92,523,345 of LR738712.1, forward strand.
GAACAGTCTTGTTAAAACGCCATTCATGCGCAACATCATCTTCAGACCTCTTCCTCTTGGTACTCTTAGCAGTCTACAAAAAAAACAAAGAATACAAAATGCAGTTCACATTAGCAAACTCATGCCTAACAAACTTAAAAAACAGAAGAAAAAATAAATAAACAGCGTATACCATACTAACATCAACATCCTCCTCATCAGAATCACTGTCTAGCGCTTCTCCAGCTGCATTTTCCCGCGCCAGCTTAGATCGACGCTCAGAATCAACACCAGAGTGATCGTCCGCGCGTCTCCGCTTTCCTTGAATCCCATCCACATCAACCTCGGCATAATTAGGCCTCTTTGAGTAATCAACACGCGGGCTCCGGCGTGGAGAACTTAAACCTTGCTCTGCAACAGTATTGAGTTTTCTCTTGACATGATTCTTTGCGGGGGCAAACTTAGCAGACTTCTTTGAATCTGCAATCCTCAAACTTTACTTGCTTCGCCTTATGAGCCTTCACGAAAGTATTACCGAGCGCAATCGCTTTCTGCCTTTTCCTGTCAACATCAGCTGCAATCTGATCAGGGACCATCCAATCCTGTGTAACTGGTTCTGTGCCATCAACAGATTGCGACTGGGTTTCACTCAATTCAGGTAGAATGCTGCCCAGATCAGATGTACCGCCACCGACAACATCGGCTGTGAAATAACGTGTAATCAAATAGTTAACACCACCACCTCCGGACCCACCAGGAGATAAAACTGTGGGTGAAAAAAACATGAGAAAGATATGTGTGTGAGAGGGAGACCTAAACTTAATGCAGCTCATATCAACTTGGAAACACAAATGTAGAAATGCCGTGCTCTTTTCAGTAGTTTATGTTTAACAATTAAAACATAACAGTAAACCTAAATGTAGTTCATGTCGCTTGAATATCATATTGACACATGTCTGAAAATGGACATTGGTAAAGGGATATATGATGCAGTGCACTAATTCGTTCAGTGACCAATTGACCACATATAAGAAGAAGTGCGCTTAGATATACAAAACAAAACAAATTCATGCAGTTCTGTGAGAGGCAAAAACTAAAACTTAATGCAGCTCATATCAGTTTGGCAACCACATAGTGGATAGACAAAAAAAATACAAAGCAATGTCCAAATGCAGTGCTCTTTTAGCAGTTTATGTTTAACAATTAAACATAACAAGTAACTTAATGTCACTCAAAAAATGTAAAAACAATTAACTTGAGGCAATTCATATCAGTTTGCCACATGTCTGAAAAAATGGGCCTTGCTAAAAAGGAATCTACGATGCAGTGCACTATTTCGTTCAACAAGAAGCAAATTGACCGTGTATGAAAAATGCAGTTCACTTTGATGTAGTACCAGATGGGGAAGCCGTTCTAACTGGTGAGGCATCAATTGGGAAGGAAGAAGCCATGTTGTGTCTGCAATCATAAAGGGATAATAATTAAACCCTAGACAGCAAACCCCAAAAGTTGGCAGAGAAAAACTTTCAATCCATAGGGCGTTGCAATTTCAAGCATACAAAACAAACTTAAGAAGAGAATGTTGACTCCAAAAATAACCCTAGCACAAGATATGGAACGGGTTCGGGGCGATTTGGGGCTCACCGTGAGACGATGTGACTGCCGGAGGAGGCGGCTGCGGACGGCGACGGCGGAGGAGGCGCCCCTAAGGACGGCGGCGGCTGCGGGCGTCGTCGCTGTCCACCACGAGAGCGCCCCTATGGACGGCGGCTGTTGCGGGCGTCGTCGCTCTCCAACGCGAGATCACGAGGGCAGGGGGATTTTGTGCGGGGGAGAGGAAGGGGAAGGGGCCAAGGGGGGTTGCAAGAAACATAGAAGAAAAAGAGAGACTTAATGAATAAAAGGCCCACAGGCCCACAGGTCATAGACAAAAAATAAAAAATGTCTTGGTTGTAACACGATGCAGTTCGGTTACAAAAAATGGATCGGTTTCTCAACGATGCAGTTCGGTTACAAAAAACGGATCGGTTTCTCAACGATGCAGTTCGCTTACAGAAAACGATTCGGTTCGCTTGCCCGAAATAAACGCGCCCACGATCGCCCGAAGCGCCGTGCGCCTGCTCCTCTATCCGGCCGGTTGCAACACGCGAGAAGGCCACGATCATCACGAACCCACGATCGCCATGACGGTTGGGGGACGAGATCGTGGCCTCGGCAGAAGTTGCTGCCTCTCCCTTTTAAATCCCGTGCTCCATCACCCTGATCGTCCGCAGAAACACACAACGCTGCGCTTCCTCCTCCTGTTCCTCCTCTTTCCAGCCATGCCGTTCACCAAGACCTACGACGATGTCCTGGCGCACGGAAAGGCCAAGCTCAAGGTGATCTACACCAACGACGTGGACGCCATGGCGACGTACGTCGAAGAGTACAAGGCAGTTCTCCAGAGGCGCCGCCAGAAGATCGTCGGCATCGACCTCGAGTGCACACCCAAAAAGAGCAGAGCGGCCCTGATTCAACTCTCCATCGGCAAGTACCACCCAGTGCTGCTTTTCCAAGTATGTACTACAATGGGCGAGAGATGCATCACCTTCGACAGGTTCCTCGGCGACCCAATGTAAGCAATTCTTTCTGCTGAGTAAAATATAGTTGCAGGCCGATGGGTCTCTCCTTTTCATCTGTGTTGCAGTTATATATGTCTCTGTATGCAGTTCCGATAAGTATAACTTCCGGTTCACTTTGGTTAGGTACGAGTTCGCTGGTTTCTGCATCGACCAGGACAAGGAGAAGCTTTCACGCTGCAACCTCCACATCCCCAACTTCGTCGACATTCAGGCGAACTGGAGGGTGCCTGATGGAACGAAGCCACTGGACTCACTTGGCGATGTATCTGCTGCCATCATCGACGACGAATACGCAGACATGAAGACAAAGATGACAGACCACGACCACAGCCTGTGGACTTCGATTCTCAGCACGAGGCACGTTGAGTCTGCTGCCAAGGACGCCTACACTACGTTCGAGGTATGGAACCGAATCACCACAGTGCAGAAAAGCCTCGCCTGCTCTGCAAAGGAGAAGACCAGGAAGCGCCCGAGGTCATCCTGGAGGGTGGCGGGCAAGGGGGGATCAACTTCCACCTCCAACTCCAACGGGTGGAACTGGTGAAGCAGGCCAGATGCTGATAGCCAAGGATTCCTGTCGCAAGTGCTCGATTTGTTTCCTTCTGCTTATGTAGATTAGTTTACTTTCGTTGTAATTTGCTTTGGCACAATGTTTGCTTATGTTGCATTAGTTTGCTTGATGATGTACTTTGTTAATTATGAGCGCAGAACCTTGGTTTGTATCTATCAACAATATGCAGTTCTCAGTAGTCTGTTTTCAGTATGTATATTGCTTCAAACTGCTGCTGTAGCTAGGATACACATAAAAAACAATCTATCAAAGCAGTTCACAGAGAGTATTCTTTCACAAAACTGCTGCTATTATAATGGTTGATGCAGTCCTCTTTTATTAAAAACTCTAGTTCCGTATGTGGATTAAAAAAAAAGCTCAATTGGTGTTTCCAGTATGTATATTCTTCAACTGGTGCTGTTGATAGGATGCACATGAAAAAATATATGTGAAAAGCAGTTCACTTATACTCAGATTTCTTATAGGAAATAAACTAGAAGCCACACAAAAATGTCAAATTATTACAACAAAATTGTCTCATGCTGCTGCTGCTCAAGTAAGACTGATCTAAAGCAAATTTAACTTGATTTCCAAACACTTTGCATGCCTATAAAACATAGCCATGACAACTTCCCTAGCCTGAGGACCAGCTTCCTCCACAAATTCCTTCCAACCATCTTTGAGAACCAAACAATCATCAGAGCCAACAGAATACATAACATCAACATCATGATATCCATTCTTGCTAACCAAGACCAAATTAACACAGCTTTCTGTTACCCTGACTAGACCAGAAGGGAATTTCTGCAAGCAAAACAACAAGAACAGAAAAAATGAGAACACATAAGAAAAAGATTACAATCTTCAGAAACTAAATTGCTGCTACAATCTTCATAAAAAATATTGATGACAACATATAATAATATTGACTAGACAAAATTGCTGCTGCTCCTACAATGTTCATAATAAAACTATTGTGTGAAAAGCAGTTCACTTATACTTAGTGAAAAATATTTATTCAGAAACTAATACTGCTACAAATATTCAGATAGTGTTAACTACAAACAACACATGAAAAAGACTATGCGAGAAATACATACCCATGAATCACTGACATCATCGTCAGTCATCTGATGGACGAATGGAGTCCGAAATCCAATACCTGAAGAATAGAGAAGGGAACAGAGCGCGCTGTGCCGCTGCCTCTGGTTCAGAACCAACCCTTCAGAAAAAACGCATGTCTCCAGCATGGGCTCCAACCTTGCCAGGCAACCGCACGCGCAATCCATTGCCAGGTGTAGGGTCTGGTTGGGAAAAAGGCAGATCGAGGAAGAGTGGCAAAAAGAGCAGGCAATTTTCGCCGCCAGGGATAAGGTGAGATGGGAGCCGCCAGGGATAAGGTGGGAGGGGAGCCAATTGACCCACCAATATATATATGTACAGACACAGCCCAAAAAAAATGACAAATAAAGCAGTGCGGTAACATAACAATGTGCATTTCCCATTGCATATTACTGCAGTCCACCGCGCTTGACCAAGCAAAAAAACTTATTAAACTAGTCCCCCAACCCCCCGTGGCTGTAATGCAGTTCATACAGGCTCGCATTGCATATTAATGTAGTTCACCGCGCTAAAATATTCACCGCGCATTGCATATTACTGCAGTTCACCCCTCCATGATTCGCAGACGAAAAACACAGCCTGCAATGCAGTTCTAACAACTATATAATGCACAAAATCTCAAAAAACATCTTGAGTCGCGACCAGAGCCAATGGCACCCGCAAGAACACAAAAAACATGGACAAAAGTTAAATTCTTCAAAATTAACAACTTAATCCGTTGCAATTCATACGGATAGGAGCAAGGCAGCACATAATTGCCGAAAACAAATGAAAATTACATAAAAACACAACAATTTCGATCCGGACGGGGAAGGACAGAGAACTTGCCGTTTTTGCGCCAGAACAGAGAGATACTCGACCAATTATACTAAAATTTCAATCCTATTAGCAAATTAATCTGTCGCGGAATAACACAAACATGAACGCGAAATTAGTAACACACTAGGACCATGCTATAAAATCGAATATGCACCGCCAGCAGGATGCGAAGCTCCTCCACGAGCGGAAGAACAGAGGCAGATCCGCCAAATCAAACGATTTCCGTCGTTTTCTCGCTGAATTCCGTGTTTAATCACATATTAAATCAGCGCACACACAAATAAAACAATAGAAATCGATCAAACTAGCCAGAAACGCTGCTCCATGAAGGTTTGCTACTGCCCCTCTATGTGGTTCGGAACAGAAGAAGGAAGTAGTGCGCATAGCCGGTCTATTCTCATAACATTATGAGAATAATATTCTCATCACACTTCCGAACTGCTTTGTTTTACTGCATTGGAAAGCTATGCGCACTGCACAGATACTGCAACAGAACCTCATGTTTGAAAAACTGTACGTGTTGTTTTTTCGGTATCTTTTTTGCTCTAGTTTTTTAACCATTTATCGGAATTATGCGTGTAATATACCGTTGAAAAGCTATGGAGTAGACGCAACTTCGCCATGTTGAACACTTTTCAAAATTCATCATAGTTTAAGAGCAGATTCGAAAATCATGCGGCTCACAACGAATGGCAGCGAGCGTTTTTTGCTTTTTTCTAAACCGCTCGTCGGAATGAAACGTATGATACACCGTTGGAAAGGTATCGTCGGCGCACATCTTTTTCGTATTTATTATTTTTTCTAATTCGCTATGGTTCAAGAGCAGTTTTGAATTTACTAAATCGCGAAATTGTGTTTTTCGAAAAATTTCAAATTTTCGGTACTGTTTTTACTCCAATTTTCTAACCGTTTGTCGAAACAAGGCGTGTAATATACCGTTGGAAAGCTACAAACGAGGCGCAACTTTCATATGTTGAAATGTTTTTGAGATTCCTTACGGTTTTTAGTTAAATTTGAAAATTGTGCGGCTGACTACGAAGGGCAGTGGCTGTTTTTCGTGAAATTTTTACAAAACGTTGATTGAAATGATCCAAATGATACCTTGCTGGAAAGATATCGTCGAGACGCTACTTTTTCATGTAGAACACCCCCTCTAATTCATTACGGTTTAAGAGCAGTTTTGAAATTACAAAAACGCGAAAATTCTGTTTTTCACGATACCCAAATCGACGCGTTTTTTTGCGCTTCCGAACTGCATGTTACTGCAACACAGAGACCAGTGAACTGCATGTTTGAAAAAATTGTACGTGTTATTTTTTCGGTACCTTTTTTGCTCTAGTTTTTTAACCGTTTATCGGAATTATGTGTGTAATATACCGTTGAAAAGCTATGGAGTAGACGCAACTTCGCCATGTTGAACACTTTTCGAGATTCCGCACGGTTTAAGATCACTTTTGAAAACGGTGAACTGCATGTTTGAAAAAATTGTACGTGTTGTTTTTTCGGTACCTTTTTTACTCTAGTTTTTTAACTGTTTATCGGAATTATGCGTGCAATATACCGTTGAAAAGCTATGGAGTAGACGCAACTTCGCCATGTTGAACACTTTTCGAGATTCCGCACAGTTTAAGAGCAGTTTTGAAAACGGTGAACTGCATGTTTGAAAAAACTGTAGGTGTTGTTTTTTTGGTACCTTTTTTGCTCTAGTTTTTTTACCGTTTATCGGAATTATGCGTGTAATATACCGTTGAAAAGCTATGGAGTAGACGCAACTTCGCCATGTTGAACACTTTTCGAGATTCCGCACGGTTTAAGAGCAGTTTTGAAAACGGTGCGACCGACGAATAATGGCAGCGAGCATTTTTTTGCGCTTCCGAACTGCACAAGAAAACCGCACTGCATCAGGGTAGGAGCCGGCGCGACGGTGCTGGGGGAAGGAGGCGGGGCGACAGCGCGGGGGTAGGACGCGGGGCAGTGGTTGCTGTCCTCGGGGCGTTTCGCTCTAGAAACCTATTTAAGTGGGGTGTTATGGGAATAAGGTTTTTGTTATGAGAATAAGGTCTTAAGGGGTGTTATGAGAATAGACCCACCCTATATATATATATATATATATATATATATATATATATATATATATATAGAGAGAGAGAGAGAGAGAGAGAGAGAGAGAGAGAGAGAGAGTTGTGTTATGTCCTCTACAACATTCACTTATAGCTATGTCTTCTTATTTGAATCTTTTGAACTAAGTGAATGTGATCGGACCCTAACCTGTCTATGCTCTCTCATCTTAAACTTTGTCAGTCCAAATCATATGCATTCTGTTGGAACTGTCGAATATCTTCTCTGCATCCTTGTCAGCAGAAGATTAGGAGACAAACTTTAAATCTAATTTAATGCTCAATCCTTTATGCCTGAAACCCGGAGAAGCCGGAACGACCACTCCGACAGTCGAGGTGTACGTGGGATCGTGGGACAACTCCCAATGTGTTACATGTCCGCCACGTGTCCCTCAGATGTGAACCGCCAGGGGCACCTGCGTAATTGCGTTGTGCCGTCTCCCATGCTTATAAATGCACGTCCCATCACGGTCAAAAATTCTTCTACCACATCTCCACCTCGAGCAACCCTAGCGCCTCCGCTAGCTCTCGACGACGCCGGCGACGAAGCGCTTCGCTGCCGCGACCTCGTCGATGCCGTCCTCACGCCGGCCGTGGACATTGTCTACTCCGCCGTCGCCGTAGCTGCCCTCCGTCACCAAGTTAGGGCACGGAAGATCGAACTGATGGGCATCCAACTTTTCTCCGTCTAAGTAGTTCATCGTGTGGTAAAATAAACTCTCTTTTTACCATCTTCTTGATCCAGAAAGATTCATCACTTTTACCACAAGAAGTTTCTGCCTACACATATATAGATCTATCCTGTCTGCATCTCATATCTTGCCTAGTACATTCACATATGCTTCAAACATAGTTAGTTACCTCACTTGTACCTATTCATGGATTCGTACAAATCTGGAACAAACTCTGATCATATAAGTGAATGTCTTCGCGCTATGAGGTCAAAGTCTTCTAAACTAATTTATCTTCAAAAGCTTCTGAGAATGCATATGACCTCTTCCCCTTCCCTCGCATCCCTAATGCTATCACAGGTACATGTCCGTGGGAGAATCCCTTGGTTCTCATAGTCTGCATTCATTTGCAGAATTCTTGCAGCATCATATTCACTCTCCTGAAGCCAGTTCCTGTCTGACCAGCAGACCAAAGCATTTGCCAGTGTTGAAGCCATTCAGTTTGAAGCCTTTCAGATTGAAACCAATGGCAACCGACAAGTCAGTTAGGAAGGGTGGCAGACAGCGCCGTGGCAACACCTCTAAAGATTTGCCTCCAGATCTAAGTGAGATGTACAAGACTGATCCAGAGGAGGATTACAATCAGAGGAGGACACGAATCCAATGGATTCGAAGATATTGGGCTGAACAGTGGTTCAAGTACAAGTTCGTGACCCAAGAGTATACTGAAAAGAACGCCTTCAAGCATCCATGGAGAGATATCACCTACAAAAATCTTCCACCCAAGACTCGAGCTGAAGCCATTGCTCAAGGCTTCTACCCTTGCATGGTCAGAGGGCCTCAACCTGCTGGAGCCGATCCTTCTTCTCTGCTCTGGTGTCGCGACGACAATTTGTTCAAGCGAAATCTTCAATATGCCAAGATCTCATCCAAAGAGAACAAGAAGAACTGGGGATTGGACTTCAATCCTGGCCCCTCTGCGCCCCGTGATGATGGCACGCGCGAAGCTGAACCAAACCTGGTTGGGCCTTTCTATATCCTAGAAGGCCTCATCAGTCACATTAGGGTTCAAGGGGCGGATGTGGATCAACCTGCAGATGACGCTGATTCTGATGAAGCGCCTGCAACCCCGAAGCCCAAGAAGAAGAAGAAATTCAAGGCTTCGAAGACCACTCCACCAATTGCTTCGAGAGTGAAGCCTTTGGCCACTACTCCACCAGCACCAAGTGTGCAGTCTGAGGAGCACTCTTGCATCTCCAAGAGCAGACAGCTAAGGAAGAAGCCCTTGCACAACCCCACTCCAGCTCTCACTCCTGACGCTATTCTGAAAACTGCCAATGAAGCCTTTGATCTCTCGAGCGACGACGATCTTGGTGATGATGCTCTGGAGCAATTGATCAAGAGCAAGCAAGACGCATAAATCTTCAATGATTTGCCGCTCTTCAACGTGGAAATGCTCAACAATTTCATTGATGAATGGTTTGACACCCCCAACCTCAGCTTCGACGATCTGCAGCTTCCAGTTGGCATCAGCATCTCCTTCCATGGTGCCATTGCTTCTGAGCTAGCTCTTGCTCAAAAAATGGTTGAGCTGAAGCAAAAGATTGATTATGAAAAGGCCCAGTTCAAGAAGCATGTGGACAAGCTCAGGGTCCAAGAGATTCAGAACTTCAAAGTCGTGATGCATGAGTTCAAGGAAGCCTTTCGCAAGAGGCGTGATGAAGCCAAAGGTTCTCGTGTGCAAATCAAGGCCTTGGCTGCCAAATGCGTTCAAGCATATAATGAAGCTGAAAAGCGCAAGGCCCTTGGGCGTCCTGGCATTGACCCTAGGATGGCTGCCAAGAAGAAGAAGAAGCAACCTGTGCCCAATGCTGAAGAATCCAGGCAGGAAATGCCTAGCATTGTCTTCCCTGCCAGCATGACTGGCACGAAGCCCAAGGTCACCCCAGCCGCTTCAGAGCTCAAGAAGACAAAGGTGGCTGAAGCTAAAGCTCGCAAGCGCAAGCAAACTAGTGATGAAGCTCCACACACCAAGAAGCGCAAGACAAAGAAGGACAAGGCTGCTTCCACAGAGCCCATCTTTGTCGAGCTCATATCAGTTGCTCGCCCTGCATCTACACACCAAGAATGTCGCATGACAGTCCATGAGCCTACTCCCACAGAGGCTGAAGACATTCCAGCTGTTGACCCCACCGCAGCTGAAGACATTGGTCCTCATGACAATGTTGAAGATGATGTAGTTCTTCCTCAGATCGAGTACAACGTGGAATCTTAGCCTGTTCTTACGAACAGCGAACGCATCAGCATTGGTCGTCCATTGACGCCAATTGCACAGGATGACTCGTGGGCTGATCACCCACAAGATACACCAGCAACTCCCCAACCAAGTCAAGTCACTAGTTCGGTGCTTGAAGATGAAGATTTTGAGGCCCAACAAACTCCATCCCCTCAGGCGTCGCCAGCATTTCGCAGGCTTCGCAAAGGACCAAGGCCTCAGGTCGTCACCCCAAGTGTTCCAGAAGGAGAAGGGCAACAATCTGTTCCTGAAGCTGCTCCCACTGTGAACCTCTCAGAATCTCAAGCCAAAGCGGCTGAAGATATTCCGGCTGCATCAGCCGAAGAAGAACCACCCCAAGAAGAAGAAGAACCCCAAGAAGAAGAAGCACGTGCTGCCACACCCCCTGTTCTCGAGGAGAACGTGTCCGACCCTCCAGCTCCTGGAGTGGAGGTTACAAATTCATAGGCTGCCACCACCAACACTGAAGCCAATGACGTGGTCATGGCTGAAGCCAATGTGGCACCTGAAGTCATAGTGGTGCCTGAAGTGATGGCGCCTGAAGCAAGTGCTGCACCTGAAGCAAATCTGCAGCCTGAAGCCACTGCCTCTGCTCCTGTTCCGCCTCCAAGTCCCCATACAATTGAGCAAACTTACAACCAAGATGATCAGCTCATCACTGTCCGATGGCCCATTCTGACACCACCACCTGCTGCTGGACCGCATGCTGCTGGTCCTCAGTCTGACCATCATGTTGAGCACATGCCTCAGGTTCAGAAGCCTAAGCCAAGACTGCCAAGGTTTCCAGTTGACGCCAGGGTGATCGACGATCAAGATGATGCTACCTCACCACCTCCTACTTCAGCGCGTGTCGACACTGCACCAACTACTTCTGCACCGCCAAACACCAACGCCGACCCTGCATCCTCTCCTGCTCCATCTCGGAACGAGTAGAGGCTCTATGTCTTCAAACCTTTTTGGTCCTTACTGACAAAAGGGGGAGAAGCATATGAGTTGATAGTCTTCAAGCGGGTCCATATGGGCGGGAGCTTTATATTTTGCCTAGTACTTACAACTCTCGTTTTTGCTACATTTGGTTCTTTGAGTTGTAACACTTAAACTGATGGTCGTCTGCTACGTTTTCTGCTACTCTGTAATGCGATGATAAATTCCGCATGTGCTACGTTATATTCCGCACTTAGTCGTTTTTGCAGACGTCCATTTCTCATTATGCATATCATTATATTTGACATATCAATTGTGCATGATGAATTGTCTTCATAAGTTGAAGAGGATCTCCACAAGTACAACCTGCCATGTGCATTTGCATTCAAAGACAAATCAACTACGTGCACATCTTCAGGGCGAGCCTTTTGCAACTTACGTAGACAATACCTTTATCCTTTACAATTTCACATACTTTTATCCCCGTTGAAAACTTCAACCAGTTTGTCATCAATCACCAAAAAGGGGGAGATTGTAAGTGCATCTAGTGCCACCCCTAGTTTGTTTTGGAGTATTGACGACAAACCTGGTTGAGGGACTAATGTGTTTGTGAGAATTGCAGGATAACACAGGTAGTAGTCCCTCATTGATTCGTTTTAGCTACCGGAGATGACCCCTAAAAATGTATGAAGACGTTGACAACAGTGGTGGTACATGAAGATAATCTTATTGAAGACTATGACAAGAGAAGACATTGTGTGAAGACTATGGAGCGCGAAGACTTAGATGTTTTGTTGTTTCCTTTTCTTCTTTGTTGAGTCATAGGAACCACCGTACTGTTAAGTGGGGTCCAAGTGAACGAAGTCAGAGTGACTGAAGTGATGCTCAACCAAATCCTATGTCTTCGAGCGAAGACAATAAGAGCAAATCTTATCCAGAGCTGGATGAGTTAGCTCTACTTGTAGCCCAAGTAAAGTTGCCGTGTGAGTGTTTGAAATCTGACCGTTGGAACACGTGTCAGTTCCTTAGTGACCCAGGGTCACTTCGGACAAATCAGGTCGGGTTGCCCAGTGGCTATAAATAGCCCACCCCCTACACCATAAATTGGTGGCTGCTCAGAGTTATTGCACGGCTTTTGTCGTTTGAGAGCAACCCACCTCCGAAGAATTTGAGAGAAAAATCCTTGCGAGGACAAAGCCAAAACACCCAGAGACAAAGAGTGTTAGGCATCACTGAAGTCTTTCTGTTTGTGTGACCTGAAGACTTATTACACTTGAGGACTGTGTTTCCTCCAACTGGTTAGGCATCGCGTTCTGAGCATCCAAGAGTCATTGTGGATCGCCGGTGAATGAAGTATGTGAAGGATTGGAAGTCTACCTTGAAGACTTACCAGAGTGATTGGTCAAGGACTAGGTGTCTTTAGCTCAAGGGGAATAAGGTGAAGACATGGTATTCTGAGTTAAATCTCAGCCTCCCTAACCAGACGTACAGTTGTCACAGCAACTGGAACTGGTCTAACAAATCACTGTCTTCCCCGAGCTACTGGTTCTATCCTTCCTTCCCTTTACTTATTGTCTTATGTTGTGAAGTCATTGCCTGTCTTATCTGATTGACTTCACTGTGTGACTACTTTATTTGATTGGCTTCATTCCTTCTTCCATCCTGATCCTTACTGCCTAGCTGCTATTAGTCTTCGTGCTTTCACTTCATTGAATACCTGACTATGGCCTGTCTAGTGTAGTCTACTTTCCGCTGCATATAAATAGGATTGGTTTTATCCTTTGTCTTCAAAACTTCCATGTTTTGAAGCATTTCATAAAAATCGCCTATTCACCCCCCCTCTAGTCGATATACTGCACTTTCAGTATACTAGTTGTGCAACAAGTTTCAGCATTGGTACAAAGGGTGTAGAGTTCACTCAAATACTGCCAGTAAAACTAGCCTCACCTTTGTTAAGATTGGGATAGCAATTTTTCATGTTCACCCGAGTTCGAAATGATATTTAATTACCTTGAAGGTACATGGTTTGCAATTGTTTAATACTGTCATTTGTTAATAATGCTAGTTACCTTCATACTTTTGTATTTGGTTTAATGCTCTTGCACAACTAGTGTACCAATGCTGAAACTTGTTACCTTTATATTTTGTATTGTTAATTCTTATAGAAATATTCTAGTGCTAGAGCTTATGGAAATCTTCCAGTGCTAGAGCTTATAGAAACCTTTCCCATTAAGAAATTGGAATGCTTATATTTGTGAGTCTATGCTTCAACTAGTGCCACTTTCATAGTAATCACACTTTCAATATCTATGCAAATAGGCATGCTCAATTTTAGTGGAACTGTCCAACTGGTTCAACATTAGGAGCATGTTTTCTTCCAAAACTTTATATCCAATTGGTGGCACTATGAGCTATTCATTAAGAAGGTACATGGTTTGCTACTATCTTGCTACTCTTTTTGTACTGTCATTAAATACTAGTGGTTTGCATGAGAATTTATTGGCAGGGTGGACCTACATTGGAGGTGCAGGACATGATTCAATGATTGGATGCTCAATTTCGGTTGTATCGATTTCACCTCTTCATCACTACGAACATGGATATCCTTGGTCTGATGAAGAATAGGCGCTATATTTCTGCTCTGAACAAGCAAATAAATTCAGGATGAAATTGTCCAGGGCAAAACATGACTGTATCAAATTGTCAAGTGCCAAACATGACAGATGCTAAGCGGAAGAGACATGTTTAAACCGAAAATACAATGTGGATTATATGTTTACTAGCTTGTTGATATATGTGCAGACAGAGATGTTTACCCGTTGCTATTTGGCAAACACACAAAGTGATCGCAATTTTGGTTTAACTGCACAAGAGAATAGTATAGTCACTACATGCAGTGGCATTTGAAAATAGACACAAAAAGATTGGATAGTCACTTCATGGGCTGCAGAAAAGTAGTATTGTACTATTTATTAGCCAACACTAGGTGCTTCATTGCTTTGGTGTGATTATACAATGGGCATCATTTTGCCTAAGTTAAAGTTTGTATTCCGAAAATAGTCTCATCGTGTGATCGAGAGAAGACCAAATCATATTGCAATGGATGTTCCTCCATCATGTGTGGTTCATTCTGATGGTTCCAGCTATTGGTGAAACCACTTATGTTTGCAAGAGGAATTGTAGACTTCACAAACAAATTTGTCTTCCAGTTTGTACTGAATGTTGGCCAAGAGAAGCATCCATGTTAGAAGGAAGAACATATGTTTCTTCTAGATCTTTGCTTTTGGAGCTACATATTTGTATATGATCTGTGAATCATTGAGATGCATTAACATGTTGATCTTATGTATGGGAATCATACTAGTTGGTTTTAGTTGTCTTTGATCTTTGCTTTTGGAGCTACATATTTGTATATGATCTATGAATCATTGAGATGCATTAACAGTTCCTTATATATGTTCGCTCAGTTTTTACATGTTACTGATCGATCACTAGCTAGCCTACTAATGCGCTCCTGGCAGTTTTAGTTGTGACGCAAGATCCGAAGTGGCAGTTTTTTAAATAAAAATGCCTACCTCTGAAGAAACTGACAAGCTGCTCTGAAGAAAATGCCATGCGAATCTGAAGAAACTGCCAGCAAAAACGTTCGCAAATGCCTTATCTCCCAATGAATGTTCATCAGCTAATGTAATCGTACACGTACACCATCCGACCTACTTGATCCTACACGGATAAATACCAGATCACGCACGTACTACCTCCTTTCCGGTTTGCAGGGCTCAATTCAAAAAACGACCTACTCAATCCTACACAAATAAATAGCGGATCATGCACGTACTATGTCCTTTTCGGTTTGTAGGGCTTAATTAAAAAATCTCACCAACCAAGGTAGATGATGAGTGGTCGAATGATTTTTGACAAGGAGGGAGTACCTCATCTAGATGATTCGAGTTCGCAAATGGCTTATCTACAACCTAAAGTTCATCAATTAATGCCCTCGGCTGCGACTCGTTGCATGCTGCTCCGCGTACTGTCTGCGAGTGATTTTGAGTGCCTGCATGCAGCCGGCCGTAATTAAGGCAGCTAACTGATGCGAAAAAAGATGTGCTTTAATTATTGCAGGCCGTTTAAATCTATGGAATCATTATTGACAAGGAGGGAGATGAATCGAGTACACTCGTTTGACCGTCATGCCGGCGTGCGACCCAGCTCGGACGGGACGGGACGGCACAGTCAAATTTCAGTTTCTCTAGTTTTCCACGGCAAGCTGGCGCGCTAAGCCATGCCTGCTTAATTATGCATTGAATTCCGATGACCGTCGCGCTACCTTCCGCCTATAAGTACTGTTTCCCAGCCATCTATGGTGGCACCGTGACCCAACTCGCCCTATCCTCATAAGCCCCCACCGGCCCGACGTCGCTCGCCACTTATCCTCGATCTCTCCACGTCTGCCATGCCCCCGCCCGTCTGTGATAGGCGAGGCCGGAGGCGGTCAACGCATGAACTAGTGTTCGGTTTTTCACCGGAAGGCAGACGAAGGGAGGAGGCATTCTATCGGTCTTTAGATGGCAATGCGGAGATCGAGGACTTGTTGGAGCGCGACCGCCTGACGGAGGAGGAGGAGTGGTTGGAGCGCGACCGCTTGGCGGAGGAGCAGCGTATCACCGATTTGCGCTGCTAGCGGGACATGGAGCAGCAGTGCACCGACGCTCTGAGTAGCGAGCAGAGCGGCCGCAACTGGGCCGACTACGTGGAGGCCGGCGCCTAGCAAATAGCCCTAGAGGCTGTCGGGCACGCACGCGTTTGCGACGCCGATTTTTACTACCAGCTCCTCAAGTGGGTTTCCCGCTTAGAAGCCGAAGCTTCGGTGGACTACGCCGGCATGGAAAGGGCCAACGCGCCCTGTCGCACCTCTGGCAAGTCCGAGGCGAGGCGGAGGACGCCGGTGCCGGTGTTTAGCGTGTAGCGCACATGGCCGCAGGCATCGTCTAGTTAGCTAAGAGTAAGTTAGTACTTGTACGCTACTAGAGTATTAGTGGGAGTAGATAGTTAACTTGGCTATGATGGTTGTCAACGTGGAAGTTCAGTACTCTATATGTGGATCAGTCCTGTTACTTTGCTCTGAATATTGAACTTTCCGTTTGAACGTATGGAATGGGCTGTTATTTTTTTTAATGGGTTGTATTTGTCCTCCACGGGTTTAGAGGCTGACTTATGAGCCTACCAAGTTGACGCGTACACAATCAGGAGATAATTGTACGTGGAGAGGATGACAGCAGGGACCCGCCAAGGTCATGGCAGTACGCAAGCAAGTGCCTCCTTATTTCAAGCCAATAAAAAATGGCTCCTCCTAATGGATTTCTCACATCTGGGTCCCATGCCATTGTCAACGTACTCAATAAATGACAGAATTGCACAACGAGCGGCTGACAGCAGGGAACCAGCAGCTCACCCAGTTATTTTTGTTTTGGGTTAATTTGATAAATGCCACTCCAAATCTGGTGTTTGTGTGAAATGCCACGGCAATTTCCAAACTTTCAAAAATGCCATTTCATGCCATTTCCAGTGGCATTTTTCGAAGTTTGGAGTGGCGTTTTTCAAAGTTTGCAAATTACAGTGGCGTTTTCCAAAGTTTGCAAAAATTGCAGTTTTATTTATCAAAGTTTGGAAATTGCAGTGGCATTTTTATGAATCGCCATAATTGGAGTGGAATTTATCTAATTTGTTTTTGAGACGGAAGCAGGGTGTCAACTGGGCTGTGCGGGGCACTCTGGCCTGTCTAGACAACCTTCTCTTTTATGTTTACCACAGACCAGCCCAGTAGTTTTTATTTTCTTTCTGAAAATGGCTAGCCTAGTTTTTTTGTTATTTGCCAAGTAAATCACTTTGTCAAGCCTGTTGGGCTGCAAATCTTTCAAGACGAGGAGAGCTTCATTCGGTTGGACGAGAAAATGGCCTATCAGTAATGAGAAATAGGTTGTACATTTTTTAAACACATCAAACCAGCAATTAGTTTCAAATTTATTTTTTTCATTTCGAGATTTTAAATTGCATTAATTTTTATGCATGGACAATTTGTTGGATTTTATATTGATATACATTTATTTTTAAAATCAGTTTGAATGTGACTCAAAATTTCGGGATTAAAAACAGTTCGGACCGCATCGAAATATGAAAAAAATTCGTATAATTTTTTAACCGTGGCCACAATATGGGCTGTAATGCTAACAAAAAGAATATGGGCTCCAAAAAAACCTTATGAATTAGCAAATGGGATGTAAATTATTAGAAATAATGGCAGATGGGCTGTATGATGTTTTCCATATATTTGAGGCTTTCCTAAAAAAAGGTTGACGCACAAGCAGCAACTGTTGGATGTCCATCCAACGGCCGTCGTGCTTCTTCAATCTCAGCTCTTCCTGCTCCAGCCGCTCAAACAAGCGCCGGCGGGACTGCCTGCTCTCTCCTCCCCGTGGCCGGCTGTACTGACACACAGGCCTCACTGCCCCACCGTAGTCCCATCGCTGGCCTAGCCATCCCTCTACTCATCCACACCTGTTGTTTTCTCCGGGGACGGCAGACGAACCAGTAAACCATCGTACTCCTCCGCGTGGGAAACAACTACCTAGTATTCCTTGGCTCCATGTCGTTCCCTTCCTAGGCCTCGCCGTCGTCCACCGCCCTGGTTCTCTCGGCACGGCCTGGTCAACGTGGTCAATGAACGACATCCATCGGAAGTGGACTGTACGTGGAGAGGCTGACAGCTGGGTCCATGGCAGCATGCAAGGAAATGCCTCCTGATTACGCGCAAAATAATGATTCCGCCACCTGACAGCTAGGACCCATGGGAAGGGCTTCTGTATTTCGTGAATAAAACGTCCCCCCCCCCCGCTGACAGGTCGGACCCGCCAGCTATACCTTCGCACGCAAGTAAGTGCTGCCTTATGACGCACAAAAAATGAATACCCCCTGCTAGCTGAGACTCACCATAGTGGGTGGCTGACTTGTGGGCCTACTAAGTTGACGGGGACAGAGGGCTTTGTCAAGTTAGTCAATATGAACGATTCTAGCTCCAGTGACCGTACGATGTTCATCCAACGGCCATAGTGCTTCTTCAACCTCTGGTCTTCTTGCTCCAGCCGCCCAAAGCAGCGACAGTAATGCCGCTTGTTCCTGCCTCCCGTGGCCGGCTATGCTGCTGCGGAGGCGTCACCGCCCCCATACTACTCCAATGCTGGCCAGGCCATCCCTCCACTCACCCACACCCCCTGTTATTCTGCGGTGATGGCAGCCTCACACCGCAGCCGAACTAGTGAACCCTCATACTCCTCTCCGCGTGAGCATCCACTGCCGCGTCTTCCCCAGCTCCGCGTCGTCCCCTTCCTAGGCCTCGCCGTCGCCCACCACCTTGGTGCTCTCGGCGCGGCGTGGTCAATGTGGTCAACGACCGAGTTCCATCAGAATAGTAATGTGCGTGGGGAGGCTAGCAGCTGGGTCCACGGCCGCAACTGGGTCCACGGCCACAGCCCAGTTTTTTTGTGATTTGCCAAGTAAGTCGCTTTGTCAGGCCTATTGGGCTGCAAATCTTTCAAGACGCGGAGAGCTTCATTGGGCTGGCCGAAAAAATGGCCTAACAGTAATGTGAAATGGGCTGTACATTTTTAAAACACATCAAACCGGCAATTAGTTTCAATGTTTTTTTCATTTCGAGATTTTTATTTGCATTGATTTTTATGCGTCGACAATTTACTGGATTTTATATTGATATACATTTATTTTTAAAATTAGTTTGAACGTGACTCAAAATATCGGGATTAAAAACAGTTCGGACCACATCGAAATATGCAAAATTTCGTATAATTTTTTAACCGTGGCCACGATATGGGTTTTAATTCTAACAAAAAGAATATGGGCTCCAAATAAAACCTTAAGAATTAGCAAATGGGCTGTAAATTATTACTAATAATGGCAGATGGGTTGTATGATGTTTTCCATAGATTTGAGGCTTTCCTAAAAAAAGGTTGACGCACAAGCAGTGACGGTTGGATGTGCATCCAACGACCGTCGTGCTTCTTCAATCTCTACTCTTCCTACTATAGCCGCTCAAAGAAGCGCCGGCGGGACTACGTGCTCTCTCCTCCACGCGGCCGCCTATGTTGCCGCGCAGGCCTCACCACCCCACCGTACTCCCATCTCTGGCCTAGCCATCCCTCTACTCACCCACACCTGCTGTTTTCTCTGGGGACGGCAGACGAACCAGTAAGCTCTCGTACTCCTCTGTGTGGGAAACAACTATCGAGTCTTCCCTGGCTCCGTGTCGTTCCCTTCCTAGGACTCGCCGTCGTCCACCGCCTTGGTGCTCTCGATGCGGCCTGGTCAACATGGTTAATGACCGACATGCATATGAAGTGGACTGTACGTGGAGAGGCTTACAGCTGGGTCCACGGCCGCACGCAAGGAAATGCCTCCTTATTACGCGCAAAATAATGATTCCTCCACCTGACATCTAGGACCCACCGAAAGGGCCTCTGTATTTCGCAAAAAAACGTTACCACCGCTGACAGCTCGGACCCACCAGCTATATCTTCGCACGCAAGGAAGTGCCTCCTTATTACGCACAAAAAAATGAATACCCCCCCTATTAGCTGGGACCCAGTATAGTGGCAGGCTGACCTGTGGTCCGACTAAGTTGACGGGGACGGAGGGCTTTGTCAACTTAGTCAATATGCACGATTCTAGCTCCAATGATAGTACGATGTCCATCCAACGGTCGTAGTGCTTCTTCAACCTCTGGTTTTCTTGCTCCAGCCGCCCAAACCAGCTAGTAAACCAGCGCCGGTCATGCCTCGTGGTCCTGCCTCCCGTGGCCGGCTGTGCTGCCGCGGAGGCCTCACCGCCCCTACTACTCCCACCGCTAGCCAGGGCATCCCTCCACTCACCCACACCCCCTGTTATTCTGCGGCGACGGAAGCCTGATGTCTACTACGCACCCTTCTTCTTGTAGAGTTGTTGGGCCTCCAAGTATAGAGGTTTGTAGGACAATAGAAAATTTCCCTCAAGTGGATGACCTATGGTTTATCAATCCATGGGAGGCGTAGGATGAAGATGGTCTCTCTCAAAAAACCCTGCAACCGAATAACAAAAAGTCTCTTGTGTCCCCAACACACCCAATACAATGGTAAATTGTATAGGTGCACTAGTTCGGCGAAGAGATGGTGATACAAGTGCAATATGGATGGTAGATATAGGTTTTTGTAAAAGGAAAATATAAAAACAGCAAGGTAGCAAGTGGTAAACGTGGGCATAAACGGTATTGCAATGATAGTAGGCAAGGCCTAGGGTTCATACTTTCACTGGCGCAAGTTCTCTCAACAAGGATAACATAATTGGATCATATTACTAACCCTCCACATGCAACAAAGAGTCACTCCAAAGCCACTAATAGCGGAGAACAAACGAACAGATTATGGTAGGGTACAAAACCACCACAAAGTTATTCTTTCTGATCGATCTATTCAAGAGTCCGTAGTAATGTTCAATCTATCATAGAGTTCGTACTAGAATAACACCTTAATACACAAATCAATCAAAACCCTAATGTCACCTAGATACTCCATTGTCACCTCAAGTATCCGTGGGCATGATTATACGATATGCATCACACAATCTCAGAAACATCTATTCAACAAACACATAGAACTTCAAAGAGTGCCCCAAAGTTTCTACCGGAGAGTCAAGACGAAAACATGTAACAACCCCTATGCATAGATTCCCAAGGTCACGGAACTGGCAAGTTGAACACCCAAACATACATCAAGTAGATCACATGATATCCCATTGTCACCACAGATAAGCACGTGCAAGACATACATCAAGTGTTCTCAAATCCTTAAAGACTCAATCCGATAAGATAACTTCACAGGGTAAACTCAATACATTACAAGAGAGTAGAGGGGGAGAAGCATCCTAAGATCCAACTAGAATAGCAAAGCTCGTGATACTCAAGATCGTGCCATCTCAAGAACACGAGAGAGAGAGAGAGAGAAAGAGATCAAACACATAGCTACTGGTACATAATCTCAGCCCCGAGGGTGGACTACTCCCTCCTCATCATGGAGAATGCCGGGATGATGAAGATAGCCACCGAAAAGGGATGCCCCCCTCCGGCAGGGTGCCAAAACGGCTGTAGATTGGTTTTCAGTGGCTACAGAGGCTTTCGGCGGCGGAACTCCTGATCTAGGTTAATTTCTGAAGGTTTCAGTATTTATAGGATTTTTTGGCGTAGGGCACACGTCAGGGGGGCTTCTGGGCTGTCCTCGAGATAGGAGGGCGCGCCCCCCTCCCCAGGGCGTGCCCTCCACCCTCGAGGGCAGCCCGTGGCACTCCTGGCCCAACTCTTTTGCTTCGGGGGCTTCTTTTGGTCCAGAAAAAATCATAAAAATTTGGCTCGTCAATTGGACTCCGTTTGATATTGCTTTTCTGTAAAACCCTAAAACAGGAGAAAAATCAGAAACTGGCACTGGGCTCTGGGTTAATAGGTTAGTCCCGAAAATCATATAAAAGTGTATAATAAAGCCCATAAGACATCCTAGAAGGATAATATAATAGCATGGAACAATCAAAATTTATAGATACGATGGAGACGTATCAGCATCCCCAAGCTTAATTCCTGCTCGTCCTCGAGTAAGTAAATGATAAAGAAAGAATTTTTGATGTGGAATGCTAACCAATATAGTTTTTCAATGTAATTCTCTTAATTGTGGCATGAATGTTCAGATCTGAAAGATTCAAGATAAAAATCTATATTGACATAAGAAACAACAATACTTCAAGCATACTAACAAAGCAATCATGTCTTCTCAAACTACTATGGCTAAAGAAAGTTATCCCTACAAAATCATATAGTGTTGGCTATCCTCCCTCGTTATCACACTAAATATTCATATCATGCACAACCCTGATTTCAGCCAAGCACTTGTTTTCATACTCTATCTTTTCAAACCTTTCAACTTTCACGCAATACATGAGTGTGAGCCATAGACATAGCACTATGGGTGGAATAGAGGTTGTTGTGAAGAAGACAAAAAGGAGGGAGATAGTCTCACATCGACTAGGCGTATCAACGGGCTATGGAGATGCCCATCAATAGATATCAATGTGAGTGAGTAGGGATTGCCATGCAACAGATGCACTAGAGCTAAATATGTATGAAAGCTCAACAAAAGAAACTAGTGGGTGTGCATCCAACTTGCTTGCTCACGAAGACCTAGGGCATTTGAGGAAGCCCATCGTTGGAATATACAAGCCAAGTTCTATAACGAAAATTCCCACTAGTATATGAAAGTGACTAAACATGAGGCTCTCTACAATGAAGAACATGGTGCTACTTTGAAGCACAGGTGTGGATAAAGATAGTAGCAATTGTCCCTTTTTCTTATTCTTTTATTTTATTTTATTTTGTATTTTTTCTGCCTTTCCTTTTTCTTTGGCCTTTTTTTTCTTTCTTATTTTGCGGAGGGGCTTTATAGATTCAGCCTTTCCTCCCATGGGACAATGCTCTAATAATGATGATCATCACACTTTCATTACAACACGATATTACAACCCGATACTGCAACAACAAAGTATGACTCTATATGAATGCCTCCGACGGTGTACCGGTATGTGCAATGAAACAAGAGTGACATGTATAAAAAGATTATGCATGGTGGCTTTGCCACAAATACGATGTCAACTACATGATCATGCAAAGGCAATATGACAATATGATGCGTGTCATATGAACGGAACGGTGGAAAGTTGCATGGCAATATATCTCGGAATGGATATGGAAATGCTATGATAGGTAGGTATGGTGGCTGTTTTGAGGAACAATATGGTGGCTGTTTAGAGGAAGGATATATAGTGGGTTTATGGCACCGGCAAAAGTTGCGCGGTACAAGATAGGCTAGCAATGGTGGAAGGGTGAGAGTGCGTATAATCCAAGTCATAAGAACTCATATACTTATTGCAAAAATCTACGAGTCATCAAAACAAAGCAATCAACGCATGCTCCTAGGGGGGAGGTTGGTAGGAGTTAACCATCGCGCGCCCCCGACATCCACACAAAGGTTTACACTTTACAAATACATCATGCTCTAACTTTGTCACATACCGGTTCACCATACGTGCATGCTACGGGAATCACTAACCTTAACACAAGCATTTCTCAATTTCATAATAACTCCACTAGCATGACTCTAATATCACTATCCTCATATCTCAAAACAATTATCAAGTATCCAACATCTCATTCTATTCAATGCACTTGGTGTGAATTTTTTTACTACATTGACATTCAATGTCTATTATGTGAAGACTAGTTTCTTTAGCCTAAACACATTACCATGTTGTTTTAATAGAATCTCAAAAGTATATAAGTGAAGCATGAGAGTTCAACAATTTCTATAAAATATTACCACCGCCGTGCTCTAACAGATATAAGTGAAGCACTAGAGCAAACAACAAACTACTCCGAAAGATATAAGTGAAGATCAATGAGTAGTTGAATAATTATGTAACTATGTGAAGAATCTCTAACATTTAAGAATTTCAGATCTTGGGATATTATTCAAACAGCAAGCAAAACAAACTAAACTAAATTGACGCTCCAAGTAAAACACATAGCATGTGGTGAATAAAAATATAGCTCCGAGTATAGTTACCAATGGATGAAGACGAAAGAGGGGATGCCTTCCCGAGGCATCCCCAAGCTTAGGCTTTTGGTTTTCCTTGAATTTTACCTTGCGGTGCCATGGGCATCCCCAAGCTTAGGCTCTTGCCACTCTTTGTTCCATAGTCCATCAAAGCAATACTCAAAACTTGAAAACTTCACAACACAAAACTTAGACAAAAATTATCGTGAGCTCCGTTAGTATAAGAAAGCAAACCACTACTCAAAGGTACTTCCATGGATTCATTCTTTGTTTATATTGGTGTTAAACCTATTGTATTCGAACTTCTCTATGGTTCATATCCTCTAATACTACTCATAGATACATTGGAATAAGCAAACAACACACGAAAAACAGAATCTGTCAAAGATATAACCGTCTGTAGTAATCTGCAGGTTACGCCTACTTATGGAACTCTAGAAAATTCAAACTAAATTGGTAAATTTGCGCAATTTATCTACCAATAATATTAAAAAATAATCAACTAAAAATCATGCTCCAGTAAAATCTCACGACTACTTTAGTGAGCGCTAACGATTCTGTTTTTCACAGCAATATCATATAAACTTCACACAAGTCTTCCCGAAGGTTCTACTTGGCACAAACACTAAACAAAACATGAAACCACATATAATCAGAGGCTAGATGCAATATTTATTCCCTAACAGCAACAAAAACAGAAACAAAAAAAAGTTGGGTTGCCTCCAAACAAGCGCTATCGTTTAACGCCCCTAGCTAGGCATGATGATTTCAATGATGCTCGCATAAAAGATAAGAATTGAAACATAACGGGAGCATCATGAAGCATATGAATAGCACATTTAAGTCTAACCCACTTCCTATGCATAGGTATTTTGTGAGCAAACAACTTATGGGGACAATAATCAACTAGCATAGGAAAGCAAAACAAGCATAGCTTCAAAATTTTAAGCACATAGAGAGGAAACTTGATACTATTGCAATTCCTACAAGCATATGTTACTCCCTCATAATAATTTTCAATAGCATCATGAATGAATTCAACAATATAACCAGCACATAAAGCATTATTTTCATGATTTACTTGCATAGAAATTTTACTACTCTCCTCATAAGCAAATTTATTCTCATCAATAGTAGTGGGAGCAAACTCAACAAAATAACTATCATGTGAAGCATAATCCAATTGAAAACTAAAATCATGATGACAAGTTTCATGGTTATCATTATTCTTAATAGCATAAGTGTCATCACAATAATCATCATAAATAACAACTTTGTTCTCATAATCAATTGGAACCTCTTCCGAAATAGTGGATTCATCACTAAATAAAGTCATGACCTCTCCAAATCCACTTTCATCAATATAATCATCATAAATAGGAGGCACGCTTTCATCATAATAAATTTGCTCATCAAAACTTGGGGGACTAAAAATATCATCTTCATCAAACGTAGCTTCCCCAAGCTTGTGGCTTTGCATATCATTAGCATAATGGGTATTCAAAGAATTCATACTAACAACATTGCAATCATGCTCATCATGCACATATTATATGCCAAGCATTCTATGTAATTCTTCTTCTAGTACTTGAGCACAATCTTCCTTCCCATCATTTTCACGAAAGATATTAAAAAGATGAAGCATATGAGGTAACCTTAATTCCATTTTTTGTAGTTGTCTTTTATAGAGGAAACTAGTGATAAAATAAGAAACTAAAAGATTCGATTGCAAGATCTAAAGATATACCTTCAAGCACTAACCTCCCCGGCAACGGCGCCAGAAAAGAGCTTGATGTCTACTACGCACCCTTCTTCTTGTAGACGTTCTTGGGCCTCCAAGTGCAGAGGTTTGTAGGACATTAGCAAATTTCCCTCAAGTGGATGACCTAAGGTTTATCAATCCGTGGGAGGTGTAGGATGAAGATGGTCTCTCTCAAACAACCCTGCAACCAAATAACAAAGAGTCTCTTGTGTCCCAAACACACTGAATACAATATGGTAAATTGTATAGGTGCACTAGTTCGGCAAAGAGATGGTGATACAAGTGCAATATGGATGGTAGATATAGGTTTTTGTAAAAGGAAAATATAAAATCAGCAAGGTAGCAAGTGGTAAACGTGAGCATAAACGGTATTGCAATGATAGTAGGCAAGGCCTAGGGTTCATACTATCACTAGTGCAAGTTCTCTCAACAAGGATAACATAATTGGATCATATTACTAACCCTCAACATGCAATAAAGAGTCACTCCAAAGCCACTAATAGCGGAGAACAAACGAAATGGTAGGGTACGAAACCACCTCAAACTTATTCTTTCTGATCGATCTATTCAAGAGTCCGTAGCAAAGTTCAATCTATCATAGAGTTCATACTAGAATAACACCTTAAGACACAAATCAATCAAAACCCTAATGTCACCTAGATACTCCATTGTCACCTCAAGTATCCGTGGGCATGATTATACTATATGCATCACACAATCTCAGAAACATCTATTCAACCAACACATAGAACTTCAAAGAGTGCCCCAAGGTTTCTACCGGAGAGTCAAGACGAAAACGTGTGCCAACCCCTATGAATAGATTCCCAAGTTCACGGAACCCGCAAGTTGATCACCAAAATATACATCAAGTAGATCACATGATATCCCATTGTCACCACAGATAAGCACGTGCAAGACATACATCAAGTGTTCTCAAATCCTTAAAGACTCAATCCGATAAGATAACTTCAAAGGGAAAACTCAATCCATTACAAGAGACTAGAGGGGGAGAAGCATCGTAAGATCCAACTAGATTAGCAAAGCTCGCAATACATGAAGATCGTGCCATCTCAAGAACACGAGAGAGAGAGAGAGATCAAACACATAGCTACTGGTACATACCCTCAGCCCCGAGGGTGGACTACTCCTTCCTCGTCATGGAGAGCGCCGGGATGATGAAGATAGCCACCGGAGAGGGATTCCCCCTCCGGTAGGGTGCCAGAACGGTTGTAGATTGGTTTTCGGTGGCTACAGAGGCTTTCGGCGGCGGAACTCCCGATCTAGGTTAATTTCCGAAGGTTTCAGTATTTATAGGATTTTTTGGTGTAGGGCACACATCAGGGAAGCTTCTGGGCTGTCCTCGAGATAGGAGGGCATGCCCCTTGCCCAGGGCGTGCCCTCCACCCTCGAGGGCAGCCCGTGGCTCTCCTGGCTCAACTCTTTTGCTTCGGGGGCTTCTTTTGTTCCAGAAAAAATCATAAAAATTTGGCTTGTCAATTGGACTCTGTTTGATATTCCTTTTCTGTAAAACCCTAAAATAGGAGAAAAACAGAAACTGGCACTAGGCTCTGGTTTAATAGGTTAGTCTCAAAAATCTTATAAAAGTGTATAATAAAGCCCATAAGACATCCTAGAAGGATAATATAATAGCATGGAACAATCAAAAATTATAGATACGTTGGCGACGTATCAAAGCCTCACACCGCGGCCGAACCAGTGAACCCTCGTACTCCTCTCCGCGCGGGCTTCCACTGTCGCGTCTTCCCCGGCTCCGCGTCGTCCCCGTCCTAGGCCTCGCCGTCGTTCACCGCCCTGGTGCTCTCGGCGCGGCGTGGTCAACGTGGTCAAGGAACGGCTTCCATCGGAAGAGTACTGTACGTGGAGAGGCTGACAGTTGGGTCCACGACCGCAATAAGGAAGTGCCTCCTTATCACGCGCAAAATAATTATTCCTCCACCTGACAACGAGGACACACCGGACGGGCCACCGTATTTCGCGAAAAAAACGTTTCACCCTGACTGCTGGGACCCACCAGCTACATCTTCGCATGCAAGGAAGTGCGTCCGGACAAAAAAAAAACGATTCGCCCCCTGATTGCTGGGACCCACCAGCTACATCTTCGCATGCAAGGAAGTGCCTAATAGTCGGGACCCACCTAGTCGAAGCGTACGTAGCATTGTCATTCTGGCCACGAATGTGTACGTACATACTGGTCGATGTAGAGGCGCGCACGTGTCGTAGTACAGGCGCGCACGTAGCATGTACACGTTCGTACATCGACCAGTGTGCAAGAAAGAAAATACGGCCACGTACGTACATACGGGCAGGGTCTCGAACACCTACTCGCGCATACGTACGGCCAGGGCTCGTGTACATGGCTGGGTCGGAACAAAGAAACAACACCGTCGTCGTGTTCATGGGGAGCCAACCGGCTGTGTCGGAACGGAATGCGTCGTCGTGTTCATCGGGAGGGCTTGGATGGAATAGCCGATGGAAACGAGGCCTAGCGTATCGCAGAACGGATGAAACGGCCTTGTGTTCGACCGGCCACGATCGAAACGGGATCATGTTCATCGGGAGGGGTCTGGCGTACCGCAAAACGGAGGAAACGGACCTCCTACGGTCGAAATGGGGGTCCTGTTGATCGGGAGGGGTGTGGCGTACCGCAAAACGGAGGGAACAGACTTGTGTTGGAGCGCTACGGTCAAAATGGGGGTCCTGTTCATCGGGAGGGTGGTGGCATACCGCAAAACAGAGGAAATAGACTTGTGTTGGTGCGCTACGATCAAAACGGGGGTCCTGTTCATCGGGAGCGGTGTGGCGTACCGCAAAATGGGACTCCATGGGATACTGTTCATCACCACCGTCGACTCCCTCCAGCCTCCACGGGCTATTGTTCATCCACCGTCGACCTCCTCCAGGCTCCACCTGCCACTGTTCAGCCTCCACCGCGCGCTACTCCACCGACTACTGTTCAACCAGCCCTCTCCACAGGCTATTGTTCAACCACCCCTCCATGGGCTACTGTTCATCCAACCCTCCACCGTCTACTGTTCATGCAGCCCTCCACGGGGTGGTCCTGTTCATGTAGCCCTCCACGGGGTCCTGCTCATGCAGCCCCAACCGGCTCGATCGAACGGGGTCTTGTTCATGCAGAGGCAACACAAATGGGGTCCTGTTCAACCACCCCCACTGCGAACGGTTCATCCAAAACCCCAGCAACGCTCACTGTTCATGCGGAGGCAGCATCGATTGGCTTCAGTTAGCAGCAGTAGCGAAGGAATCGCTCGATCAGGTTCAGTTAACAGCCATCGATCGATCGCTCGGGTTCAGTAATGCGTAGCCTGCAGTGCAATCGATCGGGTTCAGTTAGAGCCCAACGCCTCGCTCGGGTTCAGTTAGAGCCCAATGCCTCGCACCCACTCGCGTGTGTGTACGAGAGATACGCGCATCGCTCGGCCCCGACCACCCACCGTAACCGGGAACTCCGTGATATTTTCCTCGCCCTCGCTTCTACCACGGTTTTTTCCGTCATGGACGGCCCAAAGAATGTCATGCAGCTGCGTCTCCGGCCCGCCCAGGACGAAAAGCCCATTTTCTGTCATGATTTTTTTCATAGAAGTAGGACCCCACCACATCTATGATGACACGGTGTTTTGTCACAATTATTGTCATAGGAGTGTTATAAGTATGATAGAAAAAAGTTTCGTTTGGCCCAAAATGTCACGGATGTGTCTTTTTCTTGTAGTGCATGTGGACAAGGCACATGTGGCGATCTGACGTGGGGAGAGAACATTTATGGTGAGTGAATAAAACTCCGAACATGATGTGACCCAAGTTGTTCTATTAATACACCATTATAGTACGGGGAGCCGTGAGCTTACAGATAACGCCGATGACTTTCTTGGACCTTTTACATTCCAGAAAAGTATAAAACAAAAAGAGAAAAAAGGTTTACACAGTGTCTTAATCTAAAAAGAAACCTTAGCGCGGGTCCCTGCTGCACGTCTGCATCGTTTCTTCCTCAGTAATGTGTCCTTGAAGGGGGGAGTGTGATGGCCATCTGTAAAAAAGAGAAAAAAGAGGAAAATCTGGAAAAGAAAAGAGCTCCAGTGTGGCTATAAACAGAACTGGTTTGTTTAGTGAACCTTAAAGGATAATTTTAGAGTCCGAATAGGGTTGAGCCGAACTATGAACTATATGTATGCGGTGTGCCCCCAGCGCCACCCAAGGTATTTTGAAGGCATAATTATGTACACGAGACACGTATGCTATCGCCTTTTGGGTACTCGATGGGGGCGTAACTGCTAATCCATCTCAGGTTCATCTGAGCTGCCGCACTGAGGCATATGCCATACACGTTTAGTAGTGTCCGCGGTTTTAACGACAGATAGGATATCCGGCTTGAATAGGCCGTTTTGGACTTCAGCTGCTAAAGCCGCAGTCTCTTCCTCCGTGCGGAGAGAGCGCTCCATATTTCCATTGACCATGATGACACCACCCGGTCCGGGCATTTTAAGCTTTAGACAAGCATAATGCGGGACCGCATTAAAGCAGGCAAATGTCCTTCTTCTGAGTAGTGCATGATAGCCACTTTGGAATGGAGCTATGTCGAAGATTAACTCTTCGCTTCGAAAGTTATCAGGAGAGCCAAATACGACCTCCAATGTTAAAGAGCCCATGAAGCGGGGTTCTACGCCCGGTATCACTCCTTCAAATGTCATGCTGCTTGGCTTTATTCTTGACGGGTCGATCCCCATCTTGCGGATAATGTCCTAATATATCAGATTGAGACTGCTGCCGCTGTCCATAAGGACTCGGGTGAGATGGTATCCATCGATTATTGGGTCGAGCACTAGGGCAGCCGAACCCCCATGACGCATACTAGTCGGGTTATCCCTACGATCGAAAGTGATCGGACAGGCCTACCATGGGTTGAATTTGTGGGCAACAAGCTCGACGGAGTAGACATCCGGAGTGCGCGCTTGCGCTCCCTTTTTGGGATATGAGTGACATATATCATGTTCACTGTTTTGATCTCCGGTGGAAATTTATTCTGTCCCCCTGTATTTGCCTGGTGAGGTTCATCCTCGTCTTCGCTCTGAGGTCCCTTCCCCTTGTGTTCGGCATTGAGCTTGCCGGCGTGCTTGAAAACCCAACAATTACAGTTGGTATGGTTTGTAGGTTTTTCTGGGGTGCCATGGATTTGGCAGGGCCTATCTAATATTTTGTCTAGGCTAGATGGACCATCTTTGTTTCCTTTAAATGGCTTCTTCCATTGACCGGATCTGGAGCCGCTGAATCCGGAGTTTACTGATGTATCATCTGGGCTTCCATCATTATTTTGACGTTTGTTTTTGTTACGCCGTGGATTTCCATTGCCGTCCCTGACTTCAGATGTTCCAGGGTAGCTGGTGCTGCTACGAGGTAACCAACTGTCCTCGCCCGCGCAAAATCAGGTCATTAGTGTAGTTAGGGCTGCCATTGTCCTTGGCTTTTCCTATCTGAGGTGTCTCGCTAGCCATTCGTCCCGGACACTGTGCTTGAAGGCCGCTAAGGCTTCGGCGTACGGACAGTCAACGATTTGGTTCTTCTTAGTGAGAGACCGATTCCAAAGCTTGCGGGCTGACTCCCCGGGTTGTTGGATGATGTGACTTAGATCATCAGTATCCGGGGGCCGGACAGAGGTCCCTTGAAAATTGGCCCGAAAAGCATCCTCAAGTTCTTCCCAACTCCCAATGGAGTTCTCTGGGAGGCTGCTTAACCAGTGCCGAGCTGGTCCTTTCAGCTTGAGGGGTAGGTATTTATTGGCGTCGAGATCATCTCCGCGAGCCATGTGGATGTGAAGGATGAAGTCTTCTATCCATATGGCAGGATCCATCGTTCCATCGTACGCCTTGATGTTCATGGGTTTAAACCCTTATGGAAAATCATGATCCAGCACCTCATCGGTGAAGCATAGAGGGTGTGCGGCGCCCCTGTATTTTCCTATATCATCGCATATGTCCGATGGTTGTGATGTTCGGTATTGACCCCGAACTGGTATATGACCGTCGCAATTGGCTTGATAGCCGCCGTCCCATGCAGGAGCACGGTCCCTAGATCTGCAGATGGATCTGGTCTTGCCAGCCTTTTTGTTAAGGTCCTCACGCAAATCGTGTTCCCAGACCTGAGCCGCATCCTCCTTTCCTTTACGGGGTGGGGGTGCGGGCTTGTGCACGCCGTTGCTAGCCACTCTGTCCCGTCCATGAGGTGGTCGGTCCAGCTTATCGGCGGTGTTATTCTTCGGCGGTATAGGTGTAGTTGCCTCGTCGTCGAATTCGGGCAGCAGTTTACGCTTGGGATAGCCTTTGGTTTGGCGATTGTAGCCAAGTTTTTGCTCATTGTCTAGCACTTCATACCATCTATCATTGATCAGCATGTCCTGCGCGGCTCGAAGCCGTCTCTGCTGCTTTTTCAGGCTCTTTCCGGTGGCAATAAGCCTCCGATGGAAGCGCTTTTGTTCTAAGGGTTCTTCTGGGACGATGTATTCGTCATCGCCCAGGCTAACATCCTCTTCGGAGACAGGTTCATAATTATTGTTATCGGCATCGCTATCATCGGACAGCGGTTTCGGACTATGTTCGCCGTCCTCTCGCTCATCCTACTCCATCGCTGGGTCTGCGGGGTCTTTGGCTTGCTCCGGACTGTCACCGTCGTTAGTGACAGTGGTGCTATCTTTCCCTTTACGGGATTTAGTTCGGCACTTTGGACGCCGACGTTTGGGAGGTTCATCGACAGGCTTGCCTTTGAGGGATCATTTTCGCCGTCGCCCTCCTTCTCCTTAGGTGTATCCACCATATACACGTCGTATGAAGACGTAGCTGTCCATCGCCCGGTTACGGGCCGGTTTTGGTCTAGATCTGCTCCGGATTCGAGGTCCATCCCTTCGAAGTCTTCGGAACAGTAGTCAAGTAGACCAGTTAGATCTTCGACCGTGGCTACCAAGTGGGTGGTGGGTGGGAAGCAAAATTCTCTATCATCAGCCTCCGGTTCGAACCGGATATAATTTGTCTGTGTGTCCCCAACTAAGGAGAGTGATTTTAACGAGTTTAACATGTCACAAAAGGGTGAGTGCCGGAAGATATCTGCAACACTGAATTATGTGATAGACGTCTAATCGAGCATGAAGGGCGCAGATGTGCATGATTCGGAACCTAAGGCCGAAGACGATCCGGTAACACAGATCCCGCTCGAAGTTGGGTCCGTGTGCGGCTCCAACGCTGTTGAGTTTGCGGCTTCTGCGGCGGGGTTGAGCTTCTCGGGTGACGCGATCAGTTCCGGATCTAGGGCCAGAACTGTTACAGGTGCTATTTCCCAGTTTGATGACACAGTTAGGTCGTGTTCATCGTGCTGGAGGGGAGAGGTCGCCGTGGGCTCAAATCCATCGAAGATCAAGTCTCCGCGGATATCAGCAACGTAATTTAAGCTTCCAAACCGGACTTGATGGCCAGGGGCGTAGCTCTCCACCTGCTCGAGGTGGCCTTCAGTGTTGGCATGAAGTATGAAGCCGCCAAACACAAGAAGCTGTCCTGGAGGGAAAATTCCCTTGGTGTCTCCGTCGTGGTTGATGACGCGATCCATCGGTCCTTCGGTCCGCGACATAGTGGAACTCTCAATGAAAGCACCAATGTCGGTGTCAAAACCGGCGCATCTCGGGTAGGGGTCCCCGAAATATGCGTCTGAGGATCGATGGTAACAGGAGACCGGGGACACGATGTTTACCTAGGTTCAGACCCTCTCGATCGAGGTAATACCCTACTTCCTGCTATATTAATATGGATGAATAAGATTACAAGAGTTGATCTACCTCGAGATCGTAATGGCTAAACCCTAAAGTCTAGCCTATGAGGATGTTATGATTCTCTATTAGCCTCTACGGACTAAACCCTCCAGTTTATATATGCACTGGAGAGGCCTAGGGTTTGTACATGACCATCTTGCAGAGGAAGGAAATATTACACCCGAACCTAAAACCTGCCATTATACGAATACAGGAGTCCTATCTGGATACGTGAGATGATCTTCACGGCCCACTAGTCTGGCCCACCAAGAGTTATCTGGCCACCCGAGGACCCCTCAATCCAGGACTCCCTCAGGTATGCTTTGGCAAAATTGGTCCGAGAGGACGCATAGTGACCACAGGTCCCCAAGTGGATCTCATTTAGAATCATTCGACCTTCTTCCAGGGAGATGCAACGCTGAGCAACTCTTGTGACACTTTCTCTGTAAAGCTGCCCACATATCACGGTGAAGGCTTTGGATCGATGAATGATCTGGCGGGCCTCATCTTCGTCTTCTAGGAGTTCCTGCCTGAGCAGGTATGCAATATATGGCACCGTCTAGTTGGGGGTGATCACTAGAACCTCCATGATCAAGTTGACCACACCTGGGACTTCAATCCTAGTCGTCTTGGTTGAGCTTATCGGTTGTGGGGGCTCTTCCTCATGACTTTCAATTTTGAGGAACATCGAACAAATAGAGCGGATTGATGGAATGACCACGAATCATCCTATGATCTCCAGACTTGGGCAACAGAGTGTGCCTTAGGATAGTGTTGATGGTGTTCAGTCCTGCAACAAATAGTATATGGAGCCAAACCTATACAACACATTAACAGTCGTGCAAAGTGCGCTCACTGGGCTATGCCACATCATTTTCCACAGTGCGAGCAAAAAAAAGGCAACAGAGCAGATGAACACGCCATCTATTCCTTCCCTAAGAAGGCAACTCCCCTGCCAAGCCGCCTCCTCCTCTCCCCTTCCCTCATAGCACCTTCTCTGTCCCGTCTTCCTCGTGCCTTCGACAGCCGCGCCCGGAGGAGGTCGTCACCGGCGCCCGCATCCTCGGCTCCCCGCCGCCGATTTGCCCCGCAGTTAGCCCCCACCCTTCTCTTCTTTGTGCTCTCTTAGGCGCTGATCAAGGTGTGATGCAGGACCTCCCCTTCTTCCCCTACTGCCCCTAGCGGTGACCCCAAGTGCGACCGTTCACCGTCGGATGGGCGGGTTCCAGCGCGGCCGCTTGGTGCACGGCATGCTCGTCGCCTCCCTCTTCCCCGCCCTCATCGCCTCCCACGTCGTACGCTCCTTTCCTTCCCCTCTCCGCCATTCCGCCGAACGGCTGGCGGGCATGGCGCCCGGTCGACGGGATCCCGCCTTGATCTGATGGCTGCTTCTCATCTTCGTGCAGCCTGGAGCCGTGTACGCGAGCCAATCCCTCAAGTTTGCAGCGCCGGTGCATGTCGGAGACGAGATGGTCGCGCAGGTGCAGGCCATCCACATCAAGGCCACCGGTGAAAGGCACATGTACTACTACTACTACTACTACTACTACTACTACTATTACCTAGCGCCATTTTTGTATCTCCTCTTCTTTCTAGCATTGCGCCTGCTGAGAACTAAAAGTAATGCTATATCTGTTGGGCAGCGTCAAGTTCGCCACCAATTGCTTCACGGACGATGAGGACACTCTCGCCATTGACGGCGAGGCCATGGCTTTTCTGCCCATGCTGCAGCTCAGCGCAGAGGAAAATCAAGTGACAAGTATGTTGATTAGAACCATTTCGAATGGGACGACTTTTATCTCATGATGAACCATTTGGTCTTCGCATAAACTTCGGGGCCGAGGACATGAGATTGCAGCTTTATCGATAATAGTTTGTTGCAGTCTTCCTGTTATGATTGATAGCATGAGCAAAGAGTAGTAGATCACTTCAGTTTTCTGAACATTCAATGGGCTGGGTGTACATGCTGACTGTGATAGGAACTGAAGAATTTCAATAGGTTAACTTGAATCACTAGGCATATTCAGTACTAGATCACTTCAGTCTGCTCAGTACTACTTCTTGCTGCTGCTCCATACTATTTCTGTCGTTGCTCTGTTTTGGAGAGGAAGAAAGGAAATAACTCGGTCTGTTTAGTTCACAAAATAACAAATCTGAATCTTTTACATTTAAACTGAAATCTTCTAGGAAATGAAGAATTTCAACAGAATAACATGAACCACTAGGCTGCAACCTGAGAAGATGTCTTCTCTCTTTCCCTCCAAAACTAGGCAACAACACACTTCAGATGTCTAGTGAACAATTTTACAAAAAGTCAACATGTTTAGAAATCACATACATACCACTTCAAGGAGAAAAAACTATAGAATTGATGGCTGCCTTTAGAACTGTTCCGGCTCAGGACCAGTAGGCATTGTTGGCACCCTGATAACATTATGCTCCATCTCGCATACAGGGTTAGTAATTCTAGCAAATACTTTTTTATTCCTTATTTGGTATCATTATCAAGTTTCTTCTGTCAAGAAGGGTGGAGAAATGTTGTTAGAAAATAGTTCTTCATATTTCACACTTCTATCTGAAGGTTTATAGGTCTCATGTATTATGTTTCTACGCCCTTCTCGGTGAGATTTCCAAGGATCACTTGCTGATGAATATTTCTCAGTCTTTGTGAAGATTGATATTTCTTAAACTTTGTCGTGCCTGTGTGTAGAATACATGAAGTGGGAGTCTGATCGAGGAGTGGCAGAGACCTATTCTGAAGGATGGGAGGCTGTCTGACAGTCACTGGTATATATATTTTTCCATTAAACCATCTAATTAGTGAATTGATCAATGACTAATTTCTTTACAGAATTGATCATAGTTTGATCCTAAAACAGGTGATGGCATAATGCACAGAGCGTCGAAGAGTTGATTCCTCAGGCAAGTCCCGCACCGACATTGCTTGAAAGACAAAATGTAGTATATGTTGCATCATTTATGTTTAGTACAGTTTGTTGTTACTGAGTCACTGTGTGCTCAACTCTTGGTATGGATAGTGAGCACTGAGATGTAGTGTGAAATTTGCTAGGCTGGCTAAAATCTGAACTACCGTGTTGTTTGAGAGTTGAATTGTGAGCATAGTTACAAACTTCATTTCCAGGTAAGCTTGCAGCACGTTGTGATTCTTCCAGTAATGATGATGAGGTCTGGGACCATGATATACTAGCATTTTATTTAAATCCCAATGGATCAGGACAATGAACCATTGGTGTACCAACATTCAAGCAAGCAAGTTTTATGCATTTTCATTTTTAGCACATTGTTTTGACAAAATTGTTCTGACTGCGCAACTTGAGAGAGTCCATGCCAATTTAAGTCTTGCAATTCTCTGAACTATTTTTGAAATATCCAGCTAGACCCGGTTACGGTTTCTTCCCTTCAAACGAGAGCTACAATATTTGCCTTTGTAGCTGCATGGGTGTCAATTTTTTTATCACTAATCCTTCCAACCTGAAGCTTAGAGAGATTCAAATGTTACATGCTCAAGGGCCATGAGTGAACTACTCAACTCAGTTATGTAAGAATCATACATTCATACCGAAAAATCTCCTCGCATTATCAGGTATTACACAACTTCTAGATTTGCATCGAGTAGCTAAATCGAACACCGAATAAACACACCATACTAATAAAACCAATTTAGATTTGTAAAGAGCATTTTGTAACGGAGGATATTGGTACTTGGATGATGCTCCCAAAAGCAAATGAATTTTTTACTTGGGTTAGACACTACCAACTCTTACACCGTTTGGTGTTATAGCAGGCTTATTACTAATTTCACATGTTTTAACTTTTAGGGTGCCATAATAATGGGAGTGAAGAAATTATTGCTTTATATATTTGAGTGATCAAATCATTTTGTTAATTTGTGTCAGTAATTTTCGTTTCAGTTTGACAAGGGATATGCCTATCGTATCAGAGATGATCATGGAAGAGAAGGAAAACGAATGGAAGGCTCCAATACTTTTGTTATTTGATTATTAAGTTCTTCCACTATGGTTTCACCACATGATGAGTGTACTTGTATTTGTTCTTCACCGGGTTAGTACATGATGAATGCACACATGGATTTCCTTCGCAGTCAAGAAAAAGAAATTCTTTGGGTTCAGAGAAATTTTCAACATTGATTTATTTTAAAATTTGCGATTTCTGATGTTTG
The DNA here is from genome assembly GCA_902687465.1 of Secale cereale. NCBI lineage: Eukaryota > Viridiplantae > Streptophyta > Magnoliopsida > Poales > Poaceae > Secale > Secale cereale. The sequence continues at coordinate 92,560,924 of LR738712.1, forward strand.
AGTCGAGGATCAAGATTTCTTGTTTTCTTATTCATGGAAAATGGAGCAACTTTGTGCTAATTTATTTGCTTATATGCTCTGCATTGTCCTCTATGTTAAGAAATAAATAGAAGACAAAGTAATATGTCCTTTTCTAAACATCTATACTGCTGAAGCACCTATTCTGTGAGATTTAATATAGCTATTCATTATATGGGTGTATTTGTACTACTTTTTGACTTATCTTTATTTGTTTCATGTGATGCAAGATAATATTTTGTTCCAGTGTTCATCATATTTTACCTTTTCCTTTTTGTTTGGAGAAAGATGTTTCTCTTTCTTACAAATATATTATTTCTTAAATAGAAAAATAGTCACCATACAAGGTTCTTCCACCAAATAAATATTTTTCTGTGTGCAACTACGATTGACTTCCTGTTGATTGGTTATACAATCTTATTCTGCAGAACCCACAGGAGAGACAAGAAACACAAGGTCCATTGAGGTGAGGGTTGTACTGCCCCATTTTTCAATTAAATGACCTGGTTTCTTCTATGTTTTGAAGATGATCGGCTGTTGCTCGCTTTTTTCTTCTTCCCATAGTTCACTGATGGGGTTGTAGTCTATAGTAGGATTGAAGTAGTACCACCTGAGTTTTTTGGTACATAGCAGTTGGCTCATCTTAATGTGAGGTGCTATTTTAGTTAGGAACATTCTTTCCTGATGTGCATGAATGGCACTTTTTGGTTTCGCAATGAATAATTTGTTCTGTCTCTTGATAAGAGGTGTATGAATGTGATTTAAAAGAGCCATGCCATAGGTTTCTAGGAGCTGCTATTTTTTGTTGCTATCAATAGAGTCGCGGCGTAAACAACCGTCGCAACATGATTAGTGCGCACAATAGCGCGACAAGAGGAGCACCCCCTCATCATGTCCAATAGCTATATTCATCTGTAGCCAAATCACTTTTGTTGTATATAGGTACCATCAAGGATCAACCTAGACCCACGCATGTGCGTAAGCTAGATAAGTGCGCACATGAACGCTCAGGAGGCGTGCCAATGGCACGCCCCAACCACTAGTGTGAATCAATGGTTGCATCTGGAATAGTCTTGTACTCCCTCCGTTTCAAAATGTAGGTTGCCGGTGATATTGTTCCGACCAGGTGAAATCATGCAAAAGGACAGTAATACCCTCAATTTGAATTGGAATCCTGCGTCGTCTTCTACCTCCGTCCTCGCCCTCCACCTCCGCCCCGCCCCCACCCCAGCCCCAGCCCCCACCTCCA